>QGSO01000145.1:2783763-2973058 GCA_011037825.1 Carya cathayensis
CACACATCACTACAGCGCACGTCGCGCGGCGCGTCGCTGCATTACACAGAATACGCTACACGCGTACTCTCCTCACACTACACACCGTATCACAACTACGGCATCCATCTCACGCCCATACTTCACAGCACAGTCCACAAAACTACAAAATCAAGCCCAACACTTCACAACCACACTTCGTTTCACAACTACGCAGCGAACTCCACAAACACTAACTACACAGTCTACAGCCAACCAAATCAACTATGTTAAACATAAATAACTAAAGATAGAGGGTTATACCATCGACGGGATAACCCGTGCGTCGCTCCCTGCTCGTCACGAACATGCGTCGGAGGAGCGTACGTGGCGGTAACACCGCGTACAGTGGCTGTCCACCACATAAAGTGGTAGTTTGGGGCTGAGAAAAGCTAAGCGTGGCCTTGGAAGGCTCATGGTCTCCTTGTGGTGGTCAAAGGTGGCGGAGCACGGCGGCATCACGCCGTGAACAGTAAAACCAAACGGTGGGAGGAGACGCGAGGTAGCAAAATGCCATAGAACTTCATGGCAAGCTAGGGAAAGATAGATGAACATGTGGTGGAGCTGTGGTGGCGAGGTGGTGGTCGGACGGTGGATGACGGCGGCGGATCGGCCGTTTGAAGCCATTTTCGGCCTTGGAGAGTGAGAGAGAGTGAGAGCTCTACAAAGCTCCGTTGGCCATGAAATTTCTTGGAGAGTTTCATGAGGATGAGAGGAACAAGATGGTGGTGGTGAAACACCACAGGTGGCCGTGTACGGCGGCGCACGGTGGTGCAACCGAACGGGTGTTTTGAGAAACCCATATGAGAAAGAGTGAGAGTTAGGGAAAAAGAAAGACATGGGGAGGAAGCCCTTGATGTGGTGAATCCAATGGTGGAGCTTGGTGGCTGATTTGGCCGTGTATGGTGGTCCAAAATGGTGAAAAATCTTTAAAGACCCATTTGTTTGGAGGCGAGAGTGGTGGCTAACGGTGGCTCGGATGGAGGTGAAATTTGGTGGGGATGTTCACCGGTGAGAGGGGAAGAAATCTGGGTGGGTGGTGTAGGCCACGCTGCCGGCGAGTCTGGGCGAAGAAAGAAATCGGCAACAGGGGAGAAAACAGGGCAGGGGCAGCAACTTCCGGGGGCTCGTGGCGGCTAACGGCTGGTCCGATGGCTCTGAAAATTGGTGGGGATGAACTTTGGTGGGATGGGAAGAGAATGGCGGGGGTGGTGTACGACACCTCCACCAGACGGCGGAGAAATGGGCGGTCAAAGGGGCGGCGACGGTAAGGAGAAATGGGGAAGGGAAGAGCATGGGGAGAGAGAGAAAGAGAGGAAAGAGAGAGAAGAAAAAGGAAAAAGGAAAAAGTGAAGGGAAAAGGGTAGGGGCCTAGGTAATTAACTTCAATCCTACGTTTCGGGATCCTCAAATAAACCAAGGATGAGTTAAAACACTGATTTGAAAACGCGTAAGTGTTTTATTTTAAATAAAACCCTTAAATAAAACACTACGAGTAATTAAGGTAGAATATCATTTTATAAACTAAAGTTTATAAAATAATATTTCTTCATCATTATTAAAATGGTAAAGTATCTTTAATCACTCAAAGATGATAAAACCATTTAATTTAAATAAGAGTTTTCAACGTAAAAATAAACCTCTTAATATCTTAAAACAACTAAAATATTTAATCTAAGTAATTATCCACAATTATAATATTTTCAGAACTCATTAAATTATTATAGTTGTGTTACTTTAAAAAAAACAAGTTTATCTAATACTTTGAAATTCGGTGGATAAGATCTGGAATACGCCATCGAGGTACAACGCTTAGGATAATTCTGTTCATGATTTTACAATTGTCGGTGAAGAACAAATTACGTGTTTTACGAGAAAAGATAAATTATGCACGTGATTTCAGGTGAGGGTAGAGACGAAAGAGATAGTGATTGCTGTCGGGAAAGAATCCAAAACTGATTGCCATGCTGTCAATATGTGCGGAAAAGAAAGAGAAGAGTGAGGAGATAAGACTAAATTTTAGCTGACTGTTACAGCTGCAGTTACACTAAGGGGTATATGGTTTCGTAGAAATGATATAGTTCATGGAAAAGAATTCAAACACCCTTCCACTCTGTACCAGGGAGCTAAACTAGAGTCCATTGCATTCACTGAAGCAAATCTGTTAAGAGAGAACCCCCAGCTGAAATCAGACAGGCACTTACAAACATGGTCTAAGCCAAATGAAGGAACTTTTAAAGTTAATTGGGATGCTGCAGTAAGGCTGAGTTCAGGCAGGATTGGTTTGGAAGTCATAATCCGTGACCATTAAGGATTTGTTGTTGGCACTTTAAGAGCACCCAGACCTCTCAATGGAAGAGTCTATGAAGCAGAAGCTTGTGGCCTTCTAATGGCAGTAATCTTTTGCAAGGAAATGGGACTTAACCAGATCATTTTGGAGGGAGACTCGAAACAGGTAATTACCCAACTGCTTGGACAAGAGTTAGATGGTAGCATGGGGGGGTGGTTAGTTGAAGAATCAAGGCAGGTACTGGCAAACATTGTTCACTGGAGAGCCTGTCATGTCCAGAGAGAAGCGAATTCTGCAGCCCATTATCTAGCAAAGTCTGCTGTTATGTTAACAGAGGATCTGTACAACATTGAAGAATGTCCTGAGTGCATTACTTCTATTGTAACCTCTGAAATGTAGTTAAATTGATTAATGAGATCAGTTTCTATTTCAAAAAAAAAAAAAAAATGTGTCCAACCCACTCCATTCTTGCTAGCATGTGAGTCATCGTATGCTTTGGCACAATGGCTATTTCACATTGGGTGTTGCTGATGATTGACTTTTTTCGTCTCTAGCTGTTTTAATATGTTCATGTTTTCTGTAAACGAAAAAATTAATTACAAGCGATTCTATGCACCAATACGTACACTCATCTAATATGATTAATTAAAAACTGAAGAAATAAACTTTTTTAAAAATAATATCTATTTAAATTTTAAATATAAAGGCATAAATATTTATAAGTATTTGTACGTGAATTCGCTTATGAGTTACAAAATTCTTCTCTAAATGAGAATCTTGAGACATGGAGATTGATCTCTCCTGCGAAATGTATTAAAATAGTTGATTATAGTGTCTTTCTATCCCTTGTGGTTTCAACTCACAACAGTCAATCCAATTATTGGATCAATACAAACTCTTTTTGATTGAGCCAGAGGATAAGAACCGAAAAAGTTATTTTTCCTAGGGGGATTTTGAAAAAGCCTTTACAATATGTTCCTTTAGCTTTTCAAGGAAGGCGTAGAGTCTCAACTAGCATGAATGATCACCCCTGAAAATGGACCAGCTAGCTGTGAAAGTGACTGGTGTCCGAAAATCAAACCTCAAAACGTCACGACGCACAAATTTCAATGGAAATACTTATCTATTTATATTTTATATAAAAAAAAAAAGTTAATTTGTTCATTCAAGTGTATCATTCAGTAATTTTTTTTATTTAATAATTAAGAAAATTTTTAATATATTAATATATTTTTTATTTTTTAAAATTATTTAAATATATTAAAAAATATAAAAAAAAAAGAAATTTTTTTTGACCCTAGTAGCACGCCTAACGATAATTGTTGGGCGACATAGGAGTGCGGTGACTACTGTCCATATTTTATATATCTTACTTCTTTCTAAGTACGTAAAAAATATTCGATCAATCGGTAAAATCGATGGGATAAATCGAATTGGTGTCTTTAGTCGGATTCATTATTGATTTAATTCGAATCGAATCGATAAATATATATATTATTTAAATAAAATATTTTTATATGAATTTTTATATATATATAATTTTTTATATTATATACTAAATTGTTAATTGATATAATATAAAATTTAAATCTTTAACATGAATATTAATATTAAATTACTAAATTGAAAACTAAAATAAAAAAAGAATTGGACAAATAAAAAAATTTAAAAATTCTAATTTTGATAACGAATCAATCAGATATAGGTAGATACAGATTCGGTTCCAAATTTTTTTAAAATTTAGACGGAATCAAACTGGTTACACCCTATTTCTTTTTACAAAACTCTTTTCGAATTTTAAAACAAATATTCAATTAATTTTAAAAGACATTACCGTTGGAAATACTATGAATTCTGTAGCAAAACATTACAATTTCGTTGGAACTACTTTTAAGATTTGAAACAGCGGTCTTAAATTAAAAATATTCTTATGTATCACATACTAACGATCGGATCATTGAAATCTAGATCCATTTTCTTTTCTTAATAGGTTACAACAATTTACTTTTATTTTAAAAAATAAATAAATGCTTTATATGATTTTTGAATTCATATTTAATTTCCATTTTCAACATCAGTTTAAATATAAAATAAATGTCATTCATCGCAATAATTTAAAAGTTCAAACCAAAAGGATTAGAAATTATGATGTTAATGGAATTGTGGCTACGTGTAAATGGACTAAGTCATTATTATAGCAAATCGCTTTTATTTGGATACTGTCCTAAGAATCATAATATATAGCTAACGTGTCTTTCGCATTCCCTAGTCAGTCCTATATATAGCTCTCGCGTGCATGAGGCACTTGATTGTTGGTAACCATCATATTATTCTAATTCTTCTTCAAAATGTTTGAGTCAATATTGGGTGTTGATAAAGTTGGAAATTAATTCTCGGGGAAAACCATAGTTGCCTTTGGTTACGTTGCAGTTTGAATTTAGTGCGAGACAATTTCCTTTTTTTGTTTTAATTTTTTTTTAAGGGAAACTGTCATCATTTATTCATCAAAAAAATTTACATTCATGAATGAATATATGTAGGAATATCCCTGTATCAAACGTTACCTCATAAACCAATTAATGCATTTGGAGTTTCACCAATATACTATTTCCTTTTATGACTGGTCTGGTCATCACTATTACTGATACTCTCTACACACAAACATCTAAGAGATAATACTGCCTAAATAGAAAATTAACCTCACATTTTATAGAAAGAGAGGACTCAACCTCTACAGACAAACGTTTAAGAGACAAACACTTTTTTTTAAAAAAAAAAAAACTAATCTATAAGGAAAACAATAGGGAAAGCAATAAAATATATGTGAAAAATGAAGAATTACAACTTGGACTAATTTTGGTAGACTTTGGAATCTATGACGGCGTGTGAAGGCACCACGCTTGTCTCTTTTCAGCCACACAAGTTAGATTTGAAATATCTGATGGTAGCGATTCTAGTGATCCGGCCTAAAGCTACCGGAAAGGGTGGCATGTGAGGATCACACGCGGTGATTTTTGCAAAATCACCACTATCCTTGAAATGATTTGCAGCCTGGGAGTATTCTTGTGCTGCACGTGTCTCTAGAAAGTTGACGAAAAACTATAGATATATCTTTTTCGGCTTTGAAGGAAACAAAAAAACTAAGAAAATATAACTACTTTGATAGATAAAGTGGGTAGATGGAGAAAAGAGAGAAGAAGAGGGAGAATGAGGATGAAGTCTAGGTCCCCTCCTTCGGCGAAGCTCAAATATGGAGGCTTTTTACAAGACAGAGAGTTTGCCTAGGGCTTTTTATGAGAGAGATAGAGAGAGAAAGGCCGCCTTTTCTTTTATTATAACATAAGTAGAGTTAGGATGGTGTCTCAATACCCTCCTCACTGTTCAGTACCTCTTCGGGAGTAAGAGGTTTCTTTGCCAACGGTCTTGGAGGAGACTGAAGTCATGCCCTCCACTTCTCCACTTAGCAATGTGGGGCCATTGAGTGAGCAGGGGCTCTATGTTTCTGGGGGCCCTAGGCTCCTTCCGATCCCCCATCATACTCGCTTGGGCAGTTGGGAGGCTTGAGATCAACATTTCGGGGTGAGAGGGGTGGTTCTTTTGAATTGCCTGGGACTTCTAGATCCTGCCCCTTAGGATCTCGCCCTTTTGGATCCGGTCCGCATGCTCATAGTGCAGCTCTGAGTTTGTTCATGAAATTGTTGACAAACTTAGGAGCTTTCTTTCCTCAGTAAGCTTTATCAATGTTCGCATTCAATCCTTCTTCAATTATCATTCGTCTACTGACTGATCTGCCTTTGTGTGCTAAGGGGTTGACTCATTGGCTACTTGGATTGTTGATGATTGGGCTAAGTTGGAAGATGAGGTCTGACACTACAGTCTTTCGCAGTTCAAGCTCAATGGGAGGTCGTTAGGAGGGGGGGTCAGATTGATGAGGCGAAAGCCGCCTTCACTCATGTGGACGCTTACTCATGCTCCTTAGAGAGGAGTGTTTTTGCTCTTCATAAGGATGCTTCCTATGTTCTGAGTGACTTAGAGAAATCAAAGGAAGAGAAAGCTCATTGCAACTTGGAGGCTAAACCCTTGGAAGAGGAGCGAAATACCAGGTCGGATCGACTTACCTACCTAGGGGAAGAGTTGGAGAAGACTAGGGAGCAATTCCTCAGGTATGTGGCCACTATGGACAGATCAAAGAGGTCTTGATGGCATTTAAGTGTGGATTGTGACCACCTTAAAGGAAAGATTGAGAGCCTTGATGCTCGGTATTCTATTGCCAAGAGTGAGTGGGAGAAGGTGGAGACCAAATATGTCAAGCTTAGTACACGAGGAGGAAAGTCTCCTCTCAAGACCAGCAGATAACTACTTTGAAATCCAAGCTGGCTTCTTCTAGGGAGGAACTGGTTTGACTTTCTTATCACTTTTCAGTGGCAAAGGTAATTCGTAACAAGGTTTAGGGCTACGGGTACAAGCTAGGTTTTGAGAGGTTGAGAGACCATTTGATGGAGAACCCTTGGACCGACTTGAATACCCTAGCCCTAAGACTCTCAAGCTTGACTACCAGTCACTTCAACTCGTCGATTCTCTGGGCAGGGATCTGATGCTTGATGCATTCCCTCCTCTGGCCTTAAATCCTTAATATGTATTTTTCCCTTTACGGTTGTATTTTTCCTTTGACGATTGTATTTTTCCCCTTTTTGTTGGTTCGAACAATATTAATATGGATGTGATTTTCTTGCTTTATTGTTTCTAAATTACTTTCTTTGATTTTAGTGGATGTACCTTGTTTCATTTATTTGCTTCCAAGGCTTGGCCCCATCTGGTTTACTTGGTGGATGACACAAGCTCTTGCCTTTAGTCGCCAGAGAAAGCCTTCGTTTAGTGGTGATTGAATTGCTTAAGAAGGGTGTTCTGACCTCTTCGTCGATTGTTTGATTTGGAAGGGAAAGGAACACCTTGGGAGGCATTCTTTCCTTTGGTCATCGTGCGAGCGCAGAGCTCAACTTTGAGAGCTAGGTGGGAGATGGGCTTGACCGATGTGATGCCCCTAGATTCCGCTTGGGATCGGATGAAAATCTAAAGCGTCGAGACATGCAACATAAGGTTACCTCCCCCGTTTATGACATATAAAGATGCAATATTTTTAACATGCATTTAGTATTATGCAATATTCGCAACTGATAATATCCCAAATACTTAAAAACATGATCCATGCATACTTGAAAAAATAAACATCCATGATTACAGTGTGGGTCTTAGAAGACTATAATCTCAAAAGCATAGGAGATCAAGCTCCCTAGTTACATCACCAAAATATCACTATTGGACTAGTTCGTCGAGCAACTAGCGTAACTCGACTAACAATGCCATAATACTATCTAAGAATCTAACTAAGGAGGCCACAAGCTCTATGTTGCATTGGTGGTGTCTAATCAACCTCCTCTAATTTGCCAGACTTCGCTTCCTCTCCTAGTCTTGACATATCTCTTACTATTCAGGAGAAATAGTAGTTGGGACTACCATAAGGAGATTTGAATACAAAAATTAACACGTTAATAGAGAACTTCTACACAGGTTAATGATGCATACATGACAGTGAATGCATGAATGCATAATCAAAATTATAAGTAAGTATAACATAACTTGACATGTAACATGGCATGAATTGACAAACTTGAACTGAAACATGAACTGAACTTGAAACTTGACATGACATGAACTTGATACATGACTAAATGTGAACTTGATACATGACAAGAACGTGAACTTGAAATATGACTGAAGTGAACTTGAACATAGCATGAATCTGAAATATATGAACTTGAAATCTTGTTCAATAAGTTTGATAAAAGTGACCATGTGGGTGCTACACGGGTCCTCTTAAACCCTATGTCCTTGCCAATTATCGCATCACAACACAGGCATCTGCATTAGCTGTGAATGCATTAACATGTGTGCCAGTTTATAAGTATCTGCACTTGCTATGGACACATGTATGGTACGTGCCAGCTCACAAGTATTTGCATCTGCTATGTACACACGTACTATATGTATCCCGTGTTAGGTATTTGCACCCGCATGTTTACACCTAACATGAAATAGAATGTATAGCATCATCGGTGTTAGTGCCTGCTGCGCTCTGGTGACAAGTTAATTAGGTCTCATTCGTGACTCATTGATTTTACTTTGTTAACCTAGAGAATTTTACACTAATTTAGAACTCCAGCCTGAACAAAGAGTTCAACTAGGATATTATCTCATCCTAGCACTTAGGGTCGTGATAGACATAAACAGACTTGACATGACTTGAAAGGTTGTTTCCGAGATATACAAACTGTACTGGAGATGAAACGTGACATGAAACGAGAGGACAAAAGTCATAATGTAGTGTAACGTGGCATGAACGTAATTCGAAAGACATGACGTACTTTGAGACAGAAAATATTTTGTAGCATGACATAACATATAACAGTCAATATTTTGTAACATGGCATAACATGTAACAGATAATATTTCATAACATGACATAACATGTAATAGAAAATATTACGTGATATGACATACGTGTAATAGATGGCATAATGTAACTTGACATACTAGCAACAGATAGTAATAAATGACATAATAGATTATGTAATAGATAAACATGTAGTGAAATGGTATATATGATAGCATATATACACATATTATAGTTCCCTTACCCATCAAACATATGCAGTAAACTGATAGTAAGTTAAAAACTAACTTACAGCGATCGTCGCATTATAGGAAATCAAGTACAAAACATTAGAAATTGTAAGTAGGGATTCTAAAAATTAGAAACTTTATCACTAACAATTTAAAAGATGAAAAATGCTAAATTAGAATAAAATTACCATTTTACCCTCTACATGTGAAAAAATGACCATTTTACCCATAACTTAAGGATTCACATTCTAACTCCAAAAATTTTTAAAATTTATATTCCTCATGTAAATTTTGTCATAAACTCACATATTAACTTAGAAAAATTCAAAACAAATCATAACCATGAAAAACATTGTATGGCCAAAACATATATCGACCAGTTCTCTTGATTTTTGTTGCAATTCTTTCAACTTCAGAACTCATAATTAAACTGAAATTTTGTAACAAAGATCCTCCTATCCTAAGTTTAAAAACATACTTAAAACAGCCAACAAAAATATACTAATCATTAACACAAAACTTTTTAGTAAAAAGATCCAAACTTTTTAACTAAAAAAATGCAAACCCTTGAATTACAAGATTTGATCTATTTCAAAACATTTCAAAGAACTCTGAAAAATCTAAATCTTTCTTCAAACATATTCATAAGAATTAACATGCTTTGAATCATCACACAAAAGTAACCAAAAATTACAAAACTAGACTTAAAGTACCCGGCCCCACACTTAGTCCAAAAACAAAATTTTTCTCTTAACTAGCTTTGATCAAACACTTGATCCATGGCATAAAATGATGAGATCTTCAAACTAAAAACATCACATGGTTTAAAAATGTGTCCTAAGAAAGATCCAAGCATTAAACTTAAAATCACATGGCTAAAAATAAATCAAAACATGAATCTAGCCGAAAACATCAAACCTTTGGCCTAACTGAGTATTCTCTTACATAAAAAGTCAAATCTTTGAAACTAACACAAAAAATATTCAAACTAACTAAAAAGAGGCTTAAGAGCATCAAAAACATATATCAAATCCATTGGAGTAAGATTAAATCATAAAAGATCCAAACTTTCTTAAAATAGAAACTGTTTTTCCTCTTATAGATTCTAAGTTTCTAGGTCTAAAAACATATTTAATCAAAAGGTTTAATCATGAAAAAAATCCTCAACCAAAATTCATATACACATGTTGATAACACTCCATAAATATTTTGGACCAAGATCTGTCCATTAGCTTGGTCAAAAAGTCCAATATATAACACACTCTCCAGGTTATCTCCCAGACTGACCTTTCTATGGTTAAAACAACTTTTGACTGATCAAATGACCATTAAATGAAATAAAAAAGATACTCACATGGAAACTAGACTCAAAGAAAAATAACTATTGTGAAGGAAACTTTGTGAGAAAATACTTACAAAAGCTTCAAAAAGGTCGTGCAAAGTGACTGAGGAAAACTGTCCGAGAGAACCTTTAGGTTTCTTTCCAAGACAAATGTGAAAGGGGGATGGAATGAAAGATAAATGGACTAGACGCATTCTTACACAATGAAGGGGTGATGAGAAGGCTGTGAATAACCTTGAGGAATGGCTATGTTAGCCCAAAACAATGGGAAAAACTAGCCCATGATATTACTATCTAGAGTTGTCGTGTGAGAGGTGGTAAGTGAGGTGGCTTTAGCCTTCACATCAAGTAAAATTTGGGGTCGCTTTAGCCATAGGCTGGTTTGCTATTGGGGGGGGGGGGGCTTCTGATTGAGCTGAGATATTACATATTTTAGCTATTTAAAACCAATGTATTTCAATTGCTTCGTGACATTATTTATTGGTTTTAGATGGAAAAATAGTTAATAAGCATAAATTCGAGTTGTGATTTTAATTGATTAATATCATGTTTATGCTTAATTTTATAACTATGATTTAATTGAAAACTATTTCCTCACATATATAATATATTTTTAATAATTTTCTCTTTTCAATTTATTTCAAGTGTTATTTTAATTATTTTTTCAGTTCAAATAAAATTCACGAGATCCGGTTCTGAGTCACGACACATGCAATATCAAAGTCTAAGAAGGGGGCTGAAACCAAATGGAAGCACTAGATTTTCAGAATTTACGGAAAGAGAATCGGTGGTGATTTAAAGAATTGGCTGGTTCTACTCTTTTATATTGGAGGTGCCGTGATTTAAGGAGGAGGAATGGAGCGCAGATATGTCACAGTTACTCATTGGGAATAAGTTTGCATCGGGGAGACATAGTAGGATCTATAGGGGAATATATAAGCAAAGGGATGTGGCTATTAAGCTGATTAGCCAGCTGGAGGAGGACGAGAACTTGGCTGCCATGCTTGAGGAGCAGTTCATTTCGGAGGTTGCTTTGCCATTTCGGTTGCGGCATCCAAATATCATCACTTTTGTTGCAGCATGTAAGAAACCTCCCGTGTTTTGCATCATCACCGAGTATTTGGCTGGGGGTTCATTGAGGAAGTACCTCCATCACCAGGAACCACATTCTGTTCCACTCAACCTAGTTCTGAAATTAGCCCTTAACATTGCACATGGGATGCAATATCTTCATTCTCAGGGGATACTTCACAGGGATCTAAAATCTGAAAATCTTCTGCTAGATGAAGATATGTGTGTGAAGGTAGCAGATTTTGGTATTTCATGCTTAGAGTCGCAGTGTGGCAGTGCAAAGGGATTCACAGGCACTTACCGTTGGATGACTCCAGAAATGATAAAAGAGGACAGCACACATGAATCACACGGCTGGGACTGGAGCCCACACACATGCAGAATTCTCAAACAGCAGTGCAGCAGAAAAATAATGCAGGAAAACAAAGTCTTACTCGACACCTAATGCAGAAAAAATCAAGGCACATTGATTGAGCCGAAATATTGCATATCTTAACTATTTAAAACCAATGTATTTTAAATTTCTCATGACATTATTATTGGTTTTAGATGGAAAAATAGTTAATAAGCATAAATTCGAGTTGTGATTTTTAATTGATTAATATCATGTTTATGCTTAATTTTATAACTATGATTTAATTAGACAATATTTCTTCACACATATAATATATTTATAATAATATACTTTTCTTTTTAATTTATTTTGAGTGTTATTTTCTTATTTTCAGTTTAAATAAAATTCACTTTGGATCCCACCAAAAGTGCATACTAATTGAGAGGAATGAAGAGAAGGAAGGAAATAGTTTTCGGTGGACAAACACCTGCAATATCAAAGTCTAAGAAGGAGTTTGGCAGCACGCTATCTATATATATATATATGTGTGTGGCTGGTGAGCAAAGGAATAAAATGAGTAGAAATAGATGTGATGGAGTAATCTAATTGGTTGGAGTGAAGAAAGAAGTGAAGTAGGTGCTTGATTGAGAAAAAGAGTGTGTCGGCTGGAACTAAAACTCAACAAGAAGCACATGCATGCAGAAAAATGATGCAGAAACTGACTTGGACAGCAACTCACTCACGACACAAGCAGCAGCTCAGCACACAACTCACACATGCAGTAGCAGCTCACAATCCACCGAAAGCATGCAGAAAAGTTAGACAAAACTGCAAAAGTCAAGCACATGCAGCAGAAAAAAAGACAGCAGAAAAGTCAAGCACATGCAGCAGAAAATTGCAGGAGCAGAAAAATTGAAGCAGCAGAAAAAAAATGCAGCAGAAAAAAACTGCAGCAAAAAAAAACAGATGCAGAAAAACAGATGCAGAAAAAAACTGCAGAAAAAAAAAACAGATGCAGAAAAAAACAGATGCAGAAAAACAGATGTAGAAAAAACAGATGCAGAAAAAAGATGCAGAAAAATAGAAATGCAGAAAACAGCAGCAGAAAAACAGAAAACATCATTCACACATGCAGAAATTGAAGCACTCGGACAGCACCAATTTCTTGAAACAAATTGCACCAAAAAGTCTTGAAATTAGGCTGCTGTCCCTCCACTGAAAATCTGCACAAGATGAGCAACAAAAAGTCTTGAAATTAGGCTGCTGTCCCTCCACTGAAAATCTGCACAAGATGAGCAACAAAATTAGGCTGCTGTTTCCATGAAATTCAGATGCATCTCCACCGAAATTCTGCACAAATGATCATTGAAAAAGTCATCCAACATGTGTTGTTTTTCCACCGAAATCCATCTGCTCTTTCCACCGAAAATTCTGCACAAATGATCATTGAAAAAGTCATCCAACATGTACTCTTTTTCCACCAAAAATTGGACATTCAAAGAAGTGGTAGATGGGTTCTATAAATAGGGGTTGGACATGTAGAGGAAGGGAGGAAGAGAGAACTTTCAACTTAGTTTTCATTTTCAGTTTCTTTGTGTTCCTCTAGGAAATAATTTCTTTGAGTGTTTATTTTATTTAGAGCTCAACTTCAATTTGAGTGTGTATTTTATTTGAAAGTTTAATTTAATTGAGAGTTCAATTTCTTTTAGGATGCATTTTATTTAGAGCGTTTATTTTAGAAATCATTTTATTTGAAAGTTCAAATTTTTAGATTGGAGAACGCAGTCTCTATTTCCAAACATCAAGTTTATTCCTTACAATTCCTGTTTTTATTTATTTTCAGTTTAATGTCTTATATTTTCCTTGCACATTTAATTTCTGTCTATTTAAATTATTGTCATTTATTTTTTTTCTTGCACCTTTAATTTTTGTTTATTTAAATCATTATCATTTATTTTTCTCGCACTTTTAATTCCTCTATTTAGGTTAATGTCATTTATTTTCTTGCATCTTTAATTCCTATTATTTAAATTAATGTCATTTATTTTTCTTGCTCTTTTAAATTTCAGTCTATTAATTTCAGCAATTTTAATTTAGTTTCATGCATTTTAATTCCTTACTTTTCATCGCTGCACTCAAATCCGACAAACAAATCTAAAAATATGAATCTAGTCCATGACTAGTAACCTCTCCATCCATTGCACATACCATCCACTTATTTTCTCTTTGTGAAGTTTTTCACATTTTTTTTCAACGAGTTTTAATTTTTGAGTAACTTTCCCTGAGGAGACGATTTAGGAATTTATTCCTAATTATTACACGACATCCTCCTGCACTTGGGATAGCCTTTGTGCTACTCATTTTTGAGTGAGTCACACATGCAGCAGAAAATCAATCCCAATGCAGCAGCAAATCACGCAACACACATTCAGCAGTTTCAAGCAGGAAACTTGGACACGGACAGCACCTGCACCTCAAGCATCAATCACGGCAGCAACTAGCAGCAGCAGGTCTTTCATTCATCCACCGAAAGCAGCTCACAAAAAAATATAGAATATCCACCGAAAGCAACCTGATGAAGCACATGCAACTCACGGAAATACAGCAGCAGCATCCACCGAAAGCAGCTCAAGAACCACTCGGGTAGCACACAGCTCATACACGGACAGCAACCAACGTGGGCAACAAACCACAAACAGAAAAAAGAAGCACACACACATGCAGCAGCAATTCAGCAGAAAAACACGGAAACCACATGCAGAAAAATAAAGAGAACAAAGTGCATGACAGCAAACTGGACGCACATGCAGCTCCGGATGGAGTTTTTCTTTTTTTGTTTATAAAAGGAGAGCTGAACGGGAGTAAAAGAGAGGAGAGAAGAGAGGGAAGAAGAAAACAGATACACACAGAATTTTATTCTGCACTTGAAGTTGCAGCAGAATTTTTTTTCAGACTTGAGTTTACGTTGGTTTAGTTTTTTTTGTTTTCATTTCAGACCTGATTAAAAGGCAGTTTCAGCTTCTTGTTTATTATTTTCTGCAGTTTCATTTACCATTCGGCAACTTCTTGTTTTCTTGTATATTATTTTCTGCATCTTCATTTACCATTCGGCAGCTTCTTGTTTTTTTTTCTTCATGTTATTTTCTGCAGTTTTATTTTAATGCTTCATTCGGCAGCTTCTTGTTTTTCTTCTTCATGTTATTCTCTTAGTTTTATTGTTCCAGACCAAGGCGGCATCTTGTGTTGTTTCCTTTGGCTGGAATTTTAATTTTCTTTCATTCTCTTATGTTTCTTTATGGTAGAATAGGAGTTGGGCATCTTGATTAATTTTTTTTCGTTCATCAGTTTTCATTTTTTTCTTTGTCGTTCGGTAGCTATAAGGGTAGTCGGTGTGAGGTTAGATGCAGAACAGAAGGTCGGTAGCTTTTATTTTTATTTCATTCTATTTCTTTTCGTTTCCAGATCTGAGCGGCTGGTTAGTTTGAGTTTTATTTTTTTCTTTCTTTGTTAGTTTTGGGCAGACGCATAACTCAGTGGTAGACGGCTGGCTTTTATTCATGCATTCTTTCGGTTCCAGACGTTAGTGTTAGAAGTTAGTTTTTTCAGTCGCTCTGTAATTTCAGTTTCTTTGTGTTCCTCTAGGAAATAATTTCTTTAAGTATTTATTTTATTTAGAGTTCAACTTCAATTTGAGTGTGTAATTTATTTGAAAGTTTAATTTAATTGAGAGTTCAATTTCTTTTAGGATGCATTTTATTTAGGGCGTTTATTTTATTTGAGAAATCATTTTATCTAGAAATTCAGATTTTTGGATTGGAGAACGCAGTCTCCATTTCCAAACATCAAGTTTATTCCTTACAATTCCTGTTTTTATTTAATTTCAGTTTAATGTCTTATATTTTCCTTGCACATTTAATTTCTGTCTATTTAAATTACTGTCATTTATTTTTTCTTGCACCTTTAATTTCTGTTCATTTAAATCATTATCATTTATTTTTCTCGCACTTGTAATTCCTCTATTTAGGTTAATGTCATTTATTTTCTTGCATCTTTAATTCCTATTATTTAAATTAATGTTATTTATTTTTCTTGCTCTTTTAAATTTCAGTCTATTAATTTCAGCAATTTTAATTTAGTTTTATGCATTTTCATTTCTTACTTTTCATCGCTGCATTCAAATCCGACAAACAAATCTAAAAACATGAATCTAGTCCATGACTAGTAAAATTTCCATCCATTGCACATACCATTTATTTTTTTTTTCTTTGTGAAGTTTTTCACAATTTTTCAACGAGTTTAAATTTTGAGTAAATTTTCCCTGAGGAGACGATCTAGGAATTTATTTCTTATTATTATACGACATCCTCCTGCACTTGGGATAGCATTAGTGCTACTCATTTTTGAGTGAGTCAAGTTTTTGGCGCCGTTGCCGGGGAAAGTAGTTTAAATTTAAACTCGTTAATTTTTTTTTTTTTTCTCTAAACTGATGTTTCATGTCATGGGTAAGAGACAGTTCAAATAGGTTGCTTAGAGTCACATCGAGTGTTGAGAGTAGTACACACAGCTTGGAGATAGATAGTTCGCCTGTCTTTTCTTTGAGTGAGTCAGGTGCCGAAATTGAAGTTGAATCAGAAAACATGGTTGCACCTGCACCACGCACTCTTAAGGACCACATATGACCCTTTCTACCTTGGCCCGAGCATTCCTTCTTCTTGGGAAGTTACTCTAATTTCCCTCAAGACCATGTCTCATTCTTTGAATCATTTAGGACTCACTCTTCTATTGAAGTATTATTATGTTTTCCTCTTGTTGGCTGCCATCCTTATTTTTGCTTCTCCCCTCATTTCTTCTACCAAATCCAGGTTCTTGTATAATGCATCTTCGTTCAATTCTTCATCAAAATATTGAACTCTATATCTTGGCATTCCCATCTCCACTGGGATCACTACTTCATTTTGTAAATTAGGGAGAAGGGAGTTTCCCTTATTAGGGTTTTGATAGTGGTTTAGTATGACCACAAAACCCTTGGGAGCTCTTCCAGCCATGCCCTTTTTTTGGCCGCTAGTCTTTTCTTCTAGATCCCTACTAGAGTTGTATTGGTTGCTTTGACTTGTAGTTTGGCTAGGAGGTGCCTTGGGGAGGAGTACCTAGCCTGCATTTCAAGCTTGACGCACCAATATCGGTAGTGGACAGAGTCAAACTTTCGCTCATTGTCCCTAATGATGACTTGAGGTATGCCGAACCTAAATACAATAGCCTTCCACAGAAATCTATTGATGCTGTTGGCAATTATTGTTATGAAGGTTTCTACTTTGACCCACTTTATGAAATAGTCCACTACAACTATGATAAATTAATCACCTCCTTTCCCTGGGGGCATAGGTCCCATGATATCCAGCCCTCATTGTGCGAAGGGCCATAGGGACATAATCGAGGTTAGCTCCCCAGGTGGACAATGCAAAATTGGCTCATGTATTTGACATCTCGCTCATTTCTTAACGAATCATTTCGCATCCTGAGGGCTCAAGGCCAATAATAACCTGCTCTCATGACCTTTCCCGCTAGTGTTCTCCGGCCGAAGTGATTCTCGCATACTCCTTCATGTATTTTAGCCATCACATATTGGGCTTCTTTTAGTGAGATGCACCTTAGGAAGGGAGAGGAGAAACCTTGCTTGTACAATGTTCCATCCAAGAGGATGAACCGGGCTGCCTTATTTTTCACCTTCCTTGCCTCTTTTTGTTTCGAGTGGCAGCTTCCTGGTGGTTAAGAACTTGGTTATCTCATATGACTATTTGGGTACTCTCAACCCTACTTCTAAGACTTCGAGTCCAATGGTGGGAGTCTTCAATGTTTTAGTGGCCACTGCCCATGGTTACGCTATATAGTCCATGCTTGATGCAACTTATGCTAATCTATGTGCCTTCCCGTTGTCGTTCCGGGGAATTTGTTCGATGATGAAATTTTGGAAAAATTTGCACTCTTCCCATACTTATCGTAAGAAGAGTTGGAATCTTTCACTCTTTGCCACATACTCCTCTTTGACTTGGTTCACCACTACTTGGGAGCTTGCCTTTACTATGGTGAATCTTGCCAATGAGACTTCATATTCCACTTCATTGTTAGTGGTTTTGAACTCAAGCCTTATTGAGTAAAAGGTTTCTTTGCTAGAGCTTGATATTATGTGCACACTTACACCTCTGCCTGATCGACAAGATGACCCGTTGATGTAGACTTGTTAGTGACTCTTGGCAGGCGGGATGGGCACATCTTTGGGGGGATTAGTCAACTTGGCAACAAAATCCTCTAGGGCTTGCCCTTTGATGGTGATCTAGGGATATAGTCGATATCGAACTCGCTGAACTTGATTGACCAGTTTACCAAATGCCCATATGTATTAGGTCGTTGTAGTACTTTCTTGAGAGGGGCTTTTGACAGGACCCTTATAGGGTGTGCCTGGAAATAGGGACTCAATCGGCAGGTGCATACTACCAATGTAAATGCTAGTAGATCCATCGGTGGGTACTTATTTTCGGCCCCCTTTAAAGCACGATTGGTATAATAGATTGGCCTTTGTGCACTATCTTTTCCTCATACCAACGTTGCCAACATAGCTTTCGTCATGATGGACAAATACATGTATAGAGTTTCTCCCGATATTGATTACACCCAAGCAATTACGCGGTCGTATAATATAGTTCAGGCTGTAGATCCACAGGGAGTCGGGAAAAATACTACAAGATGTAAGGTTAAGGGAAAAAATTATATGACAATATGACAAGAATATGGAAATTCTACCTAAAGCATGTAATTACAATGAGATTAGGGCACGGATAAAAAAGAAAGTAAAGCTTCGGGTTTCAATTGACTAGATCCAATAATCTGACTTTTTCAATCCAACTATATACACAATTAAAAATTATAGCACCAAATTTCTAATTGGAAGATATGATGTTTTGCTCATCTACTTTCTCAAATTTAATTCTAGAATTTATTTCCCTGTTTACAAACCACAATTTTCATATATAAAAGTAAATATTAGATCTAGAGATGACACTACGTTCACAAACAATAGTGCAGCAAAAGATCACATTAAGTACACGAAAAAAATTGTTTAAGTCACAATCATACATTCATAATCCTATAGCTTACGAAAAACCATAGCGATATTTAATATAATTGTCTCAAACTTATAAAAATCCAAAACAAATAGAGGAATTCAATCTTAGAATCCTAAACAATAAACTCAATCGATGAATTGAAATAAAGTCAAAATATTTTCACCAATCAATCTTTACCCTAAGCTTTACCCAATATTTAGTTCTTCAAAAAGTAAGAAACATGGTATTCTTTTCACTATTTAGATCCCTTTTAGTCGTCCAAGGGCCCTACCTAATAACCCCACAAAAGACAAAAACTGCCCCTTCACCTCTTGTGTCCAAATCCAAAAAGCCCAGTGTTTTCAAAGCGAGTGCTTCTATAGGGCATGCTACACTGCATACGTTACGTGGCATTTTTTTTATTTTAATTTTTTAATTATTTTAAAATAATACTAAAATGCTAAAACACACATTTTTGAACTCTTTTTCCCCCTTCCCCCACGTTCTCCCCTTCGCCCGACTTCGCTCCCTCCTTCCGCATTCTCTCCATCAATTTCACCTGAGTCTTCTACATCTGCCATTGTTTGGGGCCATCAAGGAAAACGATTGACCGAAAGTAAGATCGATCCAGTAGTTTGTTTTCTTCATCTTCTCTCCCTCTGCCGCCAATGAAAGCTACCATTTCTCTCCATTTCATTTCCCTGGTAAATATCTCTTAAATTCTAATGAATTTTTTTCATACCCATTCTATATATGTGTTTCTGTGGTGTGTTTATGTAGTTCTTGAATGTGTTTTTGGTTGCTGATTTTTCTTTTTTTTGGATCTATGGTTGGTTGTGGTTGGTTGCTGATTTTGGGCATTTTTCTATTCCTACACCTAATGTGAGACAAAATAAAGACTTTGTATCAAGAAAATGAGTTTGAAATGTAAATACTTGGAAAAACAATATCACTACAGAACTTGCTAGCAAAAGGAAAATAAGTTTGAAATGTAAATAACTACCTGTTCCTTGCCAGGAAAATCATTGTCGGGAGTGAGAAAGAGCATGTGGTGGCACTCCATCCTGCCAAAGGAAATATAACATTTTCATTTGCAAGACAGATTGATATAAATGAACATATGTAATTGAAGAAAATGTTGATATGCGATAGCTCACTAATTCACATGTTTGACACTTGTGTGATTTGATAAGCTTATGATTTCAAGCCCCGTTCAATAGAAAAACATTGATCTTTTAATGAAGTATATTTTACAATCTAATCAAATCAACAACCACGCTTGATATTTCAGAAAGCAGACTTTCAAGCAATGACTAATTCCTGAAAGAACATATCATAGCAGACCATTATAAAGTTGAAAATGTTTATAAAGTATACACAATGCAGTTGTAGCCTAGACATAAGATATATTTGCATTAACTAATATAGATTTTGTCATAATTCATATAGTTTAAGTTGATTTTCTTTCTTTGACAAAGCTGATCAAGGTGAAAATCATTGCAAAAAACTCTATGATCCCCTATATATCTCACCCATATACCTTAAAAATAACTGACATTAAAAGTTGCTCGCATCTAATTTTATTTGGAGCAAACCCTTGCTAGAATTTTAATGTTCCCACTAATACTAATGACTAAAACCTTGCACTGGCTATCAGCTACAAGTAATCCCAATGAACTTGCTGGTAACTGGGAGATGTTTTCAAAGTTCCTGGATCTAGATGTTTTCAAAGGCATGCTCCAAAGTCCCAAAATTGGGTCTAAGATAGGTGGTCAGCATGTGTTATCAGGTGCATGTAATCCAAGATTTGAGACTTTCATTTATTAAAAGAGAGAAAGAGAAAGAGAGAGGTCCACAAGGCCAGAAATACCATTGATGGAAGATACATGATGAATGAGTGGTTATTCATGGATGATTATCTCTTACTTTCAGGGGTTTGCAGAAAAAAAAAAAAACTTTTACTTTTGGTCATGGGTTGCTATGCTTACTCATTCTTCTCTTTGAGATTTCTTTTAAAAATTGGCATGGGAAAAAGATCTTTTAACGAATTCCTTTGTGTATAGAGAATATTTGTGGTGCTTGTGCTCTAGTTTCAAATATATATATATACAAACACACACACACGCCACACAACTGAATAGAGGTTCCCCACTACTGCAGCATGAATTAATATATTGCATAATGGCTAGGAGAATGCATGCTTGGGGCATTCTTGAGACACGATTCTGATTATTATCATACATAGATCTATCTAGTTACTTTTACAATAATTGGTTGGCTTTGCAGACATGCAAATTTGGTAAATCTTCTCGAGTCTTCCTCTCCAAACTTTCTTCTTTAGATCAAATAAAGGATTTTGTTTTTATCGAAATGGGTTCTTCACTTGTCTTAATCCACGATGCATTTGCCTAACAGTCCAGCATGAGCATTAGTTCAAACCCTGCCTTCGATAAAAAAAATAAAGAAAGAGATCATGAAATGCGCATGCTTATAAACTCTTGCCCATGCATCAAACAAGTAGAGGGTTTTCTTATTCCAACCCCAGAGTATGCCTTAACTTCCTATGTCTCAAGTTCAACAAGACAAAACTGATTGCCATCCCTGAGAATATACCTAAAAATCATAAGACCAAATTATTATTTATGTTTCTACAAAAACAATATCCCAAATGCATTGTTTTGATTATGCCCATGCCACATGCACTTAACTCTCAAAATCTATTCTCATATAGTTGTGACATTCGAAACTAATCAAGCATGATAAAACCTATCACAGACATGAGATCTATACACTAGGTGAATTACCAATTTAGCCAGCCTTTGTTTCTTTTTTAGTACTCTTTCATCCTTACTCGATGGCTTTTTAAACCCCGGCTCCATTGTCGTTAGCTTTCTTTCCTTTCTTTGTGCAGCAAGCCGCTCTTCAAAACTGCAAAACAGGCAGGTTATAATTTTAGACTCAAAAAAACTCAACCAGGAAAAAAATGTCTTCAGAAAATGTAGTAGGACATTTTTGTTTATTGACATTAGATAATTTGGCAGGAAACAAAATGTCTAATATATAATTGGCAGGACATTTTTGTTAATTGATATTACCCAGGAGCTCCATCTTTTGTTTATTCATAGGTAAACAGGACTACTTTAAAAAAGAAGGAATAAAAAGCTCCATATTTTATTTAAGAGTCAAAAAGAAAAAAAACATTAGCATTCCCAATCAATACACACAAGGCCTGGCCGTACTCAATCCCACCCTATATATTATTAAATTCAAGCATCATTCTTGGTTTACAGAAGGATATGACAACAACTAATATCTTCCTTTCTATTGAATTTCTAAATGACTTGTGTCAGATCTATAGTGCAATAAATTAAGCCCGCTTGAAGCATTATTAGTATTCTTTGGGTAATACACTTGACCTGACATGGAGGCATTTCCCCAAAGTGAGCTCTCGAGGCATAACTGAACTTAAAGCTTATTTCTGTTTTAAAAAAAAAAGTTAATGGAATAAACTACTAAAGAAAGTAAAAGCATCAACATATTAGAAAATTTGAAAGAGAAAACAAGAAAAAATGGAGTACCTGTTAAGGAAGAACTATGTTGTTCGTCTGGCCGCAGTCATATCACCAGTAGGTACAAGAACACCCATTTTAATCATTTCCTGAAGCACCTGCACTAGCATAAGAGTTTCCATCGGAGAGGGAGATATTTGCAGTGACTTGGGGGAGATATTTACCACGTCACTGTACTGGGGAATCAAAAACCAGGTTTTGGTTGGAAACTTACTGTGGCGTGGCCACAAATCTGGATGCAGGGATGGTCTTCTCTTCTACATCGACTAGAGTTTGCAAGCGATGACTTTGCCCTAGAATCACAGAGAGAGAGAGAGAGAGAGAGAGAGAGAGAGAGAGAGAGAGAGAGAGAGAGGAGCACGGGAGAGAGGAACACAAGAGAGAGTGAGAGAGAGAATCACGAGAGAGAGGGGGCATGAGGAGAGGAACTGAGGAAGGCTTCCAGTGGATGAAATCAGGCATGGGGAGAGGAAGGCTATTTCAGTGGAGGAAATCGAATTATAGATCGAGAGGAACTTCTAGTGGCTGCGAACCGTGACGTGGCGCCCAGACCGGGTTTGCCACATCACGTGTGCAGTGTAGAAAACTTAAGCCAACTACTGAATAGAGTTTCTCTTTCAAAGCATAGATATATATCTTCCGTTAGTTCCATTCAAACGAATATGCTGTGTTGCGTCCTTTGATCCAGCTTGCGTCTCACGTGAGTGTTGCATCATTCCTCATGTGGTTCACAACGGAACCAGGTTTTGTTCATTTTTATCATATTTGAAACTTCAACCATTCAACATCTTCATATTTGAAGAGTCCTACACATTCCCCACCAATCCATAGTATATCCCCATATCTCTATTTTTGAAAGTTGATTATTTTATTTTATAAAGTCTTTCTCTGTTGAAAGTCTTCTTAACATTGTGCTTTGGCTCTCATTTGAATGTGTGCTGTGGCCTCTGACTCGGTTTCAAATGTGCTTCCAAGTGTAGAAGTGTCAAGTTGTATCAAAGATAAGTCCAGGATCGTATTCCACAGGGACAATGGGTTATCAAAGCATTTGTGAGAATTTTGTGTAAAAGATGTATCGACTATGAGAGATGAAAATAGATGTGGATCTAAGTTTATAAAATTACCAAAACTACGAGGCTTAGAGAAAGTGTGTAACAAATGGATTAAACTTGTAAGAAACAATAAAACAAACACTTGGGATGCAATTTTCACTCATTTCTATTTTGAAATTGGTTTTACCTCTAATTTCATCTTCTCTCAACCACGATCCCATTCCTAGAAGTCATGGTCAGTTAATAAGACAATAAGTACACTTTTCAATGTAGTCAAGGTACTCGACAGATTTTATAACAAGTGTAAAAGTGAAAGAAAGCCATCAAAATCGTGTTACAAGTTCAAGCATCAATCGTGCCTTTATGTCTGCGATTGATCAAGTTCAAGAACATAGAACTTTAATCCTTCCTATAGGCAAAATGAAATACAATCTATCAAGTTAATCATTCAAAATTTCATAACCTTGAAGAAAATCCAACTCAAAATAGTCATGAGTTACTCATTGAATCCCAAGCTAAAAATCTAGCCTGTCATTACTAAATTAGTAAAATGCAAAAAAAATAATAAATCCTAACATTTTAAGTTACTGTATGAAAATAAATACAGAAGAATAAATAAGACACGCTAAATGAACTACTAAGAAATAAAGCTGGAAAAACAACAAAAGGTAAAATAAACTAAAACGAGAGAAAAAAATAAACTTCTCAACCGGATGTAAATGGAAAGGAATTTAGAAACTTAAAGCAGGAGAATAATAAAATGAAGAGCAAGTCAAGATGCTGAACGGAAGAAAGAAATACAGCAGAAAGAAAGGAAAAAAAAAACTCAAAGACTACTCTAATCTACTCTACGTAAACTGCAGAAAAAAATAGTATATCTAAACTAAAAACTGCTCCAAAGAAAAGAAAAACAAGTGTGACGCCCCCAAATCCCCACGTACCAACACGGGGAATTCGAGACGTCCGGATGGTAACAACCCGGGTCACCATCCTATCGACGAGTGCCCAGTGTGTGCAAGCGACAAATGTGCACAAGGAAAATACGCAGCGACCAGGGACAGTTTTGAGTTTAGATACACTGTTTTTCTGCATATTACGTAGAGTAGAGTAGAGGCATTTGTTCTGTTTTCATTTATTTCTTGTTTTTCTACAGTTTATGTAGAGTAGACCGGAAGGGCAGTTAGTTTCAGTTCTTTTCTTTCCTGTATTTTCTTTCTTTCAGTCGGCTTGGTTTTGTTTTTTTTACTTCTCTTGATTTCCTTCGGATAGACTTGTTTTTCTTTTCTTTGGAGCAGTTTTTAGTTTAGATATACTATTTTTTTCTGCAGTTTACGTAGAGTAGAGTAGAGTAGTCTTTGAGTTCTTTTTTTCCTTTCTTTCTGCTGTATTTCTTTCTTCCGTTCAGCATCTTGACTTGCTCTTCATTTTATTATTCTCCTGCTTTACGTTTCTAAATTCCTTTCCATTTACATTCGGTTGAGAAGTTTATTTTTTTCTCTCGTTTTAGTTTATTTTACCTTTTGTTGTTTTTCCAGCTTTATTTCTTAGTAGTTCATTCAGCTTGTCTTATTTATTCTTCTGTATTTATTTTCATACAGTAACTTAAAATGTTAGGATTTATTATTTTTTGCATTTTGCTAATTTAGTAATGAAGGCTAGATTTTTAGCTTGGGATTCAATGAGTAACTCATGACTATTTTGAGTTGGATTTTCTTCAAGGTTATGAAATTTTGAATGATTAACTTGATAGATTGTATTTCATTTTGCCTATAGGAAGGATTAAAGTTCTATGTTCTTGAACTTGATCAATCGTAGACATAAAGGCACGATTGATGCTTGAACTTGTAACAAGATTTTGATGGCTTTCTTTCACTTTTACACTTGTTATAAAATCTGTCGAGTACCTTGACTACATTGAAAAGTGTACTTATTGTCTTATTAACCGACCATGACTTCTAGGAATGGGATCGTGGTTGAGAGAAGATGAAATTAGAGGTAAAACCAATTTCAAAATAGAAATGAGTGAAAATTGCATCCCAAGTGTTTGTTTTATTGTTTCTTACAAGTTTAATCCATTTGTTACACACTTTCTCTAAGCCTCGTAGTTTTGGTAATTTTATAAACTTAGATCCACATCTATTTTCATCTCTCATAGTCGATACATCTTTTACACAAAATTCTCACAAATGCTTTGATAACCCATTGTCCCTGTGGAATACGATCCTGGACTTATCTTTGATACAACTTGACACTTCTACACTTGGAAGCACATTTGAAACCGAGTCAGAGGCCACAGCACACATTCAAATGAGAGCCAAAGCACAATGTTAAGAAGACTTTCAACAGAGAAAGACTTTATAAAATAAAATAATCAACTTTCAAAAATAGAGATATGGGGATATACTATGGATTGGTGGGGAATGTGTAGGACTCTTCAAATATGAAGATGTTGAATGGTTGAAGTTTCAAATATGATAAAAATGAACAAAACCTGGTTCCGTTGTGAACCACATGAGGAATGATGCAACACTCACGTGAGACGCAAGCTGGATCAAAGGACGCAACACAGCATATTCGTTTGAATGGAACTAACGGAAGATATATATCTATGCTTTGAAAGAGAAACTCTATTCAGTAGTTGGCTTAAGTTTTCTACACTGCACACGTGATGTGGCAAACCCGGTCTGGGCGCCACGTCACGGTTCGCAGCCACTAGAAGTTCCTCTCGATCTATAATTCGATTTCCTCCACTGAAATAGCCTTCCTCTCCCCATGCCTGATTTCATCCACTGGAAGCCTTCCTCAGTTCCTCTCCTCATGCCCCCTCTCTCTCGTGATTCTCTCTCTCACTCTCTCTTGTGTTCCTCTCTCCCGTGCTCCTCTCTCTCTCTCTCTCTCTCTCTCTCTCTCTCTCTCTCTCTCTCTCTCTCTGTGATTCTAGGGCAAAGTCATCGCTTGCAAACTCTAGTCGATGTAGAAGAGAAGACCATCCCTGCATCCAGATTTGTGGCCACGCCACAGTAAGTTTCCAACCAAAACCTGGTTTTTGATTCCCCAGTACAGTGACGTGGTAAATATCTCCCCCAAGTCACTGCAAATATCTCCCTCTCCGATGGAAACTCTTATGCTAGTGCAGGTGCTTCAGGAAATGATTAAAATGGGTGTTCTTGTACCTACTGGTGATATGACTGCGGCCAGACGAACAACATAGTTCTTCCTTAACAGGTACTCCATTTTTTCTTGTTTTCTCTTTCAAATTTTCTAATATGTTGATGCTTTTACTTTCTTTAGTAGTTTATTCCATTAACTTTTTTTTTTAAAACAGAAATAAGCTTTAAGTTCAGTTATGCCTCGAGAGCTCACTTTGGGGAAATGCCTCCATGTCAGGTCAAGTGTATTACCCAAAGAATACTAATAATGCTTCAAGCGGGCTTAATTTATTGCACTATAGATCTGACACAAGTCATTTAGAAATTCAATAGAAAGGAAGATATTAGTTGTTGTCATATCCTTCTGTAAACCAAGAATGATGCTTGAATTTAATAATATATAGGGTGGGATTGAGTACGGCCAGGCCTTGTGTGTATTGATTGGGAATGCTAATGTTTTTTTTCTTTTTGACTCTTAAATAAAATATGGAGCTTTTTATTCCTTCTTTTTTAAAGTAGTCCTGTTTACCTATGAATAAACAAAAGATGGAGCTCCTGGGTAATATCAATTAACAAAAATGTCCTGCCAATTATATATTAGACATTTTGTTTCCTGCCAAATTATCTAATGTCAATAAACAAAAATGTCCTACTACATTTTCTGAAGACATTTTTTTCCTGGTTGAGTTTTTTTGAGTCTAAAATTATAACCTGCCTGTTTTGCAGTTTTGAAGAGCGGCTTGCTGCACAAAGAAAGGAAAGAAAGCTAACGACAATGGAGCCGGGGTTTAAAAAGCCATCGAGTAAGGATGAAAGAGTACTAAAAAAGAAACAAAGGCTGGCTAAATTGGTAATTCACCTAGTGTATAGATCTCATGTCTGTGATAGGTTTTATCATGCTTGATTAGTTTCGAATGTCACAACTATATGAGAATAGATTTTGAGAGTTAAGTGCATGTGGCATGGGCATAATCAAAACAATGCATTTGGGATATTGTTTTTGTAGAAACATAAATAATAATTTGGTCTTATGATTTTTAGGTATATTCTCAGGGATGGCAATCAGTTTTGTCTTGTTGAACTTGAGACATAGGAAGTTAAGGCATACTCTGGGGTTGGAATAAGAAAACCCTCTACTTGTTTGATGCATGGGCAAGAGTTTATAAGCATGCGCATTTCATGATCTCTTTCTTTATTTTTTTTATCGAAGGCAGGGTTTGAACTAATGCTCATGCTGGACTGTTAGGCAAATGCATCGTGGATTAAGACAAGTGAAGAACCCATTTCGATAAAAACAAAATCCTTTATTTGATCTAAAGAAGAAAGTTTGGAGAGGAAGACTCGAGAAGATTTACCAAATTTGCATGTCTGCAAAGCCAACCAATTATTGTAAAAGTAACTAGATAGATCTATGTATGATAATAATCAGAATCGTGTCTCAAGAATGCCCCAAGCATGCATTCTCCTAGCCATTATGCAATATATTAATTCATGCTGCAGTAGTGGGGAACCTCTATTCAGTTGTGTGGCGTGTGTGTGTGTTTGTATATATATATATTTGAAACTAGAGCACAAGCACCACAAATATTCTCTATACACAAAGGAATTCGTTAAAAGATCTTTTTCCCATGCCAATTTTTAAAAGAAATCTCAAAGAGAAGAATGAGTAAGCATAGCAACCCATGACCAAAAGTAAAAGTTTTTTTTTTTTTCTGCAAACCCCTGAAAGTAAGAGATAATCATCCATGAATAACCACTCATTCATCATGTATCTTCCATCAATGGTATTTCTGGCCTTGTGGACCTCTCTCTTTCTCTTTCTCTCTTTTAATAAATGAAAGTCTCAAATCTTGGATTACATGCACCTGATAACACATGCTGACCACCTATCTTAGACCCAATTTTGGGACTTTGGAGCATGCCTTTGAAAACATCTAGATCCAGGAACTTTGAAAACATCTCCCAGTTACCAGCAAGTTCATTGGGATTACTTGTAGCTGATAGCCAGTGCAAGGTTTTAGTCATTAGTATTAGTGGGAACATTAAAATTCTAGCAAGGGTTTGCTCCAAATAAAATTAGATGCGAGCAACTTTTAATGTCAGTTATTTTTAAGGTATATGGGTGAGATATATAGGGGATCATAGAGTTTTTTGCAATGATTTTCATTGATGCTTTTCAAGAGAAAATCAACTTACTAGAGCAAATCTATTTAGTAATGCAAAAACTGTCATATGCATTGTGTATACTTTATAAACATTTTCAACTTTATAATGGTCTGCTATGATATGTTCTTTCAGGAATTAGTCATTGCTTGAAAGTCTGCTTTCTGAAATATCAAGCGTGGTTGTTGATTTGATTAGATTGTAAAATATACTTCATTAAAAGATCAATGTTTTTCTATTGAACGGGGCTTGAAATCATAAGCTTATCAAATCACACAAGTGTCAAACATGTGAATTAGTGAGCTATCGCATATCAACATTTTCTTCAATTACATATGTTCATTTATATCAATCTGTCTTGCAAATGAAAATGTTATATTTCCTTTGGCAGGATGGAGTGCCACCACATGCTCTTTCTCACTCCCGACAATGATTTTCCTGGCAAGGAACAGGTAGTTATTTACATTTCAAACTTATTTTCCTTTTGCTAGCAAGTTCTGTAGTGATATTGTTTTTCCAAGTATTTACATTTCAAACTCATTTTCTTGATACAAAGTCTTTATTTTGTCTCACATTAGGTGTAGGAATAGAAAAATGCCCAAAATCAGCAACCAACCACAACCAACCATAGATCCAAAAAAAAGAAAAATCAGCAACCAAAAACACATTCAAGAACTACATAAACACACCACAGAAACACATATATAGAATGGGTATGAAAAAAATTCATTAGAATTTAAGAGATATTTACAGGGAAATGAAATGGAGAGAAATGGTAGCTTTCATTGGCGGCAGAGGGAGAGAAGATGAAGAAAACAAACTACTGGATCGATCTTACTTTCGGTCAATCGTTTTCCTTGATGGCCCCAAACAATGGCAGATGTAGAAGACTCAGGTGAAATTGATGGAGAGAATGCGGAAGGAGGGAGCGAAGTCGGGCGAAGGGGAGAACGTGGGGGAAGGGGGAAAAAGAGTTCAAAAATGTGTGTTTTAGCATTTTAGTATTATTTTAAAATAATTAAAAAATTAAAATAAAAAAAATGCCACGTAACGTATGCAGTGTAGCATGCCCTATAGAAGCACTCGC
The DNA here is from genome assembly GCA_011037825.1 of Carya cathayensis. Classification (NCBI taxonomy): domain Eukaryota; kingdom Viridiplantae; phylum Streptophyta; class Magnoliopsida; order Fagales; family Juglandaceae; genus Carya; species Carya cathayensis. The sequence continues at coordinate 2,813,620 of QGSO01000145.1, forward strand.
TTTGAAAACACTGGGCTTTTTGGATTTGGACACAAGAGGTGAAGGGGCAGTTTTTGTCTTTTGTGGGGTTATTAGGTAGGGCCCTTGGACGACTAAAAGGGATCTAAATAGTGAAAAGAATACCATGTTTCTTACTTTTTGAAGAACTAAATATTGGGTAAAGCTTAGGGTAAAGATTGATTGGTGAAAATATTTTGACTTTATTTCAATTCATCGATTGAGTTTATTGTTTAGGATTCTAAGATTGAATTCCTCTATTTGTTTTGGATTTTTATAAGTTTGAGACAATTATATTAAATATCGCTATGGTTTTTCGTAAGCTATAGGATTATGAATGTATGATTGTGACTTAAACAATTTTTTTCGTGTACTTAATGTGATCTTTTGCTGCACTATTGTTTGTGAACGTAGTGTCATCTCTAGATCTAATATTTACTTTTATATATGAAAATTGTGGTTTGTAAACAGGGAAATAAATTCTAGAATTAAATTTGAGAAAGTAGATGAGCAAAACATCATATCTTCCAATTAGAAATTTGGTGCTATAATTTTTAATTGTGTATATAGTTGGATTGAAAAAGTCAGATTATTGGATCTAGTCAATTGAAACCCGAAGCTTTACTTTCTTTTTTATCCGTGCCCTAATCTCATTGTAATTACATGCTTTAGGTAGAATTTCCATATTCTTGTCATATTGTCATATAATTTTTTCCCTTAACCTTACATCTTGTAGTATTTTTCCCGACTCCCTGTGGATCTACAGCCTGAACTATATTATACGACCGCGTAATTGCTTGGGCGTAATCAATATCGGGAGAAACTCTATACATGTATTTGTCCATCATGACGAAAGCTATGTTGGCAACGTTGGTATGAGGAAAAGATAGTGCACAAAGGCCAATCTATTATACCAATCGTGCTTTAAAGGGGGCCGAAAATAAGTACCCACCGATGGATCTACTAGCATTTACATTGGTAGTATGCACCTGCCGATTGAGTCCCTATTTCCAGGCACACCCTATAAGGGTCCTGTCAAAAGCCCCTCTCAAGAAAGTACTACAACGACCTAATACATATGGGCATTTGGTAAACTGGTCAATCAAGTTCAGCGAGTTCGATATCGACTATATCCCTAGATCACCATCAAAGGGCAAGCCCTAGAGGATTTTGTTGCCAAGTTGACTAATCCCCCCAAAGATGTGCCCATCCCGCCTGCCAAGAGTCACTAACAAGTCTACATCAACGGGTCATCTTGTCGATCAGGCAGAGGTGTAAGTGTGCACATAATATCAAGCTCTAGCAAAGAAACCTTTTACTCAATANCTGAGTTGAAGTTTATGCTTTGTATTTGGTTTTGAAACAATATTTATGTCTTGTAATATTTTATTATGTACCTTTGAACCGCTTTGTATTTTATTTAAGAAAAAATTCTGGTACTTAATTTTATGACTTTGCTATCTTTATAAGGTCTGCATGTGTTCGGTTTTCTTCTCATTTTCTGTCCTTGAGTTGCTGTTTCCAGGTTGGTGCATGTGTTGTCCGAGTGCTGCTTCTGCCGTGGGCCCAAGTGATGCATGTGTGAGTTGCTTTATTTTTCTGCATGTGAAGTAAGCTTTCTGCATGTGTTATCTGAGTGTTTCCTCTCCTCTGCATGTGTCTCTGCTGTGTGCTGAGCTGCTGTGTGCTTTCCTGCATTTCTGCATGTGTTTGCTTCTCTTTTTTTTTTCCTGCATGTGCATGGCTGCTTGTTTGGTTTCTGCTTTCTGCATCCATGAGCTGCATGTTTTCATCTTGTTTTCCTGCTGTTGCGAGTTGCTGCTGTCCAACTTTTCCATTTTCTGCATTTGAGGTGCTGCCCGAGTGATGCTTCTTTTTTTCTCTGCATGTGCATGTTGCTTTCTGCAAGTGTGTGAGCTGCTGCCTTGCATGTGTTTCTGCTTTATTTTTCTGCATGTGCTTCTTCTTGTTTTCCTGCTGTTGCAAGTTGCTGCTGTCCAACTTTTCCATTCTCTACATTTGAGGTGCTGCCCGAGTGATGCTTCTTTTTTTCTCTGCATGTGCATGTTGCTTTCTGCAAGTGTGCTGCCCGAGTGATGTATGTGTGCTGCTACTGTGTGCTGTGATTGCTTTTATGCATGTGTGCTGAGCTGGTTTCCTCTCCTCTGCATGTGCATTAAAAATGTATTTCTTTCAAAAGCAAATATAGAACTTTATGTGTATAAAATATTGACATCAATTAATTTGCCATCCAATATTAGAATTTGATGCATAATTAAGTGTTCAATCCCTATTTGATAAAATAAATCATTCATTTAAACAACTTAAACATGCAATTCTAACCCTTTATCACACCCCCAACTAGCTTTTTGCTAGACTCTAGCAAATAAAACGAATGAATTCATGCAAAGGTGAAATTACCAACTTGAGAAAATCTGAGAATCATATGCCATGAAATAGATTTGTTGAGTTTAAGAACACTGGAGATAGATTAATCTGAATTTTGTATCAACTGAGAGATTTATACACAATTTAGTTAATCAGTCAAGGGGATTACATGTAACAAAGCTTGCTTTCTTTCAAGTGCATGGAAATAGGGTTAGAATTCCAAGATCGACTACCAAGAGACATTAACAGTTTCAATCACAACAACTAATCTGAGAAAACCACATGGTCTTACTCTAATTCAAAACCATTGTAGTGGCGGCTTTCACGCTATTACACTTTGAAAGGCGCCTACTTCTTTTGTAAGGACCCCGGTAATAGGCAGCCTTTTCCAGTACACAAATGTAATTTTTGTTTTTGTTTTTGTTTTGTTTTGTTTTTTGTTTTATCCCTGGCTTGTCCCTTTTCTCATTTAATTTATATTTCTTCCTAAACCATTAGGATATGGTTCATTAGAGTCTCCAACAATTGAAGTGTAAATCAACCAACAATGACTCAATGTAGTCTTTCTAGGCCTTCCGGGTATGTGTTGTGTGTGTTTAAGCAAAACTCTTAACATCTTTCCCTTGGTTTAACAACTAAATAAAATGGATAAGTCCCTCTTTTGACATATACTCATATTTGCACTACATTCCACATGTTCCATGACCTCAACAAATCTTCTTCTTTTTTTTTTACCACTTTCCAGCATGTAAAATTCAAGAATGTGGAATTTAATCTTCTAAGGCATGCAAACAGAGAAATTCAAGAATGTGGACCAAAATGGATAAGTCCCTCTTTTGACATATACTCATATTTGCACTACATTCCACATGTTCCATGACCTCAACAAATCTTCTTCTTCTTTTTTTTTTTTACCATTTTCCAGCATGTAAAATTCAAGAATGTGGAATTTAATTTGCTTTTAATTCATTACTAGAACTCCTCAAGGTGGACCACTCTTCCACCCCCCAACTAGTTTGTAACATTGTCCTCAATGATGCAAGAGAAATGAAGGAATTTACACAAAGAGAGCAGTTAAGGGGCAAAACAACTAAAAGAAGAACCGAAAATTCAAAGAAAAACTGAAGGAAAGAGGAAAAGGAAGTACCTGGACAGCTTTGAAAGGAATGCAACCAATAAAAATAAAAACTGAAGAACAAAAGAAAACAATGAAAATAATAGGATAAAACAAGAACCATCAAATAGGATCAAGCAAATGTAGAGTAGATTCCTCAGGTGTAAAGTTAGAAATAAAAGGCTTGAGCCTTTGACCATTAACCTTAAAAATGTTACCATTGAGAGGATTCATTATCTCTATAGCACCATGGGGAAAAACAGTTTGTACTACATAAGGCCCACTCCATCGAGACCTTAACTTACCAGGATCAAAAATCTTACTTTGGATGTGTTTGTTGGCTAAACATCTTCAAAACATTTGGTCAGAACAATATTTAAACAAGTGAAAGTCATCATAATAAAAATTATTCAACCTCAGATTTGAATTTTTGAATGTCCTGAGTGCTCCAATGAGATGGTGTCTGTCATCTGAAGATGGTTTTATGGGTTCTGCCAAAGGTGGCGATTCTTCAAACATTGGTTGCCAAGGCACCCCATGCCCGGTTCCTGCGAAAGAAACATTTGAAGTATCATCAAGTTTATTTACATCACTTAGCACACTTTCTAATGACAAATGTAAATCAGTAGAAGGAAGATTCAAGTGAAAGTCCTCATCAAGGATATTTTCCAGCAAATTAACTTCCTTGACTTCTTCTAAATCCTGAGGTTGTCTGCAAGTATTAAAGATATTCAGCTCCAATGTCATGTTTCCAAAACTCAATTTCAAAATTCCACTTCTACAATTAATTAATGCATTAGATGTAGCAAGAAATGGTCTACCAAGAATTACAGGAGCTTGGAAAGTAGATGGATTTGACAAGTTCATATCAAGCACTACAAAATCCACAGGATAGTAAAATTTATCAACTTGAACCAAAACATCCTCAACTATACCCCTAGGCTTTTTAATTGAACGATCGGCCAATTGCAAGATGATAGAAGTTGGTTTCAACTCTCCTAAACCAAGTTGCTCATAGGTGTTATAAGNGGTGCTGCCGTGGGTGAGGAGAGAGAGAGAAAGAGAGAGACGCGGGGGGAGGGGTCCGAACGGGAGGAAGAAAAAAAAAGAAAAAAAAGAAAGAAAGAAAAAAAGAAGGAAAAAGGAAAAAGAAGATAAAAGAAAAGGAAAAGAAAAAGATGAAGTAAACAAATGAGGTCCAGTCCTCACTTCGGAAGTCCAACGACTGATCCGCCGAAAACGATATAAAAACATAAAATCGACTAAAATAAATTAAACACTACATCAAATAAATAAATAAACACCAAGAAAATATTTTAATCACATCGATAAGCTAAAATAAAATAAATAACTAGCAAAACCAACTGTTAAATTTTTTTAAAACCAAAAACGAGCTAAAATCAATTAAACAGCAATTTAAATTCAACAGCCAATAAAATCCAATTAAAATCCGATAATTTAAAATAAAAGCACTATAAATTTAATTAAATTAAATTATTCCTTCAGTGAAAATACACGTAGAAACGGGTCATCACATCCTCCCCCCCTTAAAACAAATTTCGTCCTCGAAATTTTGCAGGACCAAACACCAACTTGAAACAAGCCATATAATTCCACATAAAACCAACTGCAACCAAGATTAAGAAACGTACCGTCATCACTCGAACAAGTAGGGGTACTGCTCCCTCATGTCCACTACTCGCTCCCAGGAGAAATCTTGAGCTAACGGATCTCCCCAGGCCACCTTAACCAAATGTATCGTCTTGGACCTTAACTGTTGCTCCTTCCAATCCATGATCTGCGACGGAACAACCTCATAAGTAAGGTCCGGTTGCAACTGAATATTCCCTGGGTCGACAAAGCGTGGCTCTTGTTGTCCAAAACTCTTCTTTAAAGATGATACATGGAAGACATTGTGTATATCCCCAAAATATTCTGGCAAAGCAACTCTGTAAGCGACGGACCCTACCTTCTCCAAAATCTGGAAAGGTCCAACATATCTCGGATCCAGCTTCCTCTTCTTCCCAAAACGCTTAACTCCTTTCATGGGAGAGACCTTAAGATAAACCCAATCGCCTTGTTCGAAAGACAATTCTCTCCTCCTGGTATCCGCGTAACTCTTTTGACGACTTTGCGCAGCAGCCATGTTATCTCTTATAATCTGAATCTGATTTTGCATTTCCTGTATTATCTCGGGTCCAATTATTTTCTTCTCCCCGACTTCATCCCAACATAAGGGTGATCTACATTTTCTACCATACAGAGCTTCATAAGGAGCCATTTGGATGGATGCATGGAAGCTGTTATTATAAGCGAATTCTATGAGTGGCACGTGATTCTCCCAACTTCCTTGAAATTCTAAAGCACACGCTCGCAACATATCTTCAAGAGTTTGAATCGTGCGCTCTGATTGGCCGTCTGTCTGGGGGTGATAAGCAGTACTAAACTTTAATTTAGTACCCAAAGCCGCCTGCAAACTCTTCCAAAAATGGGAGGTAAACCTTGGATCTCGATCCGACACTATGCTTTTGGGTATTCCATGTAATCTCACTATTTCTTTCACATATAAGCGAGTCAATTTTCCCAGAGAATCCGCATTATTGACCGGTAAGAAATGAGCACACTTAGTCAGTCGATCAACAATCACCCAAACTGAGTTCTTTCCACTGGGAGTCCTCGGCAAGCCCACTACAAAGTCCATAGTGACGTCATCCCATTTCCATTCAGGCACAGGGAGAGGCTGGAGCAAACCTGCTGGTCTTTGATGTTCGGTTTTCTTCTCATTTTCTGTCCTTGAGTTGCTGTTTCCAGGTTGGTGCATGTGTTGTCCGAGTGCTGCTTCTGCCGTGGGCCCAAGTGATGCATGTGTGAGTTGCTTTATTTTTCTGCATGTGAAGTAAGCTTTCTGCATGTGTTATCCGAGTGTTTCCTCTCCTCTGCATGTGTTTTGCTGTGTGCTGAGCTGCTGTGTGCTTTCCTGCATTTCTGCATGTGTTTGCTTCTCTTTTTTTTTTCTGCATGTGCATGGCTGCTTGTTTGGTTTCTGCTTTCTGCATCTGTGAGCTCATGTTTTCATCTTGTTTTCCTGCTGTTGCGAGTTGCTGCTGTCCAACTTTTCCATTTTCTGCATTTGAGGTGCTGCCCGAGTGATGCTTCTTTTTTTCTCTGCATGTGCATGTTACTTTCTGCAAGTGTGCTACCCGAGTGATGTATGTGTGCTGCTACTGTGTGCTGTGATTGCTTTTATGCATGTGTGCTGAGCTGGTTTCCTCTCCTCTGCATGTACATTAAAAATGTATTTCTTTCAAAAGCAAATATAGAACTTTATGTGTATAAAATATTGACATCAATTAATTTACCATCCAATATTAGAATTTGATGCATAATTAAGTGTTCAATCCCTATTTGATAAAATAAATCACTCATTTAAACAACTTAAACATGCAATTCTAACCCTTTATCAGCCTCCTGATTGGTGCAAAACTGCAAGTGCACAGTATCGTAGTTTTATAATAAAAGTGGTAAGAAAGTATCCTCCTCAGGGATTGGTATCTTACTTATGCCAAATACCAAAATTATACTAATCTCAATTTTATCTAGAGGAATCACTAAGATTTTTGTAGTTGCAAATTAAACTAAAATTAACTCAAAGATAAATATGCAAATGAAATAAAACTGACGTTTGAAGATCAGATTAATGGGAAAGAAAACTTCTAGGAAACCGATTTCACCTAATTCGTCACTATGCTTTTCTCATCCAGCTAATTTAATTTAATTCTTTTTGTCTATTAGCAAATCTCTAATTCATCCAAAAGCCTCTTTCGATAGTCAATTGGAAATTATTCTTGTTTATCAATTCACACAAGAATATGCAATTTAAATAAACAAGAAAGCAATAAGATCAATGATTTAATTACTACATAGGTTTATACAAGTCTTTCGATCTCTATACTTACCTATGCTGAAATATTCAAGATCTACCCTATGATTCCCTCTTTCGATAGCAAATCACAAGATTAAAAATCATCTAATCAATGGCCAGTTAATTAGAAGCAATAAACTCAGAATAAATCAGATAAACAAAGAGAGAATCGCCTTAAATTAGCATAGACAATCAAGCATAGTTCGGAATTAGATTACATCGTTTTCCTAGAATAAAGAAAGTTTAGCTCATACTAGAAATAGAATTCAACATAAACGAATTCACCATAATTGTTCTGAGAATAATGGAAGAAAATAAACGCTGAAAAATACTCCTTGCAGCCGCAACTCGTCGTCAAAAACTAAAGGATCTGATTCAAGGCTTTTCTCCCGTCTGTGCTCGTGTATGATTCCGACGTACATGCAATATGTGGAATCCCCTCTTCAAAAAGGATAATTTGAATCCTTCTAGATGTGTTTTTCTCTCCCAAAAGGTGTTCTCCAGTCAAAAGGTACGGCCATGAAGTGAAAAATCACTTTTATATGGTGTGACGGCGGAAAACCGAAGATCTGTCAAAATACGATATTCGCTCGAGCGGGGTGTCGAACGAACATCGAGCGGTCGACTCTGCCTAACTTCGCTCGAGCGACTTGTCGAGCACACCTCGAGCGTTCAACTCTGCCTGATTTCGCTCGAGCGGCCAATGTCTCCGCTCGAGCGATCTTTGTATTTCAGCAACCCGCTCGAGCTCACTGTCGAGCGGCAGTCGAGCATTTGAATCTGCCTAAGTTCGCTCGAGCGGCCAAAAGCCTCCGCTCGAGCGAAGTTGTAAATCTGCAACATGAAATTTTGCAAGTCATCACCTCCTCTTTTATGCATTATGAAATTAAACATAAAAATGTGTGTAGAAATATCTCAAAATAAATAGAACCTAAGTTCAAAAATACAAATTAATTCTTATGACTTCTATTCATATTTTAGCATTTTAGTCCAATAACAGGGTATTTAACGTGCACTTTCGTACACTCATCACACCCCCTAACTTACTTATTGCTAGTCCCTAGCAATCTCTATACAAAAAAGATGAAAGAGGGTAAAGAAAATCACTAGAACGAACCATTAATTCACATTTTCTAGATTCACATATCAAAACAATCTAAGGAATCCAATAACTTATCAAGATCAATCCACCTATAGCAATTCACAGAGTGTGTGTTATCCAAGCCATACCATCTTACCGCTAACCTTGACACATGCAACATCAAGAATGTCTCAAGCAAAATGTTCAACTCCATAACTCAAGGGTATAATAGTATTTTGTGTAAGGGCTCTCTCTATGGAGTTGACAAGTGGTGTACATATTCACATAGAGATTTAGGTAATTGTGTAACAACCCCTTCCCATAGGCTAGGACTGTTACGTAAATTCCATAAAATATAGTCCGACAAGAGATTTCATGTTTGAAATATAAATAAATAAATAAAAATTTACTTTATAAAATTTGTTTAAATAAAAAATCATGTTTCCAACGATAATAAAGGAAATAATTGAATAAAATTGAAGTCATTAAACAATTTATTCTAGCATGTCTGAGATTTAATTGGTTGTTCCATCTAATCCTGGCCCGACTGCTCGTTGTCGTCATCCTCACCTAGGTGGTTAAAAACATAAAAATAAAAACTAAAATGAGTCGAAGACTCAGTAAGAAATCCATCACAACGTAAACATAATAAACATAAGATTTTTCATAAAGTGTTTCATGCTGGAAATTTAAGTTCATGCTTAATCATATGTATGCTCATGTCATGCATGACTTATCTTAAATTACCTTACTTACGTTACTTACATACTAGCCAACACATTTAACCTGGTGTGCGAGATTGTGCACCAGCCCCACATCCTGTGGCCACAAGGGGAACTACTAATAGTATTCTAGCATACTATGGTGGACCACGCTTAGGTCCGTGGCTTGCACATCCACCTATAAAACTGCCTTGGTACCATGCATCTAAATGGCCATCATATAAAACTTATCTTATCTCACACTTGATCATATAAAGCTTATGTGCCTTATGCATATGAGATGCATGACATAATGCATACATAATTACAATTTCTGAAACTAAACATGATGCAGAATGACATGATCGTGTGCTATGCTAAATGACATGTTTACATAAAACATGACAAACGTGGTACGTAAAAGAGGCTATCAATAATTGGCTTTAATAATAATCTATATAAGCTAACATATGATGATCCTAATTTATGAACAAATTACTTACCTCGCTGCACTGCTTCTTGAATTTCACTTTGAAACTCACCACCGAGAGGAGAGAAACAAATCAAGTTCAAACAGATTCTACCACCTATCTAATGTTGACATGGCAAGGTACGGAACTTCTCTCTTAGGATTAGGTCGCCCTAGGGTTTGCTACATGGTGAATCCTGTGGCACTGTTGTCTTCCTCAGAGGCCCAGCCATCTACTATGAATGGGAAGGTGAATAGAGGTGTTCAAGATCCTTCGAAGAATGTTGTTGGAGGTGGTTTACGGAGAGGCTATGCATATATTGTGGTTAATAGACCACAACCTTTACCAGTCATAGAGATTTTGGTTTGTCAACCCAGATTTGTTGAGGGGGAGATGTTCTTTATGTTCTCTCAAGTTGAAATCACAAAATCGGCAGAAACTTTTTGGTTTGCGATTGTTCTAAAGTTTCAATGACACCGGCCATCCCTTGATCATATTAGAGTTTTTATCAAAAATAGATTGGGTGTAAAAGATATGCCAGTGGTTGGAAAATTACGTAACCCCCTTAATATCCTAGTTCGGCTAATAAACAAAGATGATTTTGTCTGTTATGACTAGAGGAAATTCGGATGCTGATGGTGTTCCATACAAAGTTTTCCATTGGACCCTGGGTTTCAATGAAGATGATGAATCTCCTTTGGTCCCTGTATGGATCACGTTACCAGGTCTTCCACTGAATTATTTTCAATCTTCCATGTTAAAAAGTTTTGGAGATGGTTTTGGATGATTTTTGAAGTGTGATAATGCAACCATGTGCATTACCAGGCCAAAAGCTACTAGAATATGTGTGGAGATGGATGTTCCGATGCCATTGAAATCTCATTTTTGGATTGGTCCACCTGGGCTCGAAAATAGTCACTATCAGGAAGTTATCTTTGAGCATTTTTTGGCATATTGCAACTGGTGCCGAAAACAGGGCCATGGGGTAAACCAGTGTGAATCCAAGGAAAAGAATACCATGAAGGGAAAGAAGAAAGTGGTACAGGTTGAGGACGACAAGGGGGCTGAGAACAAGGTGTGGAAAGTGGTGGGTGAGAAAAAAGTAGATGAGACGTTTTAGAAAGATGTAGAGGGAGAGAAGGCTAAATCGAAAGCAAGGAGGGAGGAGATTTTGGAACATATTCGGCACAAAAAAAGTTCTAGAGATGCAGATAAGATGGAGGTATTGTTTGTTGATCCTAATGGTGTTTGACTTTCACAAAATCAATTTCTTCCAGATGCTAATCCTATGGATATGCAAGTGAATAATGTGAATAATGACAGCAAGAATGAAAGATGTGCTGAAGGTGCTCAGGATTGTTTGTTAGAACTGGTTGCTAAATTGTCTTGGTTTGAGCAATCTGAGACTATGGATGATAAGATTGTTGGAGATGCTTTGGTAGGGGATTGTGGTTCGCCTAGAAGTTCCTTAAAATTGATTGATGCAACTCTTGAATGCGAACTATGCTACAGTGTTAACAATAATGGTACGTTGGGTAATGTTTGCTTGGCTCATACTATGATGGTTCATTCGATGTGAGATAAGGATAATGAAGATGGGATTGAAGAGTTGGTAGCCAAATGTCACGATTCAGATAGTGAGATTGAAGTTTCGAAAAAGAAATTTCGAAGTGGTAAAACAAAGAAACCTATTGTTGTTCTTGAAAGGACAACGCGTTCCAATAGACATTATTAATTGATGAATATTCTTGTTTGGAATATTAGAGGGATTTGTTTGTCGAAGGCAAGTTTGTGGCGTATTCTTAATAAATACCATCCATCAGTTGTAGCAGTTTTAGAACCTTTTCCTTTAGCTAATAAGTGTGCCCATTGGGCACGATGGTTACATCTTCCTAATTTTTGTAATAATATGGAAGCGGATGGTAAATTTTGGTTGTTCTGGGTAGATGGAATTGATTTCCAACTGCATTCGATGATCGCTTAAGCTTTATCAGGCTGGTTTTCCAATTGGCAATTCTCGAATTTTGGCTACTTTTATCTACGCCAGTTGTTTTCAAGAACGTCGGCGTATTCTTTGGAATTATCTTAAGGATATAGATGTTGGTAGTGTGCTATGGTTTCTTGGGGGCGATTTTAATATTATTTGGTCTGAAGAAGAGAGAATTGGTGGTATTTGTCGTTCTTCCCGAGGTCATGATGAATTTAATAATTGTAGTCAGGCTTGTGGTCTGGTTGATATTCCTTATTTCGGCAATCAGTTTTCTTGGTGTAATGGGAGGCTAGGGGGTGGACGAATCTGGGCTCGACTTGATAGAGTGTAGGTGAACACTGGTTTCTTATTGACTTTCGCTAATGGTTGTTTGGAGTATCTTCCTCACATGTCATCTGACCATTGTCCAATGGTTACTTCTCTTTTGCATGACAAGGGAGTCGGTCCGAAGCCTTTTCGTTTTCAAAGAATGTGGTGCTCTCATGAAGAGTTCTTAGTTATGGTGTATGAGTGTTGGAACCAGGATATTCAAGGCTGTTCGATGGTGAAATTTAGTAGTAAGTTAAAGAAATTGAAACAAGTATTGAAAGGTCGAATACGGAGGTCTTCAACAGGGTGGATGTGGATCTTAAAGTCATTGAAGAGGAACTTCTGGAACTGGAGAATAATGTTCAGCAAAACTATACACAGGATATGGAAATTGAGCTCTTGAGATGCAAGCAAAACATGTTCAATATTTGCATCGAGAGGAGATTATGAGGTGTCAAAAATCAAGAATTAAGTGGATTTGTGAAGGGGATGAAAACATAGCATTCTTCCATGCTTCTCTTAGATGCAAAAAGAAATTTAAAGCACTAGAGAGTATGATCCTTGAAGATGGCATTACTCTTGATTCAGGTGAAGCGGTCCTTGAGGGGGCTGTAGATTTTCTGCAAAAGCAGTTATCCACGTCGGCTGTATCCCTTGAGGATCCTGGTATGAATCTCTTAACTTTTGTTATTTCTGAGGCTGATAATCGGTTGCTTTGTAAATTTTCGGAGATGATAGAAATTAAGGAGGCTCTATGGTCGATTCCGCAAGATAGTAGTCTAAGGCCGGATGGTTTTTCTACAAGCTTTTTCCATCATGCATGGGATATTATCAATGAATATTTATTGCAGTTGGCTATTGAATTTTTTGAGGGGAAGCCGTTAACCACAGTTTTTGGTGCCACCAACATTGCTTTGATTCCGAAAGTGGATGATCCTGGGGGTTTCATGCAATTTCGGCCTATCAGTTTATGTTCTGTTGTCTATAAAATCCTTTCCAAGGTTTTGGTGAATCTTTTGGAGCCTATCATGAATAAATTAATTTCTGACAAGCAATCGGCTTTTTATTAAGGGTCAAAGCATTTTTTATAATATTTCTATTGCTCAAGAAATGATTCAGAGTATGAACAAGAAAGTGAGAGGCAGAAACACAATGATTAAAATTGATATGGCAAAGGCGTATGACAGGGTGAATTGGAGTTTTTGTATGGAAGTAATGAATCGATTCGGCTTTTTGGATCATTGGAGGGGTTTAATCTTTAATTGTATTTCTTCACCTATGTATATCTTTTCATTTTATCACAAGAGCTCCTTTCTTGGATGATTAATGATGATTTTCAGCAGGAGAAAGTCAAGCCTTTTAATGCTAATGGAGGTACTTTGATTTCTCATTTGTTTTATGCTGATGATGTTTTGATTTTTGCAAATGGAGGTAAAAGATCTCTAGTGCTGATTATGAAGACTTTGCAAGTGTATCAATCTATGTTGGGGCAATTGGTTAGTCCGGCCAAGTCCTTTTTCTTTTTCTCCTCTAATTTTCCAATTGCTAGGAAAGTAGAGGTTTTGAGGATAACAGGGTTTATGGAAGGTAAATGGCTGTGTAACTATCTTGGTGTTCCATTGCATGTGGGATGGATTACTATCAAATTATTTGACCCTTTGTTGTTGAAGATTAAAATAAAATTGGCTGGTTGGAAGAGTAACATTCTATCCTTTGGGGGGGAAATTACGCTTCTCAAACATGTTTTAACTAGCATGTCAATTCATTTTTTATCTGTTATGAAATTACCTAAGTTTGTCTTCAAAGTTCTCAAGAGTATTTTCTCTAATTTCCTCTTGAACTCGACTGATGATAAAAAGAAAAGAAAATTGGTGTCTTGGAAAAATATATGCTTGCCGGTTAAGGAATGGGGTTTGGGCATTCGGAACCTCGTTAATGTTCAAATGTCATTATTCATGAAATTTGCTTGAAAATTACTGGATGGGAAATCGGCTTGGGCAAATTTTTTTAAGACTAAATATGTGGGTGAGAAGCATCCAGCGATTCTTTCTAATTCCACAGGTTCAAGATTTTGGAAAGGCATTATGTCAGTGATGCCAGTAGTGTTAAACTATTCTCGTATCTTGATTAGAAATGGTGAATGTAATTTTTGGTTTGACAATTGGCTAGAGGACGAGGCCATTGCGAATTCGGAAGATGTTAGTGGGGATGAATACTTATTGGTGGCTGGAATCCTATCTAATTCAGGTTGGGATGTGTCTAAATTGTGTCTGTTTGTGTCGAAAGGGATGGTTGAAAAAATAATTGCCTCGCCAGTTTAGGTATTAGGTGGAACTGATGTGCGTATTTGGCAGCCTAACCTGGATGGAAGTTTCTCTACTAAATCTGTTTGGCATCTCATTATAGCTCAAGGGTCTGTTTGCTTGTGGAGAAAATGGCTTTGGCATAAATTTGTTCCTAAGAAAATGTCATTTGTTTGTTGGTGTGCTAAAAAACAAGTGTTACCTGTGGATGATATCCTTGTTAGGATAGGCATTTCTCTAGTATCAAAGTGTCACTGTTGTGTTTTACCACAAGAAGAATCTATTGATCACATCCTTTGTAGTGGTGATTTGGTTGGTATGGTTTGGAATTATTTTGCAGGTATTTTGGGTGTATGGCTCCCTTAGCTCCAAAGATGGCATGTTGTTATGAATGTTTGGTGGCTTCGAGTGTCAGCATCTTCTCAAGCAGGATGTTGTCGTGGTATTCTGCCGATCATTATCACATGGGCATTGTGGAGAGCACGGTGTGACAGTAGAATGGAAGGAAAAAAAAACTAATTGGAAAGGTGTGGTGCAGTGGATTAAGCTGATGTTAATAGATATTTTTTCTCCGCATCACAAGTTTGATAGATTGCAGTGGTAAGATATCAAAATTTTACAGGATTGAAATTGTCCAATTGCTCAAGTTGTCAAGGAAAATATGAAAGCTATAGCTTGGACTAAGCTAAGTAGAGGGAAGTATAAACTAAATGTTGATGGAAGTTCGCTTAGAAATCCTAGTTTAGCGGGTGGAGGAGGGGTTATTAGAGATCATTCTCGCCGAGTGATTGCGGGCTTTATAACTCACTATGGGCAGGTTTCCAATAATGTTGCTGAAGGGAGAGCTTTACTTGATGGTTTAAATTTGGCACAACAATTGGGTATTCAAGACCTAATGGTGGAGTTTGATTCTGAAGTTATTGTGAGATGGATTGAGGCTGGTAAATGCAACTTATGGTATTTGTGGGACTATTGGGATGATATCAAAAGTTTGTTTTTTGAATTACATTGCTCCATTCGCCATATTTTTAGAGAAGCCAACATGGTTGCAGACTATCTTGCTAAAAAGGGTGCTTATAAGTATTTTATAGGTATGGATTTTTTGGGACTTCCTTATTTATGGTTGTAATTATTTTTGTTCCCTAATTTTTTGTTATTAGTATTGTTTTTTTTATTAGGTTGGAAAATTTTTTGATCACCTGGGTTTTGGTATTTTTTCTTATTTTATGTTAACCCTCAGGTGAATGCTTTGTAACCATGGTTTTCCTCCGCCATATGTGAGGGCTCTTTAATAAACTTGGGATGGGGCTGCTATTTGGGTGGCTACCGGCTCTTCTAAAAATAAAAATAAAAATTCTACCACTAGCTTTAGGAGAAAGAAGCAGTATGAATACCGGAAAGAGAAAGATAAGGAGAAGTGGTCAAGCAGTTGAGTCGTGGGAGGAGTGAAGAGCAATTTGAATTAAACATGTTTAAAAACACAATAAAAAACTTGACAGACTCTTAACTTGTAATTAATAATTGATTTAAAAAAAGGTTTAAGAAATAATTGAAATAAATAAACATATAAATACTTAATAAAAATAAAAAGGAGTAAATTTATTTTATTGACCAAAATATTGAACTGGCATGTTACAAATTGTGAACAAGCAATAAGCAAGCATTGAACTTATTATTTTATTACAAATTTGCCAAGTCCCCATTTCTTCTTGTCATGGTTATTTTATTTTATTTTAGAAAAGGTTCCCTAAATTTTGTGAATAAAATGTGAATAGATTTTAATTGGATAAAGGCCCTTAGTGAATTTTACTTTTGGACCTTGAGGATTCTTAGATTAAAAGGTTTTGAGAAAATGAGATGAGAAGAAGCCCAATAGGACTTATATGGGTTTCGGTCATGCTAGGGAAGGAAGGCCCAAAATATATTCGAAGCATGTGGCAGGCGCCACATTGCTATAGAGGGACTATTTGGTCATTTGGATGAAAAACCTAGGTAAAAGGAAGGTAAGACACTTGTCCTACATGCAAGAGGTTCTAGAAGGTTGAGTGGAAGATGATGTCACCTAAAACTAGGGCTTACAAGCCACTTTGGATAGGAAAGGCCAAGATTGACACTTGTCAGACATGTGGAAAGCATGAGGTGGACTTTTGGAGTTCCAAGGAGATCTTACTTGGGAAGAGGAAGAGGCATGTTCTAGAAGCATGTTGGAAGAGCAAAGGGAGAGAGAGAGGCCGGCGGCATGCATGGGGGAAGGCCAATAGATTTGTCTTGGGAAGGCAAAAGATCATCTAGAGAAGATAGAGGGATTTCGGCCAAAGCAAGACACACACACATTTTGCCAGTTGGCATCCATGCACACGGTGAAGCATTTCCAAGGGAGATCTGATTTTTGTGATTTTACCATTGAACCACCTAATCCATTGAACCTAGACATAAAAGGAAGGGCAAATAGGGAAAGTGAGAAAGAGAGGGACAGATTGGGAAAGGCAACATGCCACCCTAGATTGTGTCCTTTGAATTTCCAATGCAAGCCCATCCAAGAGAAGTGGAAGAGACATTTTTCCAAGTGGCATGGATGCAAGGACCCTTGTCATTTCAAGAGGGGATTTGAGGCACTATATAAGGGCTTCAAAAATTTAGAGGGTCTTTTGCTCAAAGTTTCACTTGTTGCTCCTAAGGATTTCGGCATACACTAGTTCTCTCTAAACTCAACATTTTCTCTTCACTTTCTTGTCACTTTCTCGCCACCCAAACACTACTATTTCACTTCTTCGAAGTCACCTCAAATAGGTTACCCAACACCATTCGGCTAGGGAAGAAGCTCAAGGAGGTGAGAACCATTTCCTTCTCTTACACGCACACACACATGGCCAAGCGAGAAGTTTCTCATTCCCCTTCAGTTTCTACTATTTTCTTCACAACCACACACTTTCCCTTGGGTAACTAGGGTTTTCTCTTCAAGAAAGAATGAACCCTAGATGCCTATGAGTTTTGGATGAAAGAAATACAAAGTGGAAGGGATTAGGGTTTCAGTTTTTGCTTGAAAAATGGAAGCTAGGGTCTTATCCTTAGAGAGAAGAAGGAACCTGAATACCCTTAGCACTTTTAAGTGTAGAAAACACAAGTTTTAGAGAAGCTTAAGTTTCAGTTTTTACTTGGAGTAAAGACTAGGGTTTGAACTTTCAAGGAGTTTCGGCCCTTAGGGTTTTGTTTTGAGAAAAAGATTTCAAAAGCACCCTACACTCACACTCAGTTATATTTTTAGAACCTATGGTTTTGTGTATGAGTTTCTAATGAGACTATGCTATAGTTTCATATTTTTGCTACTTTAAATCGTTGGATTTTTGTAAGTATTCACTCAACTTGCTCTTGGTTAATACTTGCATTTATTTGTGTAAATCCTTGTAGTGTTATTGTTATTTTGATTATTATTCTTGTTTGCTTGCTTGAATACTCTTACATGAACTTAGAATATGAATATGAAATGATTAATGCAACTCGGTTTATGATGAAAAATGGTGATAAAATGTTATACATGATTTAGTTTTGAGGAAAAGGACATTGTGGTTTTAATGTTCTTGATGATTCAGTTTTACCATGCCTTTAATGATTCGGATTGTGTATAAATGCTATGATTTCATGTCTTGTTTTACTATATCATGAATTCTAAGTATCTTGGATGAAGTTTGAAGCATGTTTAATTGATGAACTTTTATGATTTTGAAAATGCATGTTTTGGCCAAGGCTTGTTTTCATGGTTCCATGTATGCAATTTGATATTTCATGTGTTTTATGTTAACATGCCATGAATCAAATGTGTTATGCATGGCTATTTCATGCACGACATTTCACGTGTCATTTGTCAAGTATAAGAGCATATGTCTTAAGGCTCATGTCACATGCATTTGGGAAAAGTGATTTTCAAAGGAAAACGTTTTCAAGAACAAAAAGTTTTTTCAAAATAATGTAATGATTTTTAAAAGAAAAGTTTTATCACGACTCCAAATGTTAGGACAAGGAAGTGTCCTAATGGAACTCCTATGTCCACTCTAGAGTGCATAAGAATGGAGTGGTAACCCATGGGTCGACAAAGAACCTTCAGCATGCTTTGAAGTGATTCTTTTTAAAGGATGCCAAAGCGAGGTAGCACCTAACGCTAGTGGGTGCCATGATTAAGGCAAGTAACTCGACGAAGTACTGTCTTATTATTATGATATGAATATATTTAAGACGTATTCACCACGGTGTATGGATGGTTGGTGATGCGGTACCTAGTAGGAACAAGCGCTGCATAGGGGAGCCATGATGTGTCCACAAGAATGAGGCCACGTGCCTATATGATATACTCTAGATCACATGATGTGAATCATATGATATGATATGATATGCTTTGGGTCACGTGATTAAGCAAGATAAGAATAAGGACAAAAGTATGTTTTTTGAAAAGTCAAAGAATTCTATTACATGTCTTTTAAAAAAGATCAAGTGCATAAGTCAAGTTTTCAGTTACGTCATTGTCAAGTATATGTCCATGCATTGCATGATATACCTTTTGTATGCTTGTGATTAACTTTCGTATGTTGTGTGATTACTCATTGAGATTTCTTGAAATCTCACTATTGCATTTTTTCACTATCATTTCTTTCCCGGAATGGTAGAAGCAGTTTCAAGTAGGCATGATAAACCTGAAACATGAATCTAGACGGTACCTTACTAGAAGATGAGTGCACCATTAGGGGATGTACACGTTATGCATCGACTGTGTTGGAATGCGCCATTCATTTTCTTCATGAGTTGTTAAGGGGTCTTCATGACCCTAATTTTGGTGTTCTATGTTTGGATCCCATAGCTAGAAATGTGACTCATTACGGAGTTAGGACTCCCATCGCCAGAAATGCGGAAGTCAATAGGAGCTTGCTTGATTTTGTCTCCTGATGGATACTTGATAGTGGGAAGACTGTATAATGAGAACTTAGCGAGGCTTAGGTGGCCTGCCCATTTGTAGAGTAAAAACAGAGAGAGAGAGAGAGAGAGAGAGAGAGAGAGAGAGAGAGAGAGAGAGAGATTTTTGGTCCCGTTATTTGGAAATTTGCTACTCTGATTATGTTTTGAGACTCTCTTACTATGAATGATGATATTTTGGGACAAGTTTGGAGATTAAAGGTTTTTATTTTTATTTTTGTACCATGTGTTTTGCAATTGCCTACGGCATTGCTTAGATTTCTCATTACCTTTTTATTGATTTCTACTGAACGTTTATTACATACTACTAGAATATCTATGAGCATGCATATTATCTGTCATGTATAACCTTATGTTGGATGTCTCGACGTCTCAGTCACCTCTAAATTCCTAGTTTGGGGGGGGAGGGGGGCTGGGGGTGCCACATTGGCGATAGGAACACGAACAAATGAGAATTCAACCATTCTTTCCACAGGTATACTTGGGATCAGAATGGTTAAAACAAAATGTTGTATTGTGGCTTAGGTTAGGCTATATGCAGAAAAGGAATGAACGTAAAGGATTCAATAACTTCTAAGTACATATCTAAGGAATCTAATCAAACATCTCAATAAATCACATTCTTCACTTGATGTACTTTTCAGCCTTTCAAATCATCAAATAATGCCTCTTTTCTTTCTTTTCTTTTTTCTGTTCATTTTTTGTTCATTTCTTTTTTTATATGGTGAATAAGTATATGTCACCCTGGTATTTAGCTGTTTTCTACCCAACCTTGGTATTTCTGCCTTTGAAGCTAACTCACTTGAACAACTAGTAACTCGTGTTCTTTCCCTTTTTTTTTTCTCTCTCCCTCTCTCTCTTTTTTAATTCTTCGTAAGAAAGAATTCCACATCTAGTACACACTTGGAAGTAACAAGGGTAGGGAAAATCAGTGTATAGGTTACACTCCAATGTGGAGAGGTATGGATAATGTATGTATATGAAGAAATAAAGATTATATGTTTTTCTTGGCTCAAAGTTGGCTACTAGGGGTGTATAATTCAAAGGGTTAGCTTGAAAGGCTCAAACGTTAATCCTAAATTGACATTCATCATATTCCAAGTATATCCACCATCACACCACATATCATAAAATTATATTCTCAAAAGAAATGCCTAATTAAAAAAAATCAATGAACGCTTATCACAATTTTCAACATTTGGTGGCTCTCAATCCTCTCCGAAACTCACACATAAAGACTTAAGCAAAATAGTTCTCTAGATACATGGGTCAAACCACCATCTTACCACTAAGCTTGGATGAGTGCATTAGAAATTCTGTGAATACTTTAGCATAATGATCAAGATGGAGTTTATTGAATTCACTAAGATGGCTATGTATAAGAATGAATACACATGTGAAAGGATGTACTTGTGATGCTAATTTAAAAAAAAATTCTATTATATATAAAAGTGCCATAGAGTTCCAACAAACATTTGTAAATGCATAATTTGCACCACCTCCAACTTAAACGAAACATTGTCCTTAATGTTTAAGAATCAAAATTGAATAAATAGTAACTGAAAATGGTAGAATACACCTGATGTGTGACGTGGGCAGCTTGATAAGCATAAGAGGTAGCAAACTGAAATGGTGAAATAACACTATCTTGCAAACATAATATAAAGAACACAACAACAAACAAAAAGAAAGAAAATGAACAGAAAGAAAAGAAATGAAAAGGAAAAGAAAATATATACTTGCATGGTAGGGTCAAGGTGGATAGACCGGGTCTGCAAGTGGAATATCTTCCACATCAGAACCTTGTCTATCAATAAGTACTTTCTTGTGTTGACTATTTACTTTAAAAATTCGGCCATCCTTAGGGTCCTCTATTTCTACTGCCCCGTTTTCAAAAGTATGTTTCACTACAAAGGGACCAGTCCACCTAGACCAAAGTTTTCTTGGGTGCTTGTGAAGTCTAGAATCATATAAATGTACCCAGTCATTAGGCTTAAATGTCTTCTTAAGAATATTTTTATCATAAAACACTTTTATTTTAACCTTATAGATTTTAGATTTAAGAAAATGTTTCAATTTAACTCTTGGAGCTTCCATACTAAAAGGAATTTATTTTTCACTTTTCTTTGGCAACTCTTCAAATTTCGGTTGCTAAGTCTGTGTGCCATAATCCTGAATTTCATAAAAAATAGTACAAATATCAATAACATCAAATGAATCACTAATAGTATCAAACTTAAAATTAACAAGCGAATATTCAAGGGGATCAGAGCCATGAGTTGTGTGAACTCCTTGTCTGAGTGCGTCAATCATGTACGTTTGGTAGCACTCGTTATCCTCCTTTGGCTATTTCCAATATGGAAAATATTTACCTCAAGAGTCATATTCCCAAAAGAGAGTTTCATTAGACCATTCCTGCAATTAATAAGAGCATTAGCTGTAGCAAGGAAAGATCTACCTAAAATTAAAGGGATTTTCTAGAGTTAACAGCGTAACTAGTGTCAAGGATTAAGAAATCAACATGATAATAAAACTTATCAATTTGAATCAAAACATCTTCCATCACACCCCGTGGTACTTTGATTGAATGATCAGCTAATTGCAATACCATAGTAGTTGGTTTGATTTCTCATAACTCTAGCTACAAACAAATGAGTAAAGCATTAAATTTACACTAGCTTCTAAATCTAGTAACGCTTGCCCAAATTCCATTTTCGTAATATTATATGCTGTGGTTGGACAACTAGGATCCTTGTACTTAGGAGAAATTCACTGCTCAATTAGAACACTAACTTGCTCTATCAGGAAGGCTGTTTTCTCTTCCTCTTAACTGTACTCAAATTTTTAAGAACTTTTGCATAAGTAAGAACTTGTTTAATAACATTCAAAAGAGGGAGGTTAATTTTTACCTGCTGAAGGTTCTCTAGGATTTCATTACTAGAATCCAAAGTTCGCATATTAAATTTTAAAGTTTGAGGAAATGGTATCTTAACTGGGCTCTTTATTACCTCGGCTTCCTTGGACAGCTTGACACCAATATTACTTTGATCCTCTTCAACATCCTTTGACTTATCAGTTGTTGGGATGGATAAAGATTTGCCACTTCGTGTCATAACGGCATTGACATCCTTCAAATTTTCTTGTGCCATATGTTGACCTTGAGGTGTGGATTGAGCTTGAGAAGGAAACTTACCACTCTCATTCACACTCAAGGAGCTCATCATTTTGAATATATGGCTCTTTATCTCCTTATTTTCTTCAATAACCTACATAATCGAAGACTTAAATTTTTGAGTTTTACCATGTTCCTTAATAAAAGCATGCAAAGTATCTTCTAAGGGGTTTCTAGAGAAGATGATGCATGATACGGTGCAGGATAAACTCTAGGTGGCTGTGTAGGTTGCTGGTTTTCAGATTTTTAGCTAAAATTGGAGTGATTACCCCGCCCAGGATTGTAGATATCAGAGAAAGGTGCAAAACGCTTCATGTACATACCTAAGGCATTACATTGTTCCTCATACATTCCCCTCATTTTAGTAAATGTGGGACACTTTTGAGCTAGGTGATCTATCCCATCACATACAAAACATGGCCCAAAGGACTCTACACGAGTAACCATGTGTGTTGGTTTTAAATCCTTAATTTTTAACACCTCTAACTCCCAAGTAAGCATCTCAACCTTAGCTTTTAGGTTATTTTCTTCTCTAAGATAGTAAATTCCACCATCATTTGGATTTCCAGCAGGTCGTGACCTATTTATACTCTTAGTAGCAATATGTCCAGTCCAAGTGTGGGCTTTTTTAGTAAGCTCATTGAGATATTTTATAGCCTCATCTGGATTCTTCTACAAAAACTCACAATTACACATCATCTCTATGAATTGACGCTTGCTTAGTATAAGTCTCTCATAGAAATAACTAACTATGCGCCAGTTTTCATACCCTTTGTGAGCATACATACTCAACAACTCTTTAAACCTCTCTCAAGCCTGATACAAATTCTCACTATCCTTTTATGCAAAGCTGGAGATCTATCTTTTCAAAGCATTTGTCTTATGTTGGGGAATGTATTTGTAAAAAAGACCTATATCTTATCATTCAATGATCCTATTGATCATGATCTTAGTAAGTACAACCAGCTATTTGCTCTATCCTTCAAAGAGAAAGGAAAGAACTTAAGTCTCACAACATTATCTGTAGCACTATGACTATGAAAAGTCGCAACTACTTTGATTGAATTTAAATATTACATATTTCATATATATTTAAAATCAATATATTTTAATTACTTCGTGACATTATTATTAGTTTTAGATAAAAAAAAATAGTTAATAAGTATAAATACGAGTTAGAATTTAAACTGATTAATATCATGATTTATGCTTAATCTTATATCCTGTGTTTTAATTAGGCAATATTCCCTTACATGCACAGCATATCTTAGATACTCAATTCTTCCTTTTAATTTATTCTTGATTTTCTATTTAAATGAGCACCACATGGGTTTACGTCTTCCTTTCAAAGTCAAACACAACAGAAGCATATGGGACTAAATAGGAAATACAAGGAAGCATTTTTGGTCATTTCCTGGTTCAGGTCCCTTTGGAAGAGAGCAGTTTACTTCTTCGAGTCTAGATATCTTTAAAACACGCTGCACTGCAATTTTGAACCAAGGGAAAATGAGAAAATAGATGCAAGAGCAAGTTCACTTTTGGACCAAAGGTCTTGCAATGGAAAAGAGAAATTTACTAGCTGGGGAAAGGCTGCATGCAGCAGAAATGAGGGGAGTGATTTACGGAAACCAGAAAACGGGAAAGAACTCTAACTCAGTAATAATTAAAAAAAGGAAAGCACACTTTTCTTTTTCGGAAAGGAGGAGACGCAGGAGAAAAACCAAAAGAAAATTTAAAGAGGTGACTGGCGAGAGCTGGGACGGACTGGAGGGCTAGAACAAAACATGTACTTTTCGTCTGGGGCAGAGCAGAAACAGAGGGACATTAAGAAAATGAGTGAAGAAAGCTTTTGGGGGGCCTATTTTCGAAAGGGATTGTTTTTCATTTTTTTGGTTTGAAGCTTACGAGAAGGGTCATTTTTTCAGGGGGTTTTTTGAGGGTTCTGAGTAGAGAGAAAAAAGGAGGGAAAAGAAAAGCATTGGTTTTTCGGTCCGGGGGCTTCTGGTTGAGGAGCACACTGAGGTAAAGAAAAACAGACCCAGGACTTACGGACTTTTTCGTTTTCGTCGGGAGAGAGAGCAGGTTTGAAGGGAAGCTGTTTTTCAGTTTTTCTGGTCTGGGACTCGACGGAAACGGAGAGGGATTATTTTACTTTTTTCTGGCTAGAGACTTTCGGGGGACTGGGAAGCTCTGTTTTGGAGGGAGAGAACAGGGGGTCACGCAGGAGTTTTTTTGAGAAAGATTTCCTGGAGAGTTTTTCTGGTTGGAGTTTCGGAAGAGAAAGAACTCAGAGGAAAATTGAGAGAGAGTGAAACAGGGACAGACGGGGGAGTAAAAACGGAGATAGACGCAACACGGACTGGAAGGAGTTTTTTTTTTTGTGCTTCTTCTTTTTCGTTCAGGTGGGAGAGGAGTTTTTCTTGGGAGTGGTACGAAGGGAGGCGAAGTTACAGTTGGGACATACATTGGTGTGCGGGTTCGTTTGGACTTCACGGAAAAGAGGAGAGATGAGAAATGGGCACACGACAGAACAACTTGGACGAAAAGCATAGTTGGGAAGGAGCAGACGGCTGGGTGTTTACGGACTTTAGTTCTCTTGTCCAGATTATTACCCAGTATTATTGTGTTTCATTTTAATTTTTTGATGTATAATATTTATTTGATTTTTATAACTCAGAATATGGTTAGCTAAATTTTCATACGAAAGTTAGACGTGAAGTTTAATGATTTAGACATTATTTTAGAGTTTGATTGATTAAATAATTTTATTATTAGATATTTTTATTATCTATATATTTGTCTTGATTCATTAAGATTTTTTAATACAATGAATGCTTTAAAAAATCCTTGTGATATTCAAATGAGTTTTTAAATGTTTTAACATTCAATCGTTCATGTTTAATCATTAATGACTATTTTTCTTAACTTTAAATGCTAAATCCTCCAATTAAACGGAATCATTATTCTAGTTTAATTGAAATAAATTGATTGGAAACAATATTCGAAATTATTAGACGGATCCTTGAAATCTTAGTCTTTCTCCATATCAATTTATTTTATCATTTTATTTTATTCTATTAATTTAAAAATCATCATCTTAGTAATTTTCTCTTCTATTCGATTGCACATTCATTTTAGTAATTTATTTTCATTGTTTGAGTTATTTTCTTTATCATATAAGTCAATCCCTGTGGATTCGACTCTGTTAAATACTACAACACCTGTATACTTGCAGGTGAAACTGCACTAAATTTTTGGTTCACTACTTTGGGTCAAAGTTTAGGCGCAACAAGTTTTTAGTGCCGTTGCTGGGGATTGTAACATGTTATTTTGCAATAGTAATCTTTTGCTAACTTTCTCTTATTTTTGAAGGTACGATTTTTATTATTTTGTCGGGAAAGGGATCAAGTAGCATTGTTTTCATATTTATATTATTTGCTAATCTCGTTCCATTCTTTTTTATTTTCTTTCTTATTTTGCATTTAGTTTTTAGAAAATAAGACTTTAGGTGACCAGCATGCATTAATTAATTTTGAGACTTGTCCATACCTTTCAATGTTTTTGAATATACTTTGTGATGCCCCCAGATTCCGCTTGGGATCAAACGGACATCTGAAGCGTCGGGCATGCAACACAAGATTACCTGCCCCCGTTCATGACATATAATGTGACGCCCCCAAATCCTCACGTACGGACACGGGGAAATCGAGACGTCCGGATGGTGACAACACGGGTCACCACCCTATCGACGAGTGTCAAGTGTGTGCAAACGACAAATGTGCACAAAGAAACACGCAGCGGATAGCATAGACATATAACTAAGTACCAGAATTTTTTCTTAGTTTAATACAAAGCGGTTCAAAACATACATAATAAAATATTACAAATACAAATATAGATTCGAAGCCAAGTACAAAACTTAAACTCCAACTCAGAACTCTGACGGGGCCGCATCTTCGGGCTCAGCCTCCTCCTCTTCCTCGATCCCTGCATCAAAATCTACGGTACCAAAAATGGTGCCGCAGGTAAGTAAAATCCAAACAACGCAAGATAGAAACATATTACAACCAAAACAATATGTATGAAGTATGCCCAATGCACATGTCCCAAAAACCATATTTCTTCCACGCACGCCAAAAGTCACATTTTGGCCCAAAAACATTTCCTTTAAATCATATCCTTTAAAACATCTCCTTTAAAACATATCCTTCAAGACATTTTCCTTTAAATCAATCCACACCATTATCCCAGATAATGGCCCAAATCCAGAAACCACCATTTTTCCAGAAAATGGATCACAAAGCCACATATCACAAACTCGCCATTATTCCAGATAATGGCCCATATCCAAATCAATTCCAAATCAATTCCATATTATGCATGCACCATGATCTCCCCTAGGGATCATCCGCACACTCTGGCTCTGTGCCACACCGCAGTAACGACTACGCGTGTGACACCTACACGAGCGATGCCCAGACTCGCGCCCGGTGCGTACCTGGCCAGGCCATTCTCTAGCCTCGCCAGCAGAGGGACCACGGAGTCGACACGACAGCGTTACCGTATCGTGCGATCCGGTTGTTGCCCAGCGACAACCCAGGGGATGTCACTCAGTTTTATCCGCTCCCGAGTGACCAGAGGAGCTCCACCGAGATAATAACCCATCCCGGCTTGGGCTCGTGATACGCACGCACCCGAAAATCCATTTACACGTATAACACCATTTTCAATAAAATACACATGATTATGCATGCACAATGCATGCAATTAAAATCACATAAAAATAACCAACACATCCCGAACATTACTAACAACCAAACAAACAGCTCCATCCTCAATCCATCCGACCCCCGAACTCCTATGACTCAGTCCAGAATAACCAACCAGATCACAATAAAATTATTGTAAAGGCAATAATACATTTAAATCTAAAACGAAGTTTGGAAAATACTTACAGCACTATATATTATTTTTCGAAGGATCGGCGCGCAGCAAACGGTGAACGGAAAGCAACGTAACAGTGCAAATGCACTGTGGCCGTGGGTCGCAAAATACCCACTTTTGAACGGGGACAAACCAAGACACCAAATTGATAGGGAATGGTCTAGGGATATTTATGAAGCTAATAGAAGTGAGAGTTGGCCGTGGGTGGCGGCGCACGGCGGCGAATCGGACACTTGAAGCTAATTTCAGCTCTGGAGAGTGAGGGAGAGTGAGGGCTATACACAACACCGTTGGCCATGAAATTTCTTGGGGAAGGTCATGGTGATGAGATGAACAAGATGGTGGTGGTGAAACACCATGGGTGGCCGTGTACGGCGGCGTACGGTGGTGAAACCGAAACTCTAGCTATGGAGAAAAAGAGAGAGTTAGGGGAAAAGAAAGACATGGGGAGGAAGCCCTTGATGTGGTGAATCCATTGGTAGTGCTTGGTGGCTGATTTGGCCGTGTATGGTGGCTCAAAAAGGAGAAAAAGGCTTGAAGACCCATTTGTTTGGAAGAGAAAAGAGAGAGATTGGGTGGCCGGCGTAGTGCACCACTGGCGCAGTAGAGCTCGCCGGAGGTGGAGGTGAGTTACGATGGCTGGAGGTGGCGCCGGCTAGGTGGGCTAATGGAACGGACGGAGGGAGAGGGAGAGAGAAACGCAAGGGCTGGGGGGGCTCGGGGGAGAAAGAAAAGAAGGGAAAAAAACAAAGAAAAAAGAAAGAAAAAGAGAAGAAGGAAAAAGGAAAAGAGAAAAGAAAAGATGGAGAAAAGAAATGAGGTCCAATCCTCACCTCTGGAGTCCAACAACTGATCTAACGAAAATAACTTTAAAAGCAATAAAACCAAGAAAATACTTTAAACACATCGTAAAGCTAAAATAAAATAAATAACTAGTAAAAACTAACTATTTAATTTTAAATCTAAAGACAAGTTAAAATAAATTAAACAACAATTTAAATTCAGCAGCAATTAAAATCCTATTAAAATCCGATTATTTAAAATAAAAGAACTATTATTTTAATTAAATTAAAATATTCCTTCAGTGAAAATACACGTAAAAACGGAGTGTCACATATAAGATGTAATATTTCTATTATGAATCTAGAATTATGCAATATTCGCAACAGATACTTTTTTTTTTTAGCAATACTATGCACCAAACTTATAATATTTCAAATAGTTAAATCATAATCCAAGCATATTTAACAAAAATAAACATCCACGATTTTAGTACAATTCTCAGAAGACTGTAATCTTAAAAACATGGGAGGCTATACTCCATATTTACATTACCAAAATACACTATTGAAAAAGTTCGTCGAGTAACTCGTGTAACTCGACTAACGAGGCCGGAATACTGATCAAAAACTAATTATGTAAGCTGTAAGCTCCGCATTATGTCTGCGGCGACTAGTCAATTTCCTTCAGTCAACTAATGTTTGCTCCCTACTTTGATCCTAATACATCACCTACCATTCAAGGGGAATGGTAGTTGGGACTACTACGGTAAGATTTGATTACAAATCTCACTAAGTTAACAGGAAATTCCCACACAGGTTAATGATGCATGCATGACAATAAAAGCATGAATACATAATTAAAGTTGTAAGTAAGCATATCATAACTTGACATATAGCATGACATAATTGACATAACCTGAATTGAAACGTGAACTGAACTTAACTTGACATGACATGAACTTGAACTTAAAATATAACATGGGCTAGCAACATAAAATGAACGTGAACTTGAAACGTAATATGGATTTGAATCATAGCATGAACATGAACATACATAACATAAACATCAACTTAAATTTAACATAAACCTGAGCATAACATGACATAAACGTGAACTTGAGACATAATGTAAACATGAACATAACATAACATGAACCTGAACTTGAACATAACATGTACGTGAATATAATATGAGATGAATGTGAATTTGAAACATAACGTGAACATGAACATAACATAACATGAACGTGAGCTTGAACATAACATAAACGTGAACATAACATGATATGAACATAAACTTGAAACTTAACGTAAACATCAATATAACATGTACGTGAACATAACATAACATGAACTTGATCTGAAACTTATTCTTATCTCATGGGGTTACTATGATTGCTTATTCTTATCTCATGGGGTCACCATAATTGCTTATTCTTATCTCATGGGGTTACCATGATGGTATATTCTTATCTCATGGAGTTACCATGATTGTTTATTCTTAACTTCTTGACGTGAACTTGGAATCTTGTTTAATAGACTTAATTAAGAATGTGGTCATATGGGTGCTACACGGGTTTCCTTGAGTCGTGTATCCCTTCCGATTACTGTATCACAACACATGTTTCTACACCAGCTGTAAGTGCGTTAATACGTACTCCATAGTTGTTGTGGCCCCACGTATTCTACGTGTCACAATTGCTGTGTCTAACGTATTGTATGCTCTACAGTTGTTGTAGCCCCATACTTCATGCTCCACAGTTGTTGTGGCCCCCTGAATTGTTTGTGCCACACTTGCTGTGAATACACGTAAAATAAAATATGGCTCCATCGGCATTAGTACCTGGTGCGCTCCGGTGACCAGCTAGTTAAGCCCCATTCGCAACCTGTTGACTGTACTTCATCAACTCAGAGAAATTCACAACTATTTAGACACTCTAACGTGAATAAAGGAGTTCCATTAGGATATTACCCCATCCTAGCACTTAGGGTCGTGATTGATATAAATAACTTAGCATGAACGTGATCTCAAACTTGACTGAACATAAACTTGATCTGACTTCTTTATTTAACATGACATACTTGCACTGGTGAATATTACAGGATATGACATACATGTAACATAGGAATACTTAACATGGCATACTTATAACATATAACACTACGTGACAGAATAGATTGTATAACAGATAAATATTTGTGACATAATAAATCATGGATAACAGATAAACATATAATGACGTGGCATGGCATGACATATATGATAACATACATGCATAAATTATAGTTCTCTTACTCATCATATATACACAGTAAACTGATAGTAAGATATAAGCCATCTTACCAAAATCGTTGTGTTCTACGAGAATAAAGTGAAAAACACGAGAAACTATAAGAGGGTATTCTAAAAGTTAGAAATTTAATTACTAACAATTATAAACATGAAAAAAAGCTAAATTAGAGTAAAATTACCATTTTACCCTCTAACTTAAGGATTTCACATCTTAATTCCAAAAATTTCCAAAATTTGCATTCCTCATGTAAATTTTATCCTAAATTCAAATATCAATTCAGAAAAATTTAAAACAAATCTCCACTATGGAAAACACACTATGGCCGAAACATCCATAGACCATTTCTCTTGATTTTTGTTGCAATTCCTTCTAATTTCAAAACTCATGCTTTACGCAAAATTTTGTAACAAGGATCATCCTATCCTAAGTTTTAAGTCATACTTAAAACATCCATTTAGAAAAAGCCAATAATCAACACAAAACTTTTTGTAAAAAGATCCAAACACTTGAATCACAAGCTT
Organism: Carya cathayensis; assembly: GCA_011037825.1. Taxonomy (NCBI): domain Eukaryota; kingdom Viridiplantae; phylum Streptophyta; class Magnoliopsida; order Fagales; family Juglandaceae; genus Carya; species Carya cathayensis. The sequence continues at coordinate 2,844,570 of QGSO01000145.1, forward strand.
TAACCCTAAATCAAAACATCTCCAAGAATTCCAAAAAAATCAAATCTTATTTCTAATATATTCATAACATCATCCTAAGATCAACCATGCTTTAAATCATCAAAATAAAGTCACCAAAGTCACAAAATAACACTTGGAGTTTTTCATTTTACACTTAGTCCAAAAACACAAACTTTTTCCTCAACTAGCTTTGATAAATCTCTTGATCAATGGCTTAAGATGGTGAGATCTTAGAAATAAAACAACACATGGTTTTTAAATGTGTCTTAAAAAATATCCACCATCAAACTTAAAATCACATGGCTAAAAATCAATAAAATATGGATCTAATGCAAAAAAATCAAATTTTAGGCCAAACCGAAATCTTCTTGCATAGAAAAATCATATCTTTGAAAATAATACTAAATATCTTCAAAATAACATCCTAACATGAAAATAAGAGACTTAGGATCATCATATAAAAATATCAAAGCCTTTAGAGTAAAATCAAACCTCGGAATATTCAAACTTTTTCCAAACAAAAACTGTTTTTCCACTTCCAATTTTCAAGTTTCTTGATCCAAGAAACTCTATCATTAAAAAATTTATTCATGCAACAAAACCTCAATGGAAACTCATAAACATATGTTAACAACACTCCATAAAATTTTCGGACCAAGATATGTTCATTAGCTTTGTCAAAAACTCCAAAACATAATATACTCTCTAGTTTTACGCCTAGAATGACCTTTCCATGGTTAAAAATACTTTTGACCTATCAAAAGACCATGTAATGATATGAATAATATATCTATGAAAACTATACTCAAATAGAAACAACTTTTATGAAGGATTCATTAAGTGAAAATACTTATAAAGGGTCAAAAATTTCCATGCAAAAAGAACTAGAAATATGCCCGAGAGAGTTCTTTTGGGTTTCTCTCTAAGAACGGGGTGAAGAAGGGGTTAAAAGGAAAGAAGTGTGTCTTACACGACTCTATACTTCTGGAGGGGGAAGATATGGACTTGAATGACCATTGATTGGAGGTGGCTACGTGACATAAAGTGGAGAATAGTGAGAGGAAAAGACTGCCTGCAGAAGCTGTGAGGTAAGGAGGTTGATAAAATGAGTTTCTCCATCTCATCAAGGCACTATTGGATGCAGCCAAGGGCAGTGGATGGTCTGCCATGTGGGGGGGGGGGAACTTCTTCAAAAAACTTTGCCAAGGTGGCTAGATTCGTGGGCCTTGGTGGGCCTTAACCAAGTGGGCTTCAATTTGGGGTTTAAAGGGGGTTTGGTTAGGGTTTGAGATGCTATCAAGCTCAAATCCAATTTTTCTTGGCCCAATAAAATTTCCAAGGTTTAAAAGGTTGGATAATGATGTCATAACAAGAATTTGAAAAATTAATAGCATGTGGAAGTGATTTAATCAAGTGATTAAACACAATGCTAGAAATTGGATCAAAAAGGGTTTGAAGGCCAACTTTAGGGTTTGGGGAAACCGTTTAGGGTTTCGGTTTCAACCAAACTTTTGGGGTTTCAAATGGATTCTAACCATTTAGAGTTTTACTAGGGTTGAACCCTCTTTGATCTGACTCAAATTGGTTGATCAGATAAAAAAAAAGTTTTGCTTAGGTGGAATGATCTCACACCTTGATTTCCTTTACAAATCCATCTAATGGTTCCTCTTTGTGGCAAGTGTCTAATATTATTCACTATATGTGGCTAAGATCTTGCCAAGTGTCCAAATAAAACTTCTCTAACCTAATTTGGACATTCCACATTATGATTTTGAAAACACTGCACTTAGTACGCTTATCGAGGTTACTACTCATTCAGAAAAAGCATAATAAACTTAGTACTAAAAAATCTTAAATATTCATATTAACTTAGAGTGAAAATCTTTTACCAAAACTTAACCCCGAAATACCCCTAAAAAAGATTTCACAGTTTCAAACAGGCACTTCGTTCAAAATTATGAAAATGAGTTATTGCACCATAAAATCCTAAATATTCAATTGAGTCTAGTGGCGCAGACCATAACATATTCTGACACTTCTAACTACCTCAAACAATTAAAATCACATTTTTGGTACCATAGTGAGTGATAACACTGACTATGTTGACAACTAAAAACTTTGTGATTAGTCGATTCATGAAAACTTATGGAGTTTTCATGAGGTTCCTAAAGTCTATAGAAATTTCACTATTGAATTTCTAGCGGGCTGTTACATACTTGAGCCTCTATGATGAATGATCTCGTGGCAACGTGATCAAACTGGTAGATTGAGGAAAGAGGAAATTGTTTTAAAAGAATTGGTTGATAGGTTGTCTAGTGATTCCAAAAATTATCATTCTAATACCATGGCTGACAATCATAGTGTTTATGATGAACTCGAAAATGAGGAGGCACAAAATAATCCCCCAATGAGAACTTTGCGTGAGTATTTGCAACTAACAAGATCAAGTACTCCATCTTGCATGATTTTTCCTACGAATATGAGAAATTTTTATTTAAAACCGGGAGTAATTCAATTACTTCCCAAGTTTCATGGCTTAGACTCAGAAAGTCCTTATTTGCATTTGAAAGAATCTGAAGAGGTTTGTACAATTTTACAAAACCAAACTGTCAATGATGTTGTTGTTAGATTAAAGTTATTCCCATTCTCTTTGAAAGAAAAATGTAAAAATTGGCTGAATTCCTTGAGACCAACATCTATTGGCACATCGCAAGAAATGCAAAGAGAATTTTTTAAAAAGTTTTTTCCTACTCACAAGACCAACACTCTTTGCAGAAACATTATGAATTTTTCTCAAAAAGAAAATGAAACATTTTTTCAGTGTTGGGAGCGTTTTAAAGAATTATTGCTAACTTGCCCATATCATGGCTATGAGACTTGGCGTACCATTAATTTTTTCTATGAAGGATTAACATCTCAAATTTGCCAATTTGTAGAAATGATGTGTAATGGTGAATTTTTAAATAAAGATCCTAATGATACTTGGGACTATTTTGACAAATTGGCTGAAAATGCCCAATCTTGGGACAACGCAGATCGTTTTGATCGGTCAAATAAGCCCAAGCTTAATGCCATGTCTCAAGAGGGTATGTATGTCCTTAAAGAAAATGATGATGTGAATGCTAGGATAATAAGTTTGACAAGAAAAGTCGAGGCCATGGAACTTAGGAAGGTAATTCGGCTAAGGCCAGTGAAAAAGAAATAAAGAATTGTAGCATATGTGAAATTAGTGGACACCTAACTCAAGATTGTCCAACAATCCTCGCTTTTGAAGAGGTGTTGCGCGATGAAGCAAATGCCATGAATTCTTATAGAAGACCATTTTCTTCCCCTTATTCAGAAACTATAATCCTGGATGGAGAAATCATCCCAACTTTAGTTGGAGGAACGAGTCCAATTCAAATCAAAATCCTCATGGGCCTTCTTCTTCTATTCCTTATGTGCCTCCACATAAGAAAACCCTTGAGAAAACATTACAAACTTTTATGCAGGGGCAAGCCAATATTAACACTCAGACAATGTTGACCATTAATGAGATGAGAAGTTTCATTAGCAACTTGACTTTCGTTTTGCACGCTCAAGAAAAGGATAAGTTTATTGCTCAACCTCAGCCAAATCCCAAAAGGAAATTTGAGGTAAGAAATTCAAATTCTTTTGATTCAAAATTTGAACATGCTAAGTCCATTACCACTCTACGTAATGGAAAAAACAATTGATAAAAGTGTTTCAATGAAAGTTGGTGAAACCAACAATTTTTCAAATTCCAAGAGTGATGGTGAACTTGACAAGGTTGAGTTGGATTCGCCTGGGAAAGCCCCAATACCTGCCCATTTTCTTCAAAAGTTGCAACCTTCTCATAAATTGGTTTAAAATGCTGATATTCTTGAGATTTTTAAACAACTGAAAATTAATATTCCTTTGTTGGATGTGATCAAACAGATTCCATCGTGCGCTAAATTTTTTAAAGATCTATGTACAGTGAAGTGTAGGATAAAAGTGCAAAAGAAGACTATCCTCATAGAACAGGTAAGGGCCATCCTTCAAAATAATTCTCCTCCAAAGTATAAAGATCCGGGTTGTTCAACAATTTCTTTTGTTATTGGGAATTTTAAAATTGAGAAAGCCCTACTTGACCTTGGTGCTAGTGTTAACCTCCTAACTTACTCAGTATATGAGCAATTAGTTCTTGGTGAACTTAAACCCCTCAAGGTAACACTTCAACTTGCTAACCGTTCAATAAAAATACAGAGAGGAATAGTTAACGATGTGTTAGTGCAAGTAGGTAAATTTTATTTCCAAGTAGATTCATTGTTTTGGACACAGAACCTGTCTTTGATGTTTGCACTCAAATTCCTATAATTTTGGGTAGGCTATTCCTTGTGACCTCAAATGCTTTAATAAATTGTAGAAGTGGTGTGATGATAATTTCTTTTGTCAACATGACTTTAGAGTTGAATATTTTCAATATTTGTAAACAACCTAGCGATAATGATGTGCATGAAGTAAATTTGATCCAAACTCTTGTTCAAAATAAATTTGATTTGTCAATTTTTTCTGACCCTCTTGAGGCTTGTTTGGTTCATGGTGAAAATTTTAATGGTGATTATATGCTTGCATCTATGAATTTTTTGTTAGAATCTACTCCTATAATGGACACTGATAAATGGAGGATACGTTTTGAGGAATTGCCACCTCGTGATGTCATGTCATTCCCCTCAAGAGTGTAAACACCAAAACTCTATTTGAAGCCTCTAGCTGCTGATCTCAAATATGCATTTTTAGGCTAAGCAAAGACATTACTACAAGTAGCTCATTTTCAGTTGTTGAATAATTCATTTGAGCACGATTTAAAGTTCTATTCAGTTGTGTACAAATTTGAAACCTCTACTTTTTCGAAGTTGTTGTAAGTGTTTTCTCACAAAGTACACTGTACATAGGTTGTTCCTATTCGAGTCAATTTTCTTTTGATATGTTTTGTGTTAAATTTTATGGTCATGTTATGGGTGAAAAGGTTGTTTAAGTATGAAGAGGTCATTCTAGGCGATATTCTAGACAATGTGTGATATTTGATGTTTTTAATCATGTTATTGGCAAGATCTTGGTCTGATTATTTTATGGATTATTGTTAACATGATAATATACAAGTTGGATGAAGATTTGTTGCATGTTATAAGTTTTTGTGTGAGTTTTGCAAAGATCTAAAAAGTTGAAAATTAGGAGATTGAGCTCAAATTTTGCTTTGACTAAGCTTGAATCTTTTATTGTGAAAGCATACCCCAATGACTTTAATATTTACATATGATGTTCATAGGACTTTGATTTACATGTTAGGAAGTTACTTTCAGAATTTATTGTGTTGGTTTTAAATATATGAATTTTTATGCATATAAAGGTTCGGATAGGTCTTGTATTTGAGGTTTTCAAGTAGATCTATGTTTTGATGCAGATTTTGCCATGTGATCTTAGGATTGATGCTTAGATCTATTCTAGGACTTGATTATTAGCAATGTGATGTTGATCATTTATGATTTATTTCGTGTTATGTTCTTGATCAAAATGGTTGATTGAAACCAAACCACATAGTTTATGGTTTTGGTGAAATGGTGAAAACCGAATGTATCGAGTGTGATTTTGTGACTTTTCATGGTTTTGGCTTGATGATTCAAAGCATGATTGTGATGACCCGCTTTTATGTGTATTTTCGCTGAAGGAGTGGTTTTAATTTAATTAATATTATAGTGCTTTTATTTTAAATTATCAGATTTTAATTGAATTTTATTGGCTGTTGAATTTAAATTGCTGTTTAAATTTATTTTAGCTTGTTTTCAGATTTAAAATTTAATAGTTGGTTTTTACTAGTTATTTATTTCATTTTAGCTTTACGTTGTGTTTAAAATATTTTCTTGGTGTTTATTTATTTTATTTGATGTAGTGTTTAATTTATTTTAGTCGTTTTATATTTTTATATCATTTTCGGCGGATCAGTTTATGGATCCCGGAAGTGAAGTTTGGACTTCATTTCTTTTTCCCTTCTTTTCTTTTTCTCTTTTTCTTCTTTTTTCCTTTTTCCCTTTCCTTTCTTCTTCTTTTCCTTCTTTTTCTTTCTTTTCTTCCTTTTACCCCCGTTTCTTCCCCGTGCGCCGAACTCCCTCTCCCTCCCTTCTCTTTTTCCTTTCCGTCGACCCCTCTTTGGCCGGCCATATCTCCGCCGTCCGGTGGAGGTGTCGTACACCACCCCCGCCATTCTCTTCCTCTCACGGCAGACTACAACCCCTCCAATTTTCAGAGCCATCGGACCCACCGTTAGCCGCCACGAGCCCCTCGAAGTCGCGGCACCAACCCAGTTTTTCCTCTGTTTTTCCTTTCCGTCGCAGCCTCTTTCGCCGCCCATATCTCCGCCGTCCGGTGGAGGTGTCATACACCACCCCCGCCATTCTCTTCCCCTCACATCAGGCTACAACCCCTCCAATTTTCAGGACCATCGGAGCCACCGTTAGCTGCCACGAGCCGCTCAAAGTCGCGGCACCAACCCAGATTTTTCCCCTGTAGCCGAAAACTTCCTCCGCCCAGAACCGCCACTTGCCGGCGGCGTGGCCTCCACCACCCACCCAGAAAACTTCCCCTCCCTCCGGTGCACCACCCCTCCGAAGATCTCCCCCAACCGTGCCGCCGTTTGGCCGGAAAAGCGCATCTAAGCCGCACGGTTTGTCACCGTTTCCGGCGCCGTCGCACCACCTCCGGCCACCATCTTTTCACCACTTCTTTCCCTACCTCTTGCCGACCTAACCCACCCATTTTCGGCCTAGATCAGCCACCGGAGTAGCTCCCACGAGCTCAACTCCAATTTGCTTGTTTTTCGCTTCTATCGGCGTTTTCGCCACCACTCACGGCCAAAACTCACTTCCACTAGCTTCATAAACATCCCTAGACCATTCTCTATCAATTTGGTGTCTTGGTTTGTCCCCATTCAAAAGTGGGTATTTTGCGACCCACGGCTACAGTGCATTTGCACTGTTACGTTGCTTTCCGCCCATCGTTTGCCGCGCGTCGAACCTTCTAAAAATCCTATATAGCTCCGTAAGTATTTTCTAAACTCTACTTTTAGATTTAAATATATTTTGCTCTTACAATAATTTATTTAGTTGGTTTGCTGATTCCGAACTGAGTCCGAGGAGTTCGGGGGTCGGATGGATGGAGGACGGAGTTGCTTGATTTCTTGTTTTATGCTTGGTTGGTTGTGTCGTGCATTGAGATTTCATTTACATGGTGCATGCACGTGCATTTTATTTAAATTGAGAAAATCATGTTTTATTGGCGTAAAAGGATTTTCGGGTGCGTGTGTACCACGACCCAAGTCGGGATGGGGTATTATCTCGGTGGAGCTCCTCTGGTCTCTCGGGAGCGTGAAATACTGAGTGACGTCCCTTGAGTCGAGGCTTGGCTACGAACATGCCGGGCGTGGAACCGAGCGACAATGGGAGCTGGGGCTAGGGAATGCTTGGCTACGAACACGCCGGGCGTGGAACCGGGCATCGCTCTATGCACCGACTCCGTGGCCCTTGGCTGGCGAGGGCTAGAGGATGTTTGGCTACGAACACGCGGGGCGTGGAACTGGACATCGCTCGTCTCGAGGATGCTTGGCTACGAACGCGCAGGGCGCGGAACTGGGCATCGCTCGTTTATGTGTCATGCGCGTGGTGGATTCCCACAGTGTGGCACGTGAGGCAGGGTGTGCAAATGACCGCTAGGGGAGGTTATGGTGCATACGGTTTGTTTGGTTTGAGTTGGATATGGGCCAAATGGACTTTTGGCGTGACTTTTGGAAAGAATATGTTTTTGGGCCAAATGGGATTTTTGGCGTGCGTGGAAAAAATACGGTTTTATGGGTTTGGTGCATTGGCATTTATTCATGCATATTGTTTGAGTTCTATATGTTTTTATCTAGTGAGTTTTGGATTTTACTTACCTGCAGCACCATTTTTGGTACTGTAGATTTTGGTGCAGGAATCGAGGAGGAGGAGGAGGCTGAGCCCGAGGATGCGGCTCCGCCGGAGTTTTGCGTTGGAACTTATGCTTTGGAGTTGGCTTTAAAACACTATTTGTATTTGTAATATTCTATTATGTATGTTTTGAACCACTTTGTATTTTAATTTAGAAAAAATTCTGGTACTTAGTTATATGTCTTTACTATCCGCTGCGTATCTCTTCGTGCACTTTTGTCACTTGCACACACTCGGCACTCGTCGATAGGGTGGTGACCCGTGTTGTCACCATCCGGACGTCTCAATTTCCCCGTGTCCGGGCGTGGGGACTTGGGGGCGTCACAGGTGGTATCAAAGCAGTTCAGCTCTGGGTAAAACCACATGTCCCGTAGGTAGTACCAGAATGTTTTTTTTAAGTTGTGTTTTAAAATTTATTTTAAGTAAAGTTGCTTTTTGACATGTTTTATTTGTTTTGAATTTGTTTGAACTTGTTTGCTTGTTTTATTTATTTAGTTATGTTATTGCATGTTGGTTTCTTTTTGTTTCTCGTTATGTGGTTTGGTTTTGGTTTTATGTTATTGGTTTTATTTGTTTTTCTTAAATGGGGTCAATGGCTGTGTTGGGACAGGAAGGCGGGATAATCGAGGATACTATTATTAGGCTTAAATACTTAGTGTAGTAGGGTTGAATTTTATAGAGGTGGGTTACTCTTATATTATTGTGGCTAGAAGGAAACGGTTTTGCACGCTCAAGAAAAGGATAAGTTTATTGCTCAACCTCAGCCAAATCCCAAAAGGAAATTTGAGGTAAGAAATTCAAATTCTTTTGATTCAAAATTTGAACATGCTAAGTCCATTACCACTCTACGTAATGGAAAAAACAATTGATAAAAGTGTTTCAATGAAAGTTGGTGAAACCAACAATTTTTCAAATTCCAAGAGTGATGGTGAACTTGACAAGGTTGAGTTGGATTCGCCTGGGAAAGCCCCAATACCTGCCCATTTTCTTCAAAAGTTGCAACCTTCTCATAAATTGGTTTAAAATGCTGATATTCTTGAGATTTTTAAACAACTGAAAATTAATATTCCTTTGTTGGATGTGATCAAACAGATTCCATCGTGCGCTAAATTTTTTAAAGATCTATGTACAGTGAAGTGTAGGATAAAAGTGCAAAAGAAGACTATCCTCATAGAACAGGTAAGGGCCATCCTTCAAAATAATTCTCCTCCAAAGTATAAAGATCCGGGTTGTTCAACAATTTCTTTTGTTATTGGGAATTTTAAAATTGAGAAAGCCCTACTTGACCTTGGTGCTAGTGTTAACCTCCTAACTTACTCAGTATATGAGCAATTAGTTCTTGGTGAACTTAAACCCCTCAAGGTAACACTTCAACTTGCTAACCGTTCAATAAAAATACAGAGAGGAATAGTTAACGATGTGTTAGTGCAAGTAGGTAAATTTTATTTCCAAGTAGATTCATTGTTTTGGACACAGAACCTGTCTTTGATGTTTGCACTCAAATTCCTATAATTTTGGGTAGGCTATTCCTTGTGACCTCAAATGCTTTAATAAATTGTAGAAGTGGTGTGATGATAATTTCTTTTGTCAACATGACTTTAGAGTTGAATATTTTCAATATTTGTAAACAACCTAGCGATAATGATGTGCATGAAGTAAATTTGATCCAAACTCTTGTTCAAAATAAATTTGATTTGTCAATTTTTTCTGACCCTCTTGAGGCTTGTTTGGTTCATGGTGAAAATTTTAATGGTGATTATATGCTTGCATCTATGAATTTTTTGTTAGAATCTACTCCTATAATGGACACTGATAAATGGAGGATACGTTTTGAGGAATTGCCACCTCGTGATGTCATGTCATTCCCCTCAAGAGTGTAAACACCAAAACTCTATTTGAAGCCTCTAGCTGCTGATCTCAAATATGCATTTTTAGGCTAAGCAAAGACATTACTACAAGTAGCTCATTTTCAGTTGTTGAATAATTCATTTGAGCACGATTTAAAGTTCTATTCAGTTGTGTACAAATTTGAAACCTCTACTTTTTCGAAGTTGTTGTAAGTGTTTTCTCACAAAGTACACTGTACATAGGTTGTTCCTATTCGAGTCAATTTTCTTTTGATATGTTTTGTGTTAAATTTTATGGTCATGTTATGGGTGAAAAGGTTGTTTAAGTATGAAGAGGTCATTCTAGGCGATATTCTAGACAATGTGTGATATTTGATGTTTTTAATCATGTTATTGGCAAGATCTTGGTCTGATTATTTTATGGATTATTGTTAACATGATAATATACAAGTTGGATGAAGATTTGTTGCATGTTATAAGTTTTTGTGTGAGTTTTGCAAAGATCTAAAAAGTTGAAAATTAGGAGATTGAGCTCAAATTTTGCTTTGACTAAGCTTGAATCTTTTATTGTGAAAGCATACCCCAATGACTTTAATATTTACATATGATGTTCATAGGACTTTGATTTACATGTTAGGAAGTTACTTTCAGAATTTATTGTGTTGGTTTTAAATATATGAATTTTTATGCATATAAAGGTTCGGATAGGTCTTGTATTTGAGGTTTTCAAGTAGATCTATGTTTTGATGCAGATTTTGCCATGTGATCTTAGGATTGATGCTTAGATCTATTCTAGGACTTGATTATTAGCAATGTGATGTTGATCATTTATGATTTATTTCGTGTTATGTTCTTGATCAAAATGGTTGATTGAAACCAAACCACATAGTTTATGGTTTTGGTGAAATGGTGAAAACCGAATGTATCGAGTGTGATTTTGTGACTTTTCATGGTTTTGGCTTGATGATTCAAAGCATGATTGTGATGACCCGCTTTTATGTGTATTTTCGCTGAAGGAGTGGTTTTAATTTAATTAATATTATAGTGCTTTTATTTTAAATTATCGGATTTTAATTGATTTTATTGGCTGTTGAATTTAAATTGCTGTTTAAATTTATTTTAGCTTGTTTTCAGATTTAAAATTTAATAGTTGGTTTTTACTAGTTATTTATTTCATTTTAGCTTTACGTTGTGTTTAAAATATTTTCTTGGTGTTTATTTATTTTATTTGATGTAGTGTTTAATTTATTTTAGTCGTTTTATGTTTTTATATCGTTTTCGGCGGATCAGTTTATGGATCCCGGAAGTGAAGTTTGGACTTCATTTCTTTTTCCCTTCTTTTCTTTTTCTCTTTTTTTCTTTTTTCCTCTTTCCCTTTCCTTTCTTCTTCTTTTCCTTCTTTTTCTTTCTTTTCTTCCTTTTCCCCCCGTTTCTTCCCCGTGCGCCGAACTCCCTCTCCCTCCCTTCTCTTTTTCCTTTCCGTCGACCCCTCTTTGGCCGGCCAATGCGCGGTGAGGGTCTCCACCCCGATCTTCTCCAGTAACTCTTTCGCTCGACACGTTGCGCAGGCTGAGTGCGGCACCCCCATTCTCGTTTCCTTTCCACCTCCCACCCCTATCCCCGTCCGGGGGGTCCCCCCCATTCTCTTCCCCTCACATCAGGCTACAACCCCTCCAATTTTCAGGACCATCGGAGCCACCGTTAGCTCGCCACGAGCCGCTCAAAGTCGCGGCACCAACCCAGATTTTTCCCTGTAGCCGAAAACTTCCTCCGCCCAGAACCGCCACTTTCCAGCGGCGTGGCCTCCACCACCCACCCAGAAAACTTCCCCTCCCTCCGGTGCACCACCCCTCGCAAGATCTCCCCCAACCGTGCCGCCGTTTGGCCGGAAAAGCGCATCTAAGCCGCACGGTTTGTCACCGTTTCCGGCGCCGTCGCACCACCTCCGCCACCATCTTTTCACCACTTCTTCCCCTACCTCTTGCCGACCTAACCCACCCATTTCCGGCCTAGATCGGCCACCGGAGCAGCTCCCACGAGCTCAACTCCGATTTGCTCGTTTTTCGCTTCTACCGGCGTTTTCGCCGCCACCCACGGCCAAAACTCACTTTCCACTAGCTTCATAAACATCCCTAGACCATTCCCTATCAATTTGGTGTCTTGGTTTGTCCCCGTTCAAAAGTGGGTATTTTGCGACCCATGGCTACAGTGCATTTGCACTGTTACGTTGCTTTCCGCCCATCGTTTGCCGCGCGCCGAACCTTCTAAAAATCCTATATAGCTCTGTAAGTATTTTCCAAACTCACTTTTAGATTTAAATGTATTTTGCTCTTACAATAATTTATTTGGTTGGTTTGCTGATTCCGGACTGAGTCCGAGGAGTTCGGGGGTCGGATGGATGGAGGACGGAGTTGCTCGATTTGTTGTTTTATGCTTGGTTGGTTGTGTCGTGCATTGAGATTTCATTTACATGGTGCATGCACGTGCATTTTATTTAAATTGAGAAAATCATGTTTTATTGGCGTAAAAGGATTTTCGGGTGCGTGTGTACCACGACCCAAGTCGGGATGGGGTATTATCTCGGTGGAGCTCCTCTGGTCACTCGGGAGCGTGAAATACTGAGTGACGTCCCCTGAGTCGAGGCTTGGCTACGAACACGCCGGGCGTGGAACCGAGCGACAATGGGAGCGGGGGCTAGGGGATGCTTGGCTACGAACACGCCGGGCGTGGAACCGGGCATCGCTCTATGCACCGACTCCGTGGCCCTTCGCTGGCGAGGGCTAGAGGATGTTTGGCTACGAACACGCGGGGCGTGGAACTGGACATCGCTCGTCTCGAGGATGCTTGGCTACGAACGCGCAGGGCGCGGAACTGGGCATCGCTCGTTTATGTGTCATGCGCGTGGTGGATTCCCGCGGTGTGGCACAGGAGCCAGGGTGTGCGGATGACCCCTAGGGGAGGTCATGGTGCATACGGTTTGTTTGGTTTGAGTTGGATATGGGCCAAATGGACTTTTGGCGTGACTTTTGGAAAGAATATGTTTTTGGGCCAAATGGGATTTTTGGCGTGCGTGGAAAAAATACGGTTTTATGGGTTTGGTGCATTGGCATTTATTCATGCATATTGTTTGAGTTCTATATGTTTTTATCTAGTGGTTTTGGATTTTACTTACCTGCGGCACCATTTTTGGTACCGTAGATTTTGGTGCAGGAATCGAGGAGGAGGAGGAGGCTGAGCCCGAGGATGCGGCTCCGCCGGAGTTTTGAGTTGGAACTTATGCTTTGGAGTTGGCTTTAAAACACTATTTGTATTTGTAATATTCTATTATGTATGTTTTGAACCGCTTTGTATTTTAATTAAGAAAAAATTCTGGTACTTAGTTATATGTCTTTGCTATCCGCTGCGTATCTCTTCGTGCACTTTTGTCGCTTGCACACACTCGGCACTCGTCGATAGGGTGGTGACCCGTGTTGTCACCATCCGGACGTCTCAATTTCCCCGTGTCCGGGCGTGGGGACTTGGGGGCGTCACAGGTGGTATCAAAGCAGTTCAGCTCTGGGTAAAACCACATGTCCCGTAGGTAGTACCAGAATGTTTTTTTTAAGTTGTGTTTTAAAATTTATTTTAAGTAAAGTTGCTTTTTGACATGTTTTATTTGTTTTGAATTTGTTTGAACTTGTTTGCTTGTTTTATTTATTTAGTTATGTTATTGCATGTTGGTTTCTTTTTGTTTCTCGTTATGTGGTTTGGTTTTGGTTTTATGTTATTGGTTTTATTTGTTTTTCTTAAATGGGGTCAATGGCTGTGTTGGGACAGGAAGGCGGGATAATCGAGGATACTATTATTAGGCTTAAATACTTAGTGTAGTAGGGTTGAATTTTATAGAGGTGGGTTACTCTTATAATATTGTGGCTAGAAGGAAACGACGTGGGTTAGGCGATCTCTTGGGAGTAGGAATGTAAGTTGCAACTAAGGAGGGGAGTTAGCTTTAAGTCGCTTAAGATAATTGAGGTCTTGGGTTTTGTAGAATTTATGTAAAGAGATTATAGAATAGGAGAGTGTAGACTCAACGAACTTTAAGGATTGGTTTAAGAGAATTTTATCTAAGGTTTAAGGTCTTATAGAATTTAGGAAATAAGTTTATGGTAATTAAGGTCTTAGGTTCGACGAGCCTTGGGGGGAAATAATTAAATTTTCAGTTTAGATCTCGTGATTCTGATGAGAAATTAGGTGGCAATTGGAGCTTTAGATTTTACAAGCTTTTAAGGTGAATGTTTTGGATTAAAGCCATCATTCTTGAGAATTTCAGAAAATGATTTATTATCCATTAATGTTTTAGAATTCGAAAGAATTGGGAGTCGATTTTTTTTTTTGTTCTATTATGGGGTGTAAACTCATTGATCTTAGAAATTCTAAAAATGATTCTTATTTGATTTAAGGTTCTAGAATTGCAGAGTTGAAGGACCAATTTATAATAAGAGTTGAGTTCTTAGTTTTACAGACTTGGTGTGCTAGCTTGATCTAACTCATATATTTCTTTGAGGATTGTAGGTATTGACCTAGTTTAGAAAATAATTATTGTTAACTCGAGGTTGTAGTAATAGATTTTAAGAAATGATTTTTATCGGTTTGGAAGAAATAGATCCATCAAGGTATTGGAATCAATAGTTTAATTGTTGGTAATCAATTCTATTGAAGTTGAGACCTGATGTTTCGAAGACCTTTGGGATTGGATTATTAGCAGGTTTAAGGTCAATTTCAGTACTAAGCTTAAAATGATAATTATTTGTTGATATTAAGGGTGTAAGTTAAGCAGATATAAGAATAACTCACGTTGATTGCGGATATAAGTCCAGATGATGGAAATGGTAGTAATGGACTCCTTGTATGTTGGAATGACTATTGGTTTCGGCTAAGGACGTGTGAGATCAACAAATTTCATGAATAGATTTTATGGAATTTCAACAAAGTTTTAAGGTTTCGCAGATTTTTGGAAACGATTGGTTATTATTTAAAATTTTAGATTTTGAGAGTTAGGGAGTCAATTGTTTTGTTGTTGGTTATAAATTCATCGATCTAACGGATTTTGGAAAAGGAATTTTGTATAATTTAAGGTTATGAGAATTGAGGATTTAATGGACTGATTCATAATGAGGTTGAAGTTTTAGTTTCGCAAGATTGGTGTACTAGTATGAATTATTTTAGAAATTGATTAGGCTACAATCATAAATGGAGTTGAATAAAGTGGAAGGATGGATATAGGAATTATTAAGGAGGATATTTCTTGGGGGATTAAAGGTAATGATCTAATTTATATATTTTTAGGATTGAAGATGTCGATCTAGTTCAGGTGTTTGTCTAAGGATCGAATGTATCGATCTTTTAAAAAAAAAAAATGTTATAGCTCGAGGTTCTTGTAATAGGTTCTGGGATTGATCTATATCAAGTTTAAGGATAATAGATGGTGCAGGTTTTGAAAAAATGAACTTTGTTTATTTTGAGGATAAGGTACATATGTTGGAAATGGGAGCGATGGATCATTTATACGTTGGAATGATTTTTGGGTATTAGCTAAGGGTACATGAGATTCAGTTTCAGTAGTGGTGAGGGCGTATGGATTTTAGAGAGTATAAATTCTAGTCTCATTTTGACTTGAGAGAAGTGGCTTTAGCAAGTACTGAAGTGGATTAGATGTCATGGTATTAAATTCAAGAGATCTTAACTTCAAGTCTTGGTGAGCTAATCGAAGTGTACAGACGAAGTGGGTTACTAATTGGAGTGATGGTTGGCATTAATAGTTGAGTCTATTTTGAAGAATTAGTTGTGACTTGACGTCACATAGGAATTTAAATTTTGAGACTATACTTTCCTTTGGAGTTTGAGTGTCCAGTTGGGAGAATTTTAGACCTGTGTATTTAACTTGAAAGGAGGTTGTTGGGTAGCCATGGGTAGTGGATAATAAAATCTTGAAAGTGGAAGCTTGGGAATTAACGGTGAATAGCCTAAGCCAGTACGTAAAGTAATAAGCAGTGGGAGTCAGGAGGGTAGTGCAATAGTTTTGATGGATTGGAGATTTGAATAGCATGGCCTATCTTGAGATTTAATTTTGTATGCAATTAAAGGAAATAGTCGTGCTACTACTAGGGTTATGGGAATGGAAGTAGGTAAGTGAGTTTTCAAGAAGGGTTCATTAAGGTTATGGTGAATTCAATCGTGGTTCGTAGTGAATTTAGTTATCTCTAAATTAGACGATATTTGGATTTTAGGTGATGATCTTGAAAGTGTGGATTGTCAGGTAGGAGTTATAGGCGCACTTGTTGGTTGGCCGAGAAGGACTTGAGGCTTTTTGGAGATGTTCCTTATCTTTAGAAGAGACAGGTGTATTTTGGGATGATGTTATGTGTTTTCAATTTGGGGACCTGGAGGTTGATTAGTATTGATTTCTGTCATCAATCAATGGATGTATTGTTGCGGAATGTGATTTCTGAATAGGGCAGTGATGACCAACTGAGTAATGAGTGGAGATTTGTGTTTTTGGAGGTATATTATTATTATGGAAAGGTGATGAAGGTTTTCTGGTGATTAGGTGTGAATTGAGCTCGTACTTGATGATGTTAATTTATTTGGATATAACCCTTATGTATTTTGGCGAGTTATCAGAGTGCGCGCGAAAGCATGATTTTTGGAGATACTTAGAAATTCAAATTTTGTGTTGATTTTGAGGAATTAGAAGTGATTCAAAGTTTTAATGGGAGATTAATCTTTTGGTCGTGCAATTTGGTTTATGGATGGTTAACTTTGGAAGTGGCTATTTGGTTACCAAAGTTGGAATGGGAGGAAAGTTTGGAAGGTAAAGCAGAGACGTCGTTGTTATTAGCGATTTATGGTGTGAAGTTAATAACCTTTGGATTTGTTGGGAGTTGTCGAGGATATGTATCTCTCAATTATGTTCAGAGTTGTATCCTGTATCTTTTTGGCGCTGGTGTTTGATCTTGCAAAATTTCGAGGACGAAATTTGTTTTAAGGGGGGGAGGATGTGATGACCCACTTTTACGTGTATTTTCGCTGAAGGAGTGGTTTTAATTTAATTAATATTATAGTGCTTTTATTTTAAATTATCGGATTTTAATTGGATTTTATTGGCTGTTGAATTTAAATTGCTGTTTAAATTTATTTTAGCATGTTTTCGGATTTAAAATTTAATAGTTGGTTTTTACTAGTTATTTATTTTATTTTAGCTTAACGATGTGTTTAAAATATTTTCTTGGTTTTTATTTATTTATTTGATGTGGTGTTTAATTTATTTTTAGTCGTTTTATGTTTTTATATCGTTTTCGGCGGATAAGTTTCTGGATCCCGGAAGTGAAGTTTGGACTTCATTTCTTTTCCCTTCTTTTCTTTTTCTCTTTTTCTTTTTCCTTCTTTTCCTTTTCTTTTCTTCTTTTCCTTCTTTCTTTCCTTTCTTTTTCTTTCTTTCCCGTGCCTGTGCGTCGTCCAGCTCTCTCTCCCCTGCACTTTGCCTTCTTACGCAGCCACCTTTGGCCAGCCGTATCTCCGCCGTCCGGTGGAGGTGTCGTACACCACCCCCGCCATTCTCTTCCTCTCACGGCAGACTACAACCCCTCCAATTTTCAGAGCCATCGGAGCCACCGTTAGCCGCCACGAGTCGCTCAAAGTCGCGGCACCAACCCAGATTTTTCCCCTGTAGCAGAAAACTTCCTCCTCCCAGAACCGCCACTTGCCGGTGGCGTGGTCTCCACCACCCACCCAGAAAACTTCCCCTCCCTCCGGTGCACCACCCCTCCGAAGATCTCCCCCAACCGGCCGGCCGTTTGGCCGGAAAAGCGCATCTAAGCCGCACGGTTTGTCACCGTTTCCGGCGCCGTCGCACCACCTCCGGCCACCATCTTTTCACCACTTCTTCCCCTACCTCTTGCCGACCTAACCCACCCATTTCCGGCCTAGATTGGCCACCGGAGCAGCTCCCACGAGCTCAACTCCGATTTGCACGTTTTTTGCTTCTACCGACGTTTTCGCCGCCACCCACGGCCAAAACTCACTTCCACTAGCTTCATAAACATCCCTAGACCATTCCCTATCAATTTGGTGTCTTGGTTTGTCCCCGGTCAAAAGTGGGTATTTTGCGACCCACGGCTACAGTGCATTTGCACTGTTACGTTGCTTTCCGCCCATCGTTTGCCGCGCGCTGAACCTTCTAAAAATCCTATATAGCTTTGTAAGTATTTTCCAAACTCTACTTTTAGATTTAAATGTATTTTGCTCTTACAACAATTTATTTGGTTGGTTTGCTGATTCCGGACTGAGTCCGAGGAGTTCGGGGGTCGGATGGATGAAGGACGGAGTTGCTCGATTTGTTGTTTTATGCTTGGTTGGTTGTGTCGTGCATTGTGATTTCATTTACATGGTGCATGCACGTGCATTTTATTTAAATTGAGAAAATCATGTTTTATTGGCGTAAAAGGATTTTCGGGTGCGTGTGTACCACGACCCAAGTCGGGATGGGGTATTATCTCGGTGGAGCTCCTCTGGTCACTCGGGAGCGTGAAATACTGAGTGACGTCCCTTGAGTCGAGGCTTGGCTACGAACATGCCGGGCGTGGAACCGAGCGACAATGGGAGCGGGGGCTAGGGGATGCTTGGCTACGAACACGCCGGACGTGGAACCGGGCATCGCCCTATGCACCGACTCCGTGGCCCTTCGCTGGCGAGGGCTAGAGGATGTTTGGCTACGAACACGCGGGGCGTGGAACTGGACATCGCTCGTATCGAGGATGCTTGGCTACGAACGCGCAGGGCGCGGAACTGGGCATCGCTCGTTTATGTGTCATGCGCGTGGTGGATTCCCGCGGTGTGGCACAGGAGCCAGGGTGTGCGGATGACCCCTAGGGGAGGTCATGGTGCATACGGTTTGTTTGGATTGAGTTGGATATGGGCCAAATGGACTTTTGGCGTGACTTTTGGAAAGAATATGTTTTTGGGCCAAATGAGATTTTTGATGTGCGTGGAAAAAAATACGGTTTTATGGGTTTGGTGCATTGGCATTTATTCATGCATATTGTTTGGGTTCTATATGTTTTTATCTAGTGGGTTTTGGATTTTACTTATTTGCGGCACCATTTTTGGTACCGTAGATTTTGGTGCAGGAATCGAGGAGGAGGAGGAGGCTGAGCCCGAGGATGCGGCTCCGCCAGAGTTTTGAGTTGGAACTTATGCATTGGAGTTGGCTTTAAAACGCTATTTGTATTTGTAATATTCTATTATGTATGTTTTGAACCGCTTTGTATTTTAATTAAGAAAAAAATTCTGGTGCTTAGTTATATGTCTTTGCTATCCGCTACGTATCTCTTCGTGCACTTTTGTCGCTTGCACACACTCGGCACTCGTCGATAGGGTGGTGACCCGTGTTGTCACCATCCGGACGTCTCAATTTCCCCGTGTCCGGGCGTGGGGACTTGGGGGCGTCACAATTGTTGAGATAGTCTTGGTGGGTATAACCCCTGGGGGTCAAGTAGTAACATGGCACTTTTGTGAGAATTCAGAATTGTGTTTGATTTTTTCTGTTTGAATATTGATCTTTATGCAATATTCATCTCAATTAATTTTCACTATTTTGCTCAAGGATTAGCAAAATGCTAGTTGAGGGGTGTGATTGAGCTGATGGAACCAATATATGCTTTTGGAACCAATATATCTTAATTCTTTCATTACTTTATCATTGGTTTTATATGAAAATGAATGAATCTAAGTTGTGATTTTAAATTGATTAATAGCATGAATTTATGCTTATTTTTTACCAACTGTTGATTACTGTGGAGTATGGTCCACATCGCTGGGGCGGAGGCTTTTGGCCGCTTGAGGAAAGTCAGGCAGATTCAAACGCTCGACTGCCGCTCGACAGTGAGCTCGAGTGGGTTGCAGGAAAGGAGATCACTCGAGCGGAGGCATTTTACAGATATAGGGTTTATTCCATCGTTAGGGTATATATATGTTTTTTTTACATCTTATGGCCGACTTTTGGCCTGGAAAACACTGTTTGATTAGAAAGAACACTTAGAATTTATTTTTTCTTGGATTTTCACTCAGATCTAGAGAGGGGGATTCACACAAGCAATCATTCACGCAACAACACAAATTCTTTTGGAACATTCACTCACACTGCAGCAGATTGAAGAGCTCCTTGAGGGGTCCAATTGCTACTGCATCCCAACCTCCTCCACCGCTTCAATTCTTCATCTCAATTCAATTGACTTGATCTTTTCATTTCCCTACTTGTTATTTAATTTCAGTTTTAAGTTTGTGGAATATTTTTAAGATTTTTGGTTTAGAAGTTTGAGCAATTTATTTGTTATTCATTTAGTTCATGTTATTTATTTTTCTCGTTTCGTTAAGTTTTCATTTTAATAGTGATTACAATTGCTATGGATTAATTTTGAGAAGTTGTGGTTTGAATACACTGATGAACCCTAAAACATTGATTTTGGGGCTTTCGAATTTTCAATGCATGTTTTGTCAATTACTTTCTAGTCTAGTCTAATTCTTATCTTAGTTTTATTAATTTCTTAGTTTAATCTCTTAGTCTTTTACATTTCAATTCAACACTAAAAAATCTAAGATATGAATCTAGTCCATGACTAGTACCCTTTTTCATTCCTTTTGCACTCTTCCATCCATTGCACATACCATCATCTCATTTTCTCTTTGTGAAGATTTTCACCATTTTCAATGAGTTTGAGTTTAAGTAGCTTTCCCAGAGAAGATAACCTAGAAATCTATTCCTAATTATTACACGACATCCTCCTGCATTTGGGATAGCCTTAGTGCTACTCATTTTTGAGTGAGTCATTGACGCCTGGCTCTCATGCGCCACCGGGAAGCCCTTTGTTGACGCTACGCACGGGGCTTCTGGGGTTTGTGAGTTCGCAACTTCCAAGATCGACAGTCTGATTTCCTCCTAGAGTGGCGCATGTACTACATGTGCCACAACAGCCTCTTGGAGCACTGTTTCAGTTTTTGCAGTGGATTTCCATTGTATTTTATTTCGTGTCCTCTCTTTATTTTTTAGGAAAATAAAAATTCAAAAAATAGTGCCTTCGAACTTTACTTCGAATGGAGTGGTCCCCCCTCCGCTTAGGCATTGTTATGGTGGGGTTGGTGTCCCCTACTCTGCTTAGTCGGGGTATGGGTTTTGTCACTTGGTTATTGTTAACTTTTAGACTTAGGCCTTTAGAAATCTGCCATCTGGACTAGACCATGTCAGCCACAATAATGTGCTGGAAAGCTATTAACATTTGTAACTGACTTGTTTTTAAGTCAACTTTGTATGTCATCCTTTAATGAATGGAATTTAGTCTATTATTATAAAAAAAAATCACTATCTTTTTAAAATTGCTAATGTCATTTTGTTAGAAATGTGATAATCCTAAAAACTTATCCCTCATTCATATCTATGCTGCTGCTCACACTAATGAGCGTAGTGAGTGGATGGATCTTGCCACTGCAATTAATTACGTAAACAGTGTTCATTTTGTTAAATAAATTATGCAACATGTGAATAATTTATTTTTTATTTGTATTTCTTTTAATACGTTACTTATTGTGTGTTTTGATCTTTCAAATTGCAAGAAAAAATGATGGAGATGCAGTCAGCTTCCAAGGAATCCTCTCCTAGTCACATAGACATTTTCACGCAAGTGCTCGAGCCCAACTCTAGTATGGCAAGAGGTTTGGGATGATCTTTCAGGCATTCCGGGTCATTCTTTTCAAGCTCATCGACTTCACAAATTAATAATCTTACCAAAAATTTAGAAGTTGCACAATGCGAAAATGAGTACATGAGTTGCAGACAGCAAGGGTTGGAGTTCCTCTTAGAGTGACAGTCTCATTTAGAGACGCATTTGCAGGACCAACAAAGAGACCAAGAGGAAAGAATACGCAGTGAGGTCCAAGAGCAAATGCAGCTGGAGATTATGTTGCAAATGGAGCGTGTTTTGTCATTGCAACAGAATTGCAGTGGACGAGGAAAGAAAAAGAAATGAATTTTATCTGTGTATTAAATTTTTAATATCTAATTTGAAAATAGTTGCAAATATTGTTGGTTGTGAAATATGTCATGTAATATGATACAATTGCTATAATTGGTATGTTTTTTAATTGGATGAGTTTCGTATTTCTGAAATGTACGTTTGAATGTAAATAAAATAGTTTGAATAGCATTTCACATTCGAACACACGTTCGAACGTAATTACACAAAATTATAACAAAACGTTCGAACATTCTCACCGTCAAATAAACATAATGTTCTAAAGCTTAAATGTTTAATGTTCCAAACCTCCGAACGTACTTCTTGCTTTCAAACTCTACTTTGTTAACATTGGAATGAACATCCGAATGTTATGATACGTATGTTTGGACATTGGTCCGTTTATGTTAGAATCTAAATTCGAACGTAACGTTTGGACGTATAAATGTTCGAATGTAAATATGATAAGTTCAAACTATAATCAACAAACATTATCTTTCGTCATTTGGATGTCAATTGGTTTGGTTTACATTTGACGTTAAATTTTAAGTCCGAACGTTATTTTTTGTGATAGATTCCAATCGTCACAAAAAAGGAAACGTTTGAACGTTATATCAAACGGCACTCTACCAACCGTCACTAAAAATATTTTTAGTGACTGTTGTACAATAAACTGTCACCAAATGTATTCTATGGCGCACATTACATGACGGTCGTGGTGACGGTTTTCAACTGTCACCAAATGTTTTTTGTGAAGTTTTGGGCATTTTTTTGTGACAGTTTCCTCTATCACTAAATTCCATTTTTGTTGTAGTGTTTCAAACATACCTTTTTATTTTTTATCTTCTTTTTTTTCCCCTTTCAATGAGTAAGTGTGTGATGCTGGGTTGTTAAGCAAAATAACTCTTTCTAAATATAATTTTGGGTTGTAGAACATTTTTAGCATCAAACTTTTAGGTTTCTAAGAAAAAAGGGAAAATTACTTTTAAATATTTGAGACATCTTTGAGTTACTATAGAATGATAAATTAAGGACAATGCTAGGGGGACCGAGAATTGTACCTCCACATTGTGCCGACAAGTGTAAATATACTTTTTATTTTAATTTTAAACACTTTTTAAACATCTTTAAATATTTTTGAAAAAATAAATAAATACCGATTCACTAATGGCCGGCCACTTTCTTAACCATTAAATAAAAAAACAAAATATACTATCGGTCAAAATGGGGCACCATTCTGGGTCCCCTATCATTTTCCATAAATTAATATATGGATTTTTAAATTCTTTAAAAATTGCCTAATTCAAAGATAAAAATATAACCGGTTCCAGTTGTTGATATGCCAAATTTTTATCAATCTACAATCTAAAAAACCAATAAAATTTTAATTAATTACATATTTTCCCAATGAATTACTTCATGTTCAAACTAATTAACAATCGAGCATTTAATCATATCCCAAAGCTATTTTTACGGTTACGCCAATTCTAATCAATTATGACATATTTTCTCAACATTTAAAATATCTACTCAATGTTCAAACTAAGAACCATATATTTAAGCTAACCAAGACTCTTTTAAAAAAGAAATAATATTCATAGTCGTGGAGGACACACAAGGGTCAGACAATTCTTTTTAAAAAAATAAGTAATACGGAATTTATATAAAAAAGACTAATTTTTTTAATGATAGACCCATCATTTTTTAAAAGGATTGTGTGACGCTTAAACATTTCACGACTATACCTAGCAATACTCCTTTTTAAACATTCAAACTAACAAAAATAACCAACTTTTAACCAATTACATATTCTGCCAATATTTAATATGCCTATTTAATATTCAAACTAACAACCAAATATCTATGCATATATACAAACAATTTAAGCATATCGAAATAAGTTCATAAGTCAAATTATCTACACCAAGATTACATAACTTCAAGATTAATCATGAATTGATGGCAATAACCCAACCATGTTAGTATGCTAGTTTCTTATCAAGCGGCATTTAAAACATTGAGATGGCATATCAAATTTTTCATTTGATGATCTTTAAAGGTTATCTGGAAAATCTTATAGCGACAACAAGTTTAACTAGAAATGTTTATAAATCAAGCTGATAGTTCTTGTGATTGATGCCATATCACTAATGTAATAAATACACCTTTGAATTCCCTTCTGATTTACTTTCGATATTCTGTGACCCATAAAATTGTATAGCCTTTCTTTTTTTATATCAATAAACTTACTCCGATATTATTCTAGAAAATGAATTTTTGGGAATGGTTGCAGAACAAGATGGGAGTGAAGGAGATTTGAATCACTTTTATTATTCTCTACAACATATCAATATATCAACAATACATTCGATCTGCTAAATTGTATATTGGCATATGATAGATACAACTCAACAGAATGTTGGTAAAACTAATATGTTGAAATGTTTCTATGACAAAATTTAGTCAAGCTGAGTTAAAAATATGTTAGGTAGAGTCTAGGTTGTAACTGGGACAAAAAAGAAAGAATGTGTGCGGGGATTACGCTGAAGTAAGGGAAGAGATCCCCTCCCAGGGATGACAAGCAGGTGACAAGCAAATGGTCGGGCGAGCAACACTATGTAGAAGACTTGGCTAACACAGTTCAACACGGGGTGATAAATAACCGTGCATACATATGCAAGTGGCTTGTTTATAGATACAAGAGTTTCAGAGGCTGGTGAATGTGACCTTGATTTCAGAACTTGAATACTACAGTTTAGTGGTTGTTATGACTAGCTAGAAGCAAAGAACATTCATGGGAGAAGGAAGCAGTTTCAACTTGCCCCAAAAGTTTGTAACATGGATAGGGATGCACTCACAAACTACTCTTAGGGTGCGTTTAGGGATAGAGTACCAATGTGAGATCACTGCCATAGGTCTCACAAAGGATAGTGTCGTTAGGCTTCACGATCATGCTATAGGTGTGGGCAAGCAGGACATTGCTGAAAGGATTGCCCTAAGGTGATTCAAGGGCAAAGGACTGGCCCTCATTGTAGGACAGGGAGGCCATAGGAAAACTAAGCAATGAAGGGTGTAGGCTTTGATGCCAGGAAAGGCTAATGAGAACTCTCTAGAAATGTAGGAGGTGGATGTCATCACAAGTATGTAATCCCCACCTTAGTCTAGTTGAATAGTAATTTAAGAGATGTAGTTGTAAGGGTCAACATGGTTTGGTCATTTCAAGGCGAGTTAGGATGTTCGAGTACTACGCAAGTACTTTATTTGATTCGGGTTAGTCCCAGTCCTTCATGTCAATTACGTTTGCTAGGATAACCAGCCTTTGGACTAAGCCGATGCAAGAGAGAGTCAACACTACCAACTTGGGAGATAATATTTTCTGCCATGATAGCCATAAATTGCCCATTAGAACTAGGCAGAGTCGTTATGAAGGCAAGTTTGATATTTTTTTTAATAAAGATTTGATATTATCCTAGGGATAGATTGGTTGTTTCAACATTACACGAGTATAAATTATTGATATCAGACGATACTATTTCAAGTCTTGGATAGGAACACAAGGTCTTTTAAGGCAATAAATTACTGTGAAGACCTTGAATAAGTACGTCGTACAAGCCAAAAGGGACTTGGCGAGTGGAGCTAAGGCTTACCAGGTAAACTTAGTGCTTAAGCTAACGGATCTTAGGGAGGTACAAGGATTACAAGTTGTGGAAGAGTTTCTAGAAGTATTCTAGGAATTGTTACCCTTTTAGGGAAAATGAGTTTTTAGTGGAAATGGAACTTGGAATAACACCAATATATAATGCACCCTATGGAATGGCCCCATCAAAGTTATAGAAATTAAAGAGTTAACTACAAGAATTGTTGGCAAAGGGATTTACTAGACTAAGTTAATCACCTTGGAGAGCACTGGTATTTTTCATTAAGAAGAGGTGACACTTAGGATGTGCATTGATTATCGGGAAACTAAATAAGGTGATAATAGAGAATAGATAGCCCTTGCCCACAATAGACAACTTGTTTGATCAGTTACAAGGATCCTCAATATTCCCTAAGATTGATCTTCGGTCTAGTTATCACTAATTGAGAATTAAAGAGGATGACATACTCAAAACGTCATTTAGAATGAGGTATGGACATTTTGAGTTCACGGTGATGCCATTTGGTTTAGCTAATGCCCCAGCAGCATTTATGGTTATCATGAATACGGCGTTCAGACTCTTCTTGGACACATTTGTGGTGGTAGTCATGGACAATATCCTAGTTTGTTCCAAGGATGTTGACAATCATATGAGTCATCTAAGGTTAGTATTGGGGAAATTAAAGGAACATCAACTTTATGCCAAGCTCAACAAGTGTGAGTTTTGATTATAAGAAATCAAGTTGTTCATTCACGTGATATCTAGGAATGGAGTCCCAGTAGATCCTAATAAGATTGGCAATGTCCCACATTGGTACACAAAATTAGGAGTTTCTTGGGACCAGCTGGCTATTATAGTTGATTCATGAAAGGATTATCCAAGCTATCAAGTCCACATACATGATTGACAAGGGAGAATGCCAAATTCATTTGGATCAAGTTGTGCGAGAAGACCTTCAAGGAGCTGAAACAATGGTTGTGTTTAGGGATGCATCTAAGTATGGGCTAGGATGTGTCTTGATGCAATAAATGAGGGCAGAGCCTTATAAGTCTAGATAATTGAATGACGATGAGAAGAACAACCCCATCCATAATATGGAACTAGCAGCAGTTGAGTTCAACTTAAAGATTAAGCGACATCACCTTTATGGGAAAACTTGTGAGGTGTACACAGATCAAAAGAATTTGAACCATCTATTCAATCAGAGGAACCTCAACATGAGATAAAGGAACTAGAGACTATAAGTGATTATCGTTGTGAAATCAAGTATCATCATGGGAAAGCCAACATGGTCGCAGATGTGCTAAGTCAAAAGTCTCATGCAGAGGACATAGGATGTTCTATGTAGGTAGACTCACTCCTCGAAGGAATGAGGAAATTGTTGGTACAAAGTTCACAACAGGAAAAAGCCCTCGCCTCAATACAAAAAGTTGGCAAGGATGAACTAAAGGACCAACAGAGAAAGAACCCAAAGTTGTTGGATATCTGACGAAGAATGAGAAGAGGGAAAGGACCTTGCATTTTTGTCTAAACAAGGACAAAACCTTTTTTTTTAAAGGGAGAGTGATTGCGGCAAATTCAAGACTTGGGGAAAGGATACTCATAGAAGTACATTCATTGTCATATTGGAAACATTTGGGAAGCACAAAGATGTATCGAGACTTGAAGAAGAATTTTTTGTGGAAAGGAATGAAACAGGGCATCGCCCATTTCATCAAAAGGTATAACACTTGTAGACAAGTAAAGGCTTGGCATGAGAGACCTAAGTTAGTTGCTACACATTTGTGAAACTAACCCCTCTATTTCAGCTTCTACTTTGGTGTCTTGTGTACCAAATAGTTTCATTTTTCTCTCCTTTCTTCAATATTTTTCTTTAACCTAGTTAGTCCTCTATGTTTTCTAATTAAAGAACTAGAAGGTGTGAAGTGAAAGTGAGTCTCAACCTCGCACATAATCAGATTTTTTCAACTCCTTAAGTCAACTATTTAATGTGTAAACCTTACCTAAGGTACTGACTTTGGTATTTACCATATATTCCATCATCTTGTATTGGTCTCCATCCCTAAATAATCTACTCCCTTGCCCTAATCGTCTCTAAATACAGAAAACCATGCCCAACTAGTCCTATTATGTGCCTTTCTCTTTATTTCTACCAAGCTGCCCATTGCACTATCACATACTCCAGCCACTATTATCTCAATAACTCTCTCACCTAAGTCGTGGATTGGCTCTTGATTTCATGTGTAGTATGAACTATAATGGAAATAGACTAAAATAAAAGATGGGTTATGAACAATAAAGCTCAAGAGTGGGACAAGTTGTAAGATTGGACATATTTGGTATGAAGGATGGGAATGATGGAGTTGATAGGGTTTATTTTAAAGTGTAAGGGAACAAAGTTGAATGCCATGTGTTGGAAAATTGACCTCAAGAGGTCACAAGCTATAGCATTAAAAATAAGAAATGGGTAGTAAAGAAATGTATGGAGGATGGATTTGGATAATAAAATTTGTCTAAGTGAAGGAAGTTTAAGTAACAGGTAGTTTTACGCAAGTTCTAAATTTAAGTTGCATATATACTTGGAAAGGAAATGACATAAAGTTATATATGTATATAGGTTGTCATCTGACACACACACAAATGGACTGCATGAAATGAAAATGGCATGGAGTCTAAGTAAGTTGTGATGCCCTCGACCCCTTCTTGTGTTTTGGCAAAAGCCGTGACGTTGGAATGTCGACCTCATAGGTCACACATCCCTTGCGCATAGTGAAGT
Source organism: Carya cathayensis (assembly GCA_011037825.1). Lineage (NCBI taxonomy): Eukaryota > Viridiplantae > Streptophyta > Magnoliopsida > Fagales > Juglandaceae > Carya > Carya cathayensis. Next base: position 2,872,872 of record QGSO01000145.1, read on the forward strand.
CAAGTGTGTGCATACATGCAATATAATAGTGTTCAGTTAATTTACAGTGAAAAAATAAAAAGACAATCCTTAAATCTAACAATACCATAATTTTAAAGCTACATCACCAAACAAATATCCATAGGCGACGGGTTTTCCAAACTCCGACATATAAATATTGTAGTCATCCAAGTAAATTAAGCGAAATGACTACTCTTAAATGAAAGGGGGAACGGGCTCCAAATCTTCACTCCTAAGGCGGAGCCAAACCTCCATACTCGTACCCATCTTTTACATCAAAATATACGGTTCCATAGAGTGGAACCTCAAATGGGGACAAGACAATGAGATTACCCAAAATCTTAAGAAGTAAAACCAAAACTAACACTCAAAATACAAGCAAGTGGAAAAATATGAAATTATGTAGAAAAAGGAATTTAAGAGAATTATAACATTTACCATTTTTTACAATCATAAGAACATTCCCAAATCTCACACAAAACGCCATGCACCTAAAAATCACATTTTTGTTTTGGAAGCATCCACTTTAAAATTAAGGTATGTACCGTGGTCTCCCTTATGGATGATCCGCACACTATGGCTCTCTTCGTGACACCACGAGTAATGACCATGCGTATGACTTCATAACAACCGATGCCTAACTTCCCACCCAGCGTGTACTTGGCCAAGCATCATCTAGCTTCCACCAGTAAAGAGGTAACAAAGTCAACCTGAGAACATTATCGTCGCTCGATGAAAACCCAGGGGATGTCACTCAATTTTACACAATCTCAAGTGACCAGAGGAGCTCCACTGAGATAATGCCCCATCTCATGATCCATATAAAATCCATACAATCATTTTACTAATGCATGCACCATGGTCTCCCCTATGGACCATCTGTACACCCTAGTTCCCTTCGCCACACAACGACTTCGTAACAAGCGATATTGTGACCCCCCAGATTCAACTTGGGATTGGATGGACATCTAAAGCATTAAGACATGCAACACAAGGTTACTTGCCCAGTTCATGACAATTAAAGATGCAAAACACCTAGCATGCATCTAGCATTATACAATATTCGCAGCAGATAATTTTTTTCAATGAACAAGACTATGCACTAAACTATAAGTAAACTAAAATAACTCAGAACCATTTTGCATAAACATGAAAGTGATACATATCCATGATTATAGCACAAGTCCAAAACATCTATAACCTCAAAAGTACAGGAGAGAAAGCTCCAAAAATACATACATAAAACAACTACTGGGATAGTCTGTCGAGTAACTTGTGTAACTCAACTAAGGATGCCAAAATACTAACTATAAACTTGATTATGGAGGCTATGAGCTCTGCATCGCCCAATAGACTATCTTCGATTGGTCAGAGTGTGTTGCAGTTCCTAATCCTGGCATATCATCTACTATTCATTGGGGAATGGTGGTTGAGAATATCACAATGAGATTTGAGTACAAATCCTAGCAAGTTAACAGGAAACTTAACATATAGTTTTTACATGCATGCATGGTAGTAAAAGAATGAATGGATAATCATAACCATAAGCATGACTTGACCTGACATGTAATATGGCATGAACTGACATGATTTAAACAGAGCATGGACTGAGCTTTAACTCGACATGCCTTGAAATGACAAGTGAAGAATTGAACTGACTTGAACTTAGACATCACACAAAACTGAATTAGAACCTAAACATGAATTGAATTTGAACTAAACTGAGGCTGAACATGAATTGAACTTGAACTGAACAGAGACTACGCATTAATTGAACTAAATGCTACACAACATGACCATGAACGTGAAGTACATGAACTTGGAATGTTGTTCAATAATTAAGGTTGATTAATAAAGGTGAAATGCGAGTGCTACACAAGTCCCCTTGAGCCATGTGTCCCTATCGATTACTGCATCACAATACAAGTATCTACATTAGCTATGAGTGCATTAACATACGTGCCAGTTCATAGGTATCTACACCTGCTGTGTAACACATAATGTATGTATCCCATGTTGAGTATCTACACTAGCACAATTACATATAAAATGAAATTGAAATGTGGGTGACACCATGGGTGTTAGTGCCTGATTTTGTTCCAGTGACCAGTTAGTTAATTAGGCCCCATTTAGACAATCCAGCATAGGGTCGTGATAAAAGTAAACAAACTTGACTGATGTGGAAATATTGATTTCGATATACACAAACTGTACTAGAGACATAACATGACATGAAATGAAAGGAGAGGTGACTTGATGTAATGTAACGTAACGTGTACGTAAGATGAATGACTTGATGTAACATGAAACAGACAAACATTTGGTAACATTGCATAGCATGTAACGGATAAATATTACGTGACATGACATAAGATGTAATAGAAAAATATTATATGATAGAAAATATCATGTAATGGATAAATATTATGTGGTAGAATAAATCATGTAACAGATAAATATCTTGTGATAGAATATATCATATAATAGATAAATACTTCATGACAGAATATTATGTGTACCATGTATTGACATGGCGTAGCATGGCATATATGATAATATAAGTACATAAACAATAGTTTCCATATCAATCAGATATACGTAGTAATCTAACAATAAATTAGAAGCTCACTTACAATGATTGTCACATTATGGAGAAAGCATGAAACTTGAGAAAATGTAAGTATGGAATTCTAAAAATTTGAACTTCATCACTAATAACTTAAAAACATGAAAATAGTATCTTAGAGTAAAATTTCAATTTCAGCCTCTACATGTGGAAAAATGATCATTTTACTCTTAACTTAAGGATTCTGCATCCTAACTCTTAAATTTACTAAAATTTACATTCCTCATGTAAATTTTATTCTAAATACAAATATCTAATTAGAAATTTTTTTTAAAAGAATCACAACCATGAAAAATACACTAAGGTCTAAACACTCATAGGCCATTTTTCTTGATTTTTGTTGCAATTTCTATCAGTCTCATAACTTATGCTTAAACCAAAATATTGCAATATAAATCATTACATCCTATGCTTAAGAAGCTTACTAAACCAACCAACAAAAACCCATTCCATAAAAACACAAATCTTTTTAACAAAAAGTTCCAAACTTTAACTAAAAGCACAACATTTGATTCCCAAGTTTTGATCTCCTTTTAAAACCTTTTCAAGAACTCTAAAGTTCAAAAATAGCTTCCAATATATTCCTAACATACTCATAAGAAATATTATCTTTTGAATCATCAAGTAAAATCACCAAAAATCAGAAATCCATGACCAAACTTGCGGCTTCAACAGTTAAACTCAAAAACAGATTTTCTCAAAGTTTGGTTTTGATCAAATCACTTGATCCAAAACATACCATGAAAAAAATCACAAACCTACAACATCACATGGTTTAAAAACATTTCCTAATGTAGATCCAAGCATTAAACTCAAGATCACATGGCCACAATTAAACCATAACATGGATCTAACCATAAACCTTAACTTTATGGCCTAATGAAGTTTCCTCATGCTTAAAAATCATATTTTTAGAAATCAACATAAAATATCTTCAAACTAACATTCTAACATGTAGATCAAAGACTAAAGATCATCATATAAAAATATGAAAGCCATTGGAGCATGATTTAATCACAAAAGATCCAAGCTTTCATAAAATAGAAACTGTTTTACTCCTTCTAGTTTTCAACTTTTTAGATCTAAGAAACAAATTCACCAAAAGTTTCTAACATGCAATGAATCCTCATCAAAATTTCATATGAATATGTTAACTACACTCAATAAAAATTTGGCTCCTAGAAATTTCCAATAGTTGGTCAAAACCATCAAAATAAGAAGCATTGTCTAGTTTATTACCTAGAACGACCTTTCCATGGTTAAAAAACATCAAAGTGTTGGAAATGGATGAAATGAAAGGTAAATGGACTACACTGGATGCCTTCTTACACAACTGAGAGGTGATGTGAGGGTTGTGAATGACCTTGAATGATGGCTGTGGCAACCGAAAATATTGGCCAAAACCAACCCTTGGTATTGCTACCTAGAGGTGTTGTGTGAGACTTAATGAATGAGGTGGCTTTACCCTTCAAATCAATACAACTTAGGGCTATTTTGGGTAGATTTTGGTCAATCATGGATGGGGGAAAACTTCCTCCATAAGACTTACAAAGGTGGCCCAATTTTTTGGGCCTTAACAGAGTGGGCCTCAATTTGGAATTTAAATAGGGTTTGGCTAGGGTTTGGGTTGCTATCAAGCACAAATCCAATTTTTCTTGGCCCAAATCCAATTTTTCCAAGGTTTAAAGAACTGAATAATGATGTCATTACATGAATTTTATTGGTTAATAGCATGTGAAAATAATTTAATCAATTGATTAAACACTAAGCTAGAAACTGGCTCCATTTAGGGTTTGGAAACAAATATCAGGTTTGGGGAAACCATTTAGGGTTTTGGTTTTCTTCAAGATTTTGAGGTTTAAATTGTATTCCAAATATTTGGGATTTCACTAAGGTTGAAACCCTCTTTGGTTTGGCACAAAATTGATGATTGGATGGAATAGTGTTTCACTTAGGCGGCATGATCTCAATACCTAATTTCCTTCACATTTGCATCTCATGGCTCATCTTGGAGCCAAATATCCAATATTATTCACCAAGTGTGCCCACGATTTTACCAAGTGTCCAAATAAAACTTCTCTAACCTAATTTGGATATTCCACATTGTGATTTTGAAAGCATTGCACTCGATGCTATGATCGAGGTTACTATTCACTCCAGAAACAGTGAAAATAAACTTTACACTGCAAAATCCTAAATATACATACTAACCTTAGGGTGCCAATCCCTTATTAAAATTTGACTCTGAAGTCCTTGAAATAAACAAAATGTGTTTTCGAACAAACGTTTCGGTTGAAAACTGATAAATCAATATATTAAGCCATAAAATCCTAAATATTCATCTGAGTCCAATGGCATAGACCGTATCTCATTGTGACATTTCAAGGTACCTCAAAGAAATAAAATTTGTGATGACCCGCTTTTACGTGTATTTTCACTGAAGGAGTGGTTTCAATTTAATTAATATTATAGTGCTTTTATTTTAAATTATCAGATTTTAATTAGATTTTATTTGCTGTTGAGTTTAAAATTTGCTGTTTAATTTATTTTAGCTCGTTTTTTGATTTAAAATTTAATAGTTGGTTTTTACTAGTTATTTATTATATTTTAGCTTGACGTTGTATTTAAAATATTTTCTTGGTGTTTATTTATTTATTTGATGTAGTGTTTAATTTATTTTAGTCGTTTTATGTTTTTAATATCATTTTCGGCGGATCAGTTTCTGGATCCCGGAAGTGAAGATTGGACCTCATTTCTTTTCTCTTCTCTTTTTCTTTTTCCCTTTTCCTTTTTCTTTTTCTCCTTTTCTTTCCTTTTCTTTCTTTTTCCTCTTCTTTCTTCCCCGTTTTCTCTCTCCCCGCGCGCTGCCTCTCCCTTTTCTCCTTACCGCGCAGCCACCTTTGGCCGGCCATATCTCCGCCGTCCGGTGGAGGTGTCGTACACCACCCCCGCCATTCTCTTCCCCTCCCATCAGACTACATCTCCACCAATTTTCAGAGCCATCGGACCCACCGTTAGCCGCCACGCACGGCCTAAAGTTGCTGCCCCAGCCCAGTTTTTCCCCTTCTTTTGCCTTTCCGCGCAGCCACCTTCGACCGCCCATATCTCCGCCGTCCGGTGGAGGTGTCATACACCACCCCCGCCATTCTCTTCCTCTCACGGTAGACTACAACCCCTCTAATTTTCAGGACCATCGGAGCCACTGTTAGCTTCACGAGCCGCTCAAAGTCGCGGCACCAACCCAGTTTTTCCCCTGTTGCCGTTTTTCTTCCTCCGCCCAGAACCGCCACTTGCCGGCGGCGTGGCCTACACCACCCACCCAGAAAACTTCCCCTCCCTCCGGCGCACCACCCCACCAAAGATCTCCCCCAACCTGCCGCCGTTTGGCCGGAAAAGCGCATCTAAGCCGCATGGTTTGTCACCGTTTTCGGCGCCGTCGCACCACCTCCGGCCACCATCTTTTCACCACTTCTTCCCCTACCTCTTGCCGACCTAACCCACCCATTTCGGCCTAGATCCGCGCCAGGAGCAGCTCCCACGAGCTCAACTCCGATTTGCCGTTTTTCGCTTCACCGCCGTTTTCGCCGCCACCCACGGCCAAAATCTCTTCCACTAGTTTCATAAACACCCTAGACCATTCCCTATCAATTTGGTGTCTTGGTTTGTCCCGTTCAAAAGTGGTATTTTGCGACCCACGGCTACAGTGCATTTGCACTGTTACGTTGCTTTCCGCCCATCGTTTGCCGCGCGCCGAACCTTCTAAAAATCATATATAGCACTGTAAGTATTTTCCAAACTCTACTTTTAGATTTAATTATATTTTGCTCTTACAATAATTTATTTGGTTGGTTTGCTGATTCCGGACTGAGTCCGAGGAGTTCGGGGGTCGGATGGATGGAGGACGGAGTTGCTTGAATTGTTGTTTTATGGTTGGTTGTATTTTTCGAGCATTGAGATTTGCATTTACATGGTGCATGCACGTGTATTTTATTTTAAATGAGAAAATCCTGTTTTATTGGCGTAAATGGATTTTTGGGAGTGTGCGTATCACGAGCCAAGCCGGGATGGGTTATTATCTCGGTGGAGCTCCTCTGGTCACTCGGGAGTGGATAATACTGAGTGACATCCCCTGGGTTGTCGCTGGGCGACGACCGGATCGCACGATACGGTAACGCTGTCGTGTCGACTCCGTGGTCCCTAGAGTGGCGGGGACTAGAGGATGGCCTGGCCAGGTACGCGCGAGATGGAGGCGCGAGTCTGGGCATCACTCGTGTAGGTGTCACACGCGTAGACGTTACCTGCGGTGTGGCACAGAGCCAGAGTGTGCGGATGATCCCTAGGGGAGATCATGGTGCATGCATAATCGGTTGGTTTTTATGGTTTTCGGATACGGGCCATTTTCTGGGAAAATGGCAAGGATGTGTTGAGGACTTGTGATCCATTTTTTGGGAAAATGGTGGTTTGGGCCATTATCTGGGATAATGGTGAGGCTTGGTTTTAAACGGTATGTGCGGGCCGTTATCGGGGATAATGGCGAGGTTTGTTTAAAGGATATGTTTTTGAGCCAAATGGGTTTTTGGCGTGCGTGGAAAAATATGGTTTATGAGTTTTGTACATTGGCATTTATTCATGCATATTGTTTGAGTTTAATATACTTTTATCTAGTGGTGTTTGGATTTTACTTACCTGCGGCACCATTTTTGATACCGTAGATTTTGGTGCAGAGTTCGAGGTGGAGGAGGAGGCTGAGCCCGAGGATGCGGCTCCTCCGGAGATCTGAGTTGAAGTCATGTTTTGGTTTTGGGCTTTCAAACAATATTTGTGACTTCTAATATTTTATTATGTATCTTTGAAACGCTTTGTATTTTATTTAAGAAAAAAAAAATTCTGGTACTTAGTTTATGTCTTTGCTATCCGCTGCGTATTTATTCGTGCACATGTGTCGCTTGCACACACTTGGCACTTGTCGATAGGATGGTGACCCGTGTTGTCATCGTTCGGACGGCTCGATTTCCCCGTGTCCGGGCGTGGGGATTTGGGGGCGTCACAAAATTGCACTTCTGGCATCATATTGAATGGCTACACTAATTATGCTAACAGACTAAAACTTATGTGATTGAGTTGATCTATGAAAATATTTGGGTTTTCACATGGTTCTTAAAGGCTTAAGAAATTCATCCCTTGAATTTTTGGCAGGCTGTTACACCCTTCCCTCCTAAAAAATGGATTTCATTCTCAGAATCGACGCAAGTACTAAATGAACCATACAAAACAAAGGAGAAGATGCTACACACCAAGCCTATTGTCCATCACTGGATGCATCATTGCTGATTGGTACAGGTGGGGGTGAGTCGATGTCCATCAGCATAGTATGTTACGGCATGTAGTAGATTGCATCATCATCAGCGTCTTATGCCATGTTACCAAAATGTTCGGGGCCAAAGTGATGCTCGACCTCTTCATCGTCGTTATCAAGTATATGACCTTCCACAAGTAGTTAGCCGTGGTGAGTAGATGAAATAGATGACCCTTACATCGCATTCAGGATTGGCAACTACGGCACATTCTTCTACTGCTCTATTGGATTAAGCTCTATGCTCGCCATCATTGCCTTGAAGTTGTCCCAGGCCATCCAAGTGATTAGGTGCAAAGGCGAGTAATGTTCTTGATGAGGTAACACCTTCCTCATGTAACCTACCTAATTCCTATCTATATCCATAACATGAGTGTAATGGTGGTCCTTGTGCTCCATCCTCTGCCAAAAGGCAGCTATCTCCTTATTTAGTTCAGCAAGTCACTTCCTATGGTGCTCTTCTCTCATTTTGCACACTCGTTATGAGGAAAGGGTCAATTTCCTAGCAGTCTTATGCTCTCGTGCCATGGAACTACAAAAGGACATAATAAATATGGAGAAATTAATACACAGCACACTCTAAAGATGTCCCACAAAAGTTCTAAAACAAAAACACATTCTTTATTTGGTATCCATTCAAATGAAGTACAACATATGGCATAAACAATCTCATACATAAGTGAATCACAAAACATTGGCTGAGCCTAGACCAAAACAAAATAAGACTAGATTAGGTTCCAAACAACTGGGGTTCTTGGCTTGCACATCAACTTCTTTCTTCCAAGTCGCTTCCTGAACATTATGATTTTGCCAAAGTACTTTGACCAATGGAATCTTGCCAAAGTACTTTGACTAATGGAATCTTGCAATTCTGTAACTCTTCTTCCTTCCAGTCAATGATCTGTAGTGGCTTCTCTTCATAGGTTAGGCTAAATTGCAAAGGAATACTATTGGGGTCGACCACTGCTAGTGGCTGATTCCCAAAACTCTTCTTCAATGAGGACACGTGGAATACATTATGGATTCCATGGAACTCAATTGGCAACTCCGAACGGTATGCAACTGCTCATATTTTCTCCACTATCTCATAAGGTCTCACATATCTTGGTCTCATGTATCATAGGAGATACCTTCACATAAACCCAATTTCCAATTTCGAATTCTATACTCCTCTTACGGTTATCAACATAATTCTTATGTCGACTTTGTGTCGTTCTCATCCTTTCTCTAATTATGTGGACTTGGTCTTTTATCTCATGTAATACTTCTGATTTAATCACTTTACTCTCTCCTACTTCGTCCCAATACAATAGGGATCTGCACTTCATGTAGTAAAGACTTCATATGGTGCCATTTGAATGGTGGCCTAGAAACTATTGTTGTAAGCAAACTCTATTATAGGTAGTTGCTTCTCCCAATTCCCCTCATGTTCCATTACACAGGCTCTTAGCATGTCTTCTAACGTCTGAATCATCCTCTCTATTTATCCATCTGTTTGAGGATGGTAGGCACTACTGAACTTCAAACTAGTGCCCATCAAATTCTGCAAACTTTGCCAGAATTGAGATATAAAATGAAGGTCTCTATCTGATAAGATCATCTTGGGTACTTTGTGCAATATGACAATCTTCAATACATAAATTCTGGCCAATCTCTCTAAATCTATGTTCTTGATGGGTATGGAGTGAGAACTTTTCATCAAAACGGTCAACTATCACCCATATAGTATTATTCTTGGCTGGGATCCTTGGAAAACTCATTACAACATCCATTGAAATATCTTCTCACTTTCATTCTGGGATGGGTAGTGGCTGCAATTCACCTACCAGCTTCTGATGTTCTACTTTAACCAGTATGTTGATGGAACACTTGTTCACGAATTTTTCTACATCTTTCTTCATTCATTCCTCCTAGAAATGCTGCTTCAAATCCTGTTACAACTTCGTACTACCGGGATGAGCTATGTAGGGTGTGTTATGAGCTTCCTTCAATGCCCTTTTCTTCAACTCTTGGTTTGCTAGGATGACTCTTCAATTCTTATAATACAGAGTCATATCTCCTCTGATACTAAAGTCCTTTGGTCCTTCCAACCTCTTGACTTTTCTGATGGCTTCCGCAAGCTTGCTGTCCTCCTTCTACCAGTTTTTTTATTCTTCCCAATCTAACAGAATGAACTCTTGGACTGGGGTCAAAATGACTTATTTACTACAATTCTCGATTAATAGTTTCCTCATATTGCATAAGAGGGAACTTGCTTCCATTGATGGAGCAAACGAATCTTCCAATCTACTCTTGCGACTCAAAGCATTAGTAACCATATTGGCCTCTCCAGAGTGGTACCTGTTGTCGCATTGATAGCCACTTATTATTTCAAACCATATTCTCTACCTCATGTTAAGATTCTTCTGCTCAAAAAGATACTTGAGACTTTTGTGATCTGTGAAAACATCACACTTTTTGCCATACAAGTAGTGCCTCCAAAACTTCAGAGAAAAAACCACTACAACTAACTTCAAGTTGTGAGTAGGAGAATTCTACTCATGGTCCTTCAATTAACGTGAAGCATAAGCAACTACTTTCCCTTCTTGCATCAACACGCATCTGAGTTCTACTTTAGATGCATTGCTCTACTCCACAAAAGGCTTAAAAGGCTTCGGTAGTGTAAGTACCAGTGTGGCCGTAAGTCTTTTCTTCAAGTCAAGAAAACTTGCTTTGCACTTATCAGTCTAGACAAACTTGCAATCTATTGCTACTCCTCCACTAGAGATCTCATGACCTAAAAACTTCACTTCACAAGCCAAAACTAACACTTACTGAGCTTGGCATACTTTGGTCCTTAAGTATATAGTCAGAGTCATACTTAGATGATTTATGTGCTCCTCCTAGCTCTTCGAGTAGATTAGGATATCATCAATGAATAAAATGACAAAACTATCCAAATAGGGTTTGAATATTTTGTTCGTCATGTCCATGAATGCAGCTAGAGCAATGGTTAACCCAAAAGGCATCACCAAAAACTCGAAGTATTTGTACCTTGTCCTAAAGGCAGTTTTCAGTACATCCTGTTCCTTGACCTTCATTTGATGGTATCTAAATCAAAGATCGATCTTCGAAAAACTACTTCTCCTAACAATTGATCCAGCAAATCGACGATCCTCAATAACGGATACATGTTCTTGATCGTCACTTTGTTCTGCTCTCTGTGGTCTATGCACATCCTCATAGATCCATCTTTCTTCTTTAAGAATAGCACAAGTGCTCCCCATGGCAAAGAACTAGGGTGAATAAAACCTTCTCTAACAATTCCTCCAACTACTCCTCAATTCAACGAGGGCCATACGATACAACGCTTTGTGAGTCAGAGTTGTCATAGGTTCCAACTCAATTTCAAATTATGCTTCTCTATCCGGTGGTAATCACGGTAACTCATTGGCAAAAACTTTGGGAAAGTCTTCAACTATGGGTATCCCTAGGATTTCTTCACTTCTAAATGTCTTCTCCATTGTCATTAATAGAAATGCTAAGGCTACATCCTAGATGCACTTACTGGCTTGCAAAGGTGGAATAATTAGAGGGGTGGCCTTAATCGACATGCCTACGTAACCCATCCTGTCTTCATTGGGGCTTCAAACACAACTTCTCACTTTGAAAAACCTATCTTAGCATAGTGCTTGAATAGCCAGTCCATCCCTAAGATTAGGTCGAATTAAATTTGACTGAATACTAGCAAGTCAACCTTCAGCGTCCTTCCTTCTAACTCTACAAGACAATCCTTAACTAAATGGGTACAAGCTACTGTATTCCCATCAGGAATCGTTACTACAACCCATCCAGGTAATAGTTCACTTCAAAAACTACAAATTTGTTCAAACGCTGCAAACACAAAGGACTACGATGCACCCAAATTGAATAGTACACAAGCAATGAACCGTAATAGGTTTAAATGTCCTAATAATATATAACGTGATAGTAATATTAATACTAAGTCTAACATTGAAGCCAACAACAATGCACAAAAAATTTAACAAAATAACAGTGATGATGCCAGCTTCCTCAGTCTTTGATGCATCAGCATCGATATCACTTAGGGTACTACATACACGGGCGCTCAGATGTGGGGCCTTGGTTTTTTATCACCAACTCCACTACCTTGTGTGGTATTGGCACTATCTCTAATCAAATGTCCAAGCTTCTCGCATTGGAAATAGACTCCATATCCATAGCGGCATTCTTCAGGGTGATGTTTTCCACACTTCGGGCACTATGGGTGGAAAGACGGTGTTTGTCTTCCTGTTACTATTCCCTTGCCTTTAGCCAGGCTAGGAAAATATCTTCTCTTCTCAACACTACTGCTTGAAGTAAATGACATGGTCCTCTTCCTTTCGAAATTGATATAGATCACTAGACCTCTCTGTTTATCTTCTGCTATCGCAGCTACGTTCACCAACTCATGGTATGTCTCTATTCTATGACAAGCCACATGGCTACGGATCCTAGGCTGAAGTATTGCTTGAAACTTCTGTGCCTGTATTCTTTTTATAGAGATAAGATGTGGTGTGAACCTCCCTAGTGCTATAAACTTGGCAGCGTACTACTCCACTGTTAAACTGCCCTAAGTTAAAGATGTGAACTCTTGCACCTTTTGTTGTTTGACAGAATCTAGAACTTGGGAAGAATCTATTGTTAAACTCTTCTTTGAATCTCTCCCATGTTAATGAAGCGAGGGTTCCTAGTTCCCTTATCAGAAGCTACCTTCGGGTATCCCACTATATTCCAACTTCTCATTGGAATAAATATCCAGTGTATAGAACCTTTTGGTCCTCAGTGCAACCACATAACTCGTACGTCCACTAGAGATTTATAATCCACTTCTCCACTCTTAGAGGTTCATCATTACTAGAAAGATTTAGGTAACAGTGGATCAGGAACTTCTCATATGACCAACCCCTAACAGTGGTTCTAGGTTTATGCACTTGATACTGTTGCTGATGTCTAAGTACATCAGTTAGCAAATGTATAGTTTCAGCTAATCCTCCATCCAGCGGGGGATTCTAATTCTCTTGATTGATGTCTCCACTAGGGTTCTACAGTATTCTACCATGAGTCATGTGTTACTTCCCGAAACACATGGGCACAGATATCAAAACTACGTACTAGCTCTTATACTTAAAGAAATTCTAGCCTAACCAAGACTTAAATTTCAAGCCTAATATTTGGTGCAATTCCTAAGGACATGTGGATTTAATACCCAGAGACGTATTGCTCTGATACCACCCTATGACACCCCTACATTTGGCTTGAGATATGATAGACATCTGAAGTATCGGAACATGAAACACAAGGTTACCTATCCCTATTCATGACAATTAAAGATGCAATGTACCTAACATTCATCTATCAATATGCAATATTTGTAGTGGATATTTTTTTCTTTGAGCAATATTATGCACCAAACTATAAGTATCCGAAAATAACTTAGAGCCATATTACATAAACATGAAAGTGATACATATCCATGATTACAACATAAGTCCAAAATATCTGTAAACTCAAAAGTACAGGAGATAGAGCTCCATAAGTACATGCATAAAACTACTGGGATAGTCTATCGAGTAACTCGCCTAACTCAACTAAGGATGCCAAAATACCATCTATAAATCTGATCATGCAAGCTACAAACTCTGCATCATGTCTGCTTTGCCTAATCAACCGTCTCCAATTATTTAGAGTCTGTTGCAGTTCCTGATCCTTGCTCATCATCTACCATTCGGGGGAATAGTAGTTGTGACTACCACATTGAGATTTGAGTACAAATCTCAGTAAGTTAACAAAAGACTTAACATACAATTTATAGATGCATGAATGACAGTAAAAACATGAATGCATACTCTTAATCATAAATAAACAGCATGAATTGACATGACTTAAATAAAGAATGGACTGAGCTTGAACACGACATGACATGAACCTCATGAGAATAACAGAATTGACAAAACTTAAATATGACATAAAGTTGAATGTGAAACTGAACATGAATTGAATTCGAACTGAACTGAGGCTGGACATGAATTGAACTGAACATTACATAACATGACCATGAACGTGAAGTACATGAACTTGGAATCTTGTTCAATAATTAAGCTTGATTAATAAACGTGAAATGTAAGTGCTACACAAGTCCCCTTGAGCCTTGTGTCCCTACCGATTACCAGCTATGAGTGCATTAACATACGTGCTAGTTTACAAGTATCTACACCTACTGTGGAACATGTAATGTATGTATCTCATGTCAGGTATCTGCACCAGCACGAGTACGTATAAAATGAAATTGAAATGTGGGTGGCACCATTGACGCTAGTGCCAGATTTCACTCCAGTGACCAGTTAATTAGGCCACATTCGAAGCCTGGTGATCTCTACTTTGTCAACCTAAAAAATTTCATACTAGTTTAGACACTCAGGCATGAACAAATGAGTTCCATTAAGATATTACCCCATGTTGACATTTATGGTCATGATAAATGTAAACAAACTTTATTGACGTCTAATTACTGCATTCGAGATACACAAACAATACTCGAGACATAATGTGACACGAAACGAAAGGGGAGATGTTCTGACATAATGTAAGGTGACATGTACGTAAGACTTAAGACATGACATAACATGAAACAGAAAAACATGTCGTGATATGGTATTACATGTAATAGATGAACATTACATGACATGGCATAACATATACCAGATGTAACGGATAAATCTTGTGTGGCATAATATATCATGTAACAAATAAATATTGTATAACAAAATATATGTGTAACAGATAACTATTTAATGACAAAATATTAGTTGTAGCAAAAAACATATAGTGACATGGCATAGCATAGGATATATGATAACATAAGTACATAAACAATAGTTCCCTTATCAATTACACAAACATAATAATCTGAGAGTTAGTTAGAAGCTAACTTACAGTGATTGTCGCGTTAAAGAGAAAGCATGAGTAAGTAATGATTTCTAAACATTAGAACTTTATCACTTATAACTTAAAAACATGAAAATACTATATCAGAGTAAACTTTCTACTTTACCCTCCACATGTGAAAAAATGATCATTTTATCCCTAACTTAAGGATTGTGCATCCTAACTCCAAAATTCACCAAAATTTACTTTCCTCATGTAAATTTTGTCTTAAATCCAAATATCTAATTTAAAAAATTTAAATCAAATCACAACCACAACAAATACACTAAGGCCAAAACACTCATAAAAGCACAAATCTTTTTAATAAAATGTTCCAAACTTTAACTAAAAACATAACCTTTGCTTCACAAAGTTTCATCTCCTTTTAAAACTTTTACAAGAACTCTAACGTTCAAAAATAACTTCCAATATATTCCTAACATACTCATAAGAAATATCATCTTTTGAATTATCAAGTAAAAATCACTAAAAATCACAAATCCATCACCAAACTTTCAACTTCACCACTTAAACTCAAATTTTCTCAAGATCACATGGCCAAAATTAAACCATAACATAGATCTAACCTAAAACCTCAGCTTTATGGTCTAACTGAGTTTTGCCATGCATAAAAATAATATCTTTAAAAATCAACACCAAAAATCTTCAAACTAACATCCTAACATGTATATCAATGACTAGGATCATTATATAAAAATATCAAAGCGACTAGACCATGATTTAGCCACAAAAGGTTATAACATGCAACAAATCCTCATTAAAACTTCACATAAACAAGTTCGCTACACTCCATAAAAATGTTGCACCAAGAACTTTCCAATAGCTTGGGAAAAAAATATCAAAATAACAACCTCTGTTCAGTTTATCACCAAGAACGGCCTTTCCATGGTTAAAACAACTTTTAACTAATTGAATGCCCATGAGAATCAACAACAAAGATATCTGCCGAAACTAGACTGAAATAGTAACAACTCTAATGAAATTAACTTCATTAAAAATACTTACAAATGCTTGAAAAAAGGTGTGTAAAGTGACTAAGGAAAGCTGTCTGAGGGAACCTTTAGGTTTCTCTCCAAGCAAAGTGTTGGAAATCGATGAAATGAAAGGAAAATGGATTGGATGCCTTCTTACACAACTGAGGGGTGATGAGAAGGTTGTGAGAAGGCTGTGAATGACCTTGAGTGATGGTTTTGTCAGTCCAAAACAATGGGCAAAAGTATTGCTGCCTAGAGAAGGCTGTGAATGACCTTGAGGGATGGTTGTGTCAGTCCTAAATAATGGGTAAAAGTATTGCTGCCTAGAGCTGCCGTGTGAAACTAGGTGAGTGAGGTGGTTTTGGCCTTCAAATCAAGTACAACTTCTATTTTGGGCAAAGTTTGGTCAGACATGGATGAGGGGAAACTTTCTCCATAAACCTTCCAAATGTGGCCCAATTTCATGGGCCTTAACTGAGTGGGTCTCAATTTGGGATTTAAAGAGGGTTTGAGTTGCTATCAAACCCAAATCTAATTTTTCTTGGCTTAATAATGATATCATAAGAGCACTAACATTGGATTAGCTATCTCGCAAGTCAAAATTTGGCTAATATGCCACTTTTTGGCTTTGGGCTAATCATTCAAAATTTAAAATCCACATTGGATTAAGCATTGCACTCTCTAGTCTCTGTAATAATAAAATATTATTAATTTTTATTTTCATTTTTAACGCAATTTTTTATTTGTTTAAATTTTTTATTTTTGTATTTTCATAATTTCTGAAAATCATTTTCATTTTCATTTTCACAATCCAAAAATCTATACAACAAGCATTTCTAGTTGAGTAACAAATTGTGCTACTTTCATTTTATTTTCACAATCCAACAATATAGTTGCTACCAAAAATTATCACTAAACACATTTTGCCCACATATAACACCCACATATAACATTGTATCCATATACAACATTATCACAAATTATCCATTCTTCACATTCCGCCCACATATAATAGTAGCATATAGTTGCTGCCAACATATTATCACAAAATATACAGAAGCATATAGTTTCTGCCCAACTACAACACAAAGCACATTCTATCCACATGGAAACCAAAAAGGCTGATATTGTGCCATGGCAAATAAATCCTATGAGACAAATAGAAAAATTCATATGCTTCAATTGAGAAGACATGTACGGGTCATTTGCAAGGACAATGGAAAATAATGAGTCACTACTACAGCATAGAGCAGCAATAATCAAGAGTAGTAGAATGTAAAAATACCTATGCAACGACTGAGATTGAAGTAAAATTAAGGGACTCCAAATGATCAACCTAGTGTTGAAGCATTGTATTATTCATGCCAATGCTACACAAGCACCAAAGAGGTCAAATTGAAGATCATTGACTGTAGCCACAACAACACCAATAGATACCACTGTAAGTGCAAGCACCTAGAAGATTTCAATGTCAAGATTTCAAATAAAAAGCATGATATGATGACATACATCAGTAACATGGGCAAATAAGATAAAGTATCATTAACTCTCGTCAGTGACCAGTTCAATAAGAACATTACATCTTTAGAAAACAAAACACACTTGACACTCAAATGTAGCCAGACTTGTACAAGTACCTACCTTGTATTGTCTACACAAAGCTTATAAAATTGCAATAATCTCAAGACATACAAGAAGAGAAACTATAAACAGCTACCTTGGAGAAAGAAACCTTCTTATTATAAAATATAAACTCAGCTAGAACAATTGATGGTGTTACAATGACCTTAGACGTCTGATAGAATCCCACACTAAAAACAGAGGTATTCAACATAGTGTCAGAAATAGAACATGTAAGAGTTTTATTTAAACTCTATGTCTCACACACCCATATCTAATGGGTTTAGATAAGCTCAATCTTATTTCTTAATAAAATAAGGCATAGTGGGACTAAAATACCTCTATATCTAATCACAATGAGACATAAAGTCTCTAGATTTCATGATAGCCAAAAGTATATAAATAACACTGAGGGGTTAAAGGGTTTTCACCTACAACATCATTGTGCCTCTAACCATTGGGAGACACTCGGAGGTAAAGTTGTTAGGGTGATCCGTCTCTCATAGTTAGGTCAGGTTTAATATCGAACTGAGATAGAGCGAGGTACGTTATTTAATTGTTGTTATCATATTATTGTAGATCATATAAAATCGAAGATCCGATTATTAATGTTCATGTTAAAGTATTTAACATGTGGTATCAAAACGTTAGGTTATAGATTTTTATAATCGTAATAAGATAGTGTACATGCCCGCACCTCACTTTGTTTTTGGTCTAAAAGTCAAAAGCATAACTAATTCGTGATAGTGATACTATGCATAAAAACAGAAATTGCTACATGAATAAAATTGTATTTTTTTCTTCATGTGTAAAATTCTAGCATTGATATTTATGACCTATATCTAAAATTGCATGTGTATTTATGTGTATTTATGCATATGAAATTGCTTCCAATTTTCACGAACTATAAATTGTGCTTGAGATGGAAATCAAGGGTGTTAAAAGAAAGGGTTGTCGTGTATGGTGTATGGTGGGCGGTATCATCGTGCCAATAACTCAACACGAACAACGGCGTGAAAGTGGTGGTGCAAGGGGTTGTGTAGCCCCAAATGGGTTTCCTCAGGTTTGTTTGGAATAAAATTAAAAAAATAGAAAGGGGATGTTTGGCATGAAGAGGAGGTTGAGAACCTCCTCTAGAAAGCCCTTGTGATGGCGACACTAAGTCTGAAGGAAGAAGAAGAGTTTTCCTTTAGAGTTTTCATCTAATAGACTAGCAAGTTTAGATCCTCAACTCACTTCAACTCATCTCATCTAATCATTACAACTTTTTCAAATTTCAACACAAAATATAATAAATAATTCAACTTTTTCAAATCTCAAAATACTAATAATATTAAAAATTAATATTTTAACAATATTTTATTCAACTTTCATCTCAACTCAACATAGCTAAACATCCAAATGCAGCCTGTTTGGACTGTGGGTTGTGGGTTTCGGCCCAGTCCATTGTATTAAACTATTTTATCCTAAGGGTTAATTCTGATATGTAAATTGTTTGGGTTGTGGGCTTAGCATTCTGCTCTTGCCCAGCCCGAAGAATAAAGAAATAAAACTACTAGAAGCTTTCTTTTGAAAGGCCATGGGCCTTTGGGCCATGGGCTCTGGCCCAGCCTAAGAGAAAGAGTAAAACGGGCCACTACAGTGGCCAAGCCCAATAAATTAAAAATAAAAATAAAAATAAAAATAGTGAATTGGGTCTGTATTGTGACACCCCCAGATTTCGCTTAGGATCCAATGGATATCTAAAACGTCCGGACATGCAACACGTGGTTACCTGCCCCCTTTTATGACATTTAAGATGCAATGTTCCTAACATGCATCTAGCATTATGCAATATTCGCAGCGGATAATTTTTTTTTCTTGAGCAATACTATGCACGAAACTTATAATATCTGAAATAGTTAAATCGTAATCCAAGCATACTTAACAAAATAAACATCTACGATTTCAGTACGAGTCTTAGAAGACTGTAACCTCAAAAACATAGGAGACCAGACTCCATATTTACATTACCAAAATACACTGTTGAGGAAGTTCATTGAGTAACTCGTGTAACTCGACTAACGAGGCCAGAATATTGTCCAAAAACTAACTATGGAAGTTGTAAGCTCCGTGTCGTGTCTGCGGCATCTAGTCAACCTCCTTCAGTCTACTAATATTTGCTCCCTGCACTGATCCTGACACATCGCCTACCATTCGGGGGGAATGGTAGTTGGGACTACCACGGTGAGATTTGATTACAAATCTCAGTAAGTTAACAGGAAACTCCCACACAGGTTAATTATGAATGCATAACTAAAATCGTAAGTAAGCATAGCATAACTTGACAAATAGCATGGCATAACTGATATAACCTAAACTGAAACATGAACTGAACTTGACTTGACATGACATGAACTTGAACTTATAATATAACATGGGCTAGCAACATAACATGAACGTGAACTTGAAACATAACATGGACTTGAATCATAGCCTGCATGTGAACATACATAACATAAACATGAACTTCAATTTAACATAAACCTTAGCATAACATAACATAAACATGAACTTGAGACATAATGTAAACATGAACATAACATAGTATGAACGTGAACTTGAACATAACATGTACGTGAATATAACATGACATGAACGTGAACTTGAAACATAACGTGAACATGAACATAATATAACATGAATGTGAGTTTGAACATAACATAAACGTGAACATAACATGATATGAACATGAACTTGAAACTTAACATGAACATGAACATAACATAACATAAACTTGATCTGAAACTTATTCTTATCTCATTGGGTTAACCATGATTGCTTATTCTTAACTTCTAGACATAAACTTGGACACTTGTTCAATTTACTTAATTAATAACATGACCATATGGGTGCTACACGGGTCCCCTTGAGCCGTGTGTCCCTGGCGATTACCGCATCACAACACAGGTATCTACACCAGCTGTGAGTGCGTTAATACGTACTCCACAGTTGTTGTGGCCCCACATATTCTACATGTCACAATTGCTGTGTCTCACGTAGTGTATGCTCCACAGTTGTTGTGGCCCCATACTTCATGCTCCACAGTTGTTGTGGCCCCATGAATTGTTTGTGCCACACTTGCTGTGAACACGTAAAATAAAATATGGCTCCATCAGCGTTAGTGCCCGGCGCGCTCCGTTGACTAGCTAGTTAGGCCCCATTCGCAACCTATTGACTGTACTTTGTCAACCCAGGGAATTTCACACCTATTTAGACACTCCAGCATGAAAAAAGTAGTTTCACTAGGATACTATACCATCCTAGCACTTAGGATTGTGATTGACATGAATAACTTAACTTGAACGTGATCTGAAACTTGACTTAACATAAACTTGATCTGACTTCTTTACTTAACATGACATACTTGCAATGGTGAATATTACATGATATGACATACATGTAACATATGGCATACTTAACATGACATACTTATAACATATAACAATAGATGATAGAATAGATTGTATAACAGATAAATATTCGTGACAGAATAAATCATGCATAACAGATAACACATGTAATGACTTGGCATGGCATGGCATATATGATAACATACATACATAAATTGTAGTTCCCTTACCCATCATACATACACAGTAAACTGATAGTAAGTTAGAAGCTAACTTACCTCGATCGTCGCGTTCTACGAGAATAAAGCACGAAACATGAGGAACTGTAAGAGGATATTATAAAAGTTAGAAATTTAATTACTAACAATTAGAAACATGAAAACAAACTAACTTAGAGTAAAATTACCATTTTACCCTCTACATTTAGGAAAATAACCATTTTACCCCTAACTTAAGGATTTCACATCCTAACTCCAAAAATTTTCAAAATTTACATTTCTCATGAAAATTTTGTCCTAAACTCAAATATCAACTTAGAAAAATTTAAAACAAAACACAACTATGGAAAACACACTATGGCCGAAACATCCATAGGCTATTTCTCTTGATTTTTGTTTCAATTCCTACCAACTTCAAAACTCATGCTTAAACCAAAATTTTGCAACAAAGATCTTCCTATTCTAAGTTTATAACCATACTTAAAACATCCATTTAGAAAATGCTAATAATCAACACCAAACTTTTTATAAAAATATCCAAATACTTAATCACAAACTTTGACCCTAAATCAAAACTTCTTCAAGAATTCCAAAAATCAAATCTTACTTCTAACATATTCATAACATAATTCTAAGATCAACCATGTTTTAAATCATCAAACTAAAGTCACCAAAATCACAAAATAATACTTGGAGTTTTTGGTTTTACACTTAATCCAAAAACAGAAACTTTTTCCTCAACTAGCTTTGATAAATCTCTTGATCAATGGCTTAAGAGAGTGAGATCTTCGAAATATAGCATCACATGGTTTAAGAATGTGTCTTAAATAGGATCCAACCATCAAACTTAAAATCACATGGCTAAAAATCAATAAAACATGGATCTAATCCAAAAACATCAAATCTTAGGCCTAACCGAAATCCTCTTGCATAGAAAAATTATATCTTTGAAACTAATACCAAATATCTTCAAAATAACATCCTAACATGAAAATAAGAGACTTATGATCATCTTATAAAAATATCAAAGCCTTTAGAGTAAGATCAAACCTCAAAATATTCAAATCTTCTCCAAATAAAAACTGTTTTGCCACTTCCAGTTTTCTAGTTTCTAGATCTAAGAAAATATATCATCAAAAGCTTTAGTCATGCAACAAAAACTCAATGAAAACTCTTAAAATCATGCTAAAAACACTCCATAAAATTTTCAGACCAAGATATGTCCATTAGCTTAGTCAAAAACTCCAAAACATAACATACTCTCCAGATTCACGCCCAGAATGACCTTTCCATGGTTAAAAATACTTTTGACTGATCAAATGACCATGGAATGATACAAATAATATATATAAGCAAACTATACTAAGATAGGAACAACTTTTATGAAGGAATCATCATGGGAAAGTACTTACAAAGGGTTGAAAAGCTTCACGCAAAAAGACCCAGAAATCTGCCCGAGAGAGCTCTTTTGGGTTTTTCTCTAAGAATGGGGTGAAGAAGTGATTAAAGGGAAAGAAGTGTGTCTTGCACAACTCAATAATTTTATAGGGGGAAGATATGAACCTGAATGACCCTTGATTGTAGGTGACTATATGACATAAAGTGGAGAATAGTATGGGGAAAGGACTGCGTGCAGAAGCTATGAAGTATGGAGGTTGATGGGGTGGGTTTCTCCATCTCATCAAGGCACTGTTGGGTGCAGCCAACGATAGTGTATGGTCTGTCATGTGGGGGAGGATCCTTCTCCAAGAAGCCTTGCCAAGGTGGCCAAATTCGTGGGCCTTCTCAACCAAGTGGGTTTCAATTTGGAGTTTAAGGGGGTTTGGTTAGGTTTTGAGATGCTATCAAGCTAAAATCCAATTTTTCTTGACCCAATCAAATTTCCAAGGTTTAAAAGATTGGATAATGATATCATAACAAGAATTTGAGAAATTAATAGCATATGGAAGTGATTTAATCAAGTGATTAAAAACAATGCTAGAAATTGGATCATTGAAGGCCAACTTTAAGGTTTGGGGAATGTGATACCCCGTTTTTACGTGTATTTTCACTGAATGAGTGATTTTAATTTAATTAATGTATTGGTTTATTTATTCTAAATCATTGTATTTTAATTGGTTTTTAATTTATTTGATGTTGTGTTTAATTTATTTTAGTCGTTTTACAGTTTTTAAAATCGTTTTCGGCGGATCTGTTTTTGGTTTCCGAAGTGAGGATTGGACCTCATTTATTTTCTTCTCTCTTTTTATTTTTCCCTTTTCCTTTTTCTTTTTCTTCTTTTCTTTCCTTCCTTTCTTTTTCTTCTTCTTTTCCTCCCCGATTCTCTCTCCCCGCGCGCAGCTCTCTCTTTTTCTCCTTCCCGTAGCCAACCCTTCGGCCGCTAGTTTCTCCGCCGTCTGGCCGCCGTGGTCGACACCACCCCCACCATTCTCTTCCCCTCCCACCAGAGATCATCCCCACCAATTTTCAGAGCCATCGGACCAGCCGTTAGCCACCACGCACGGCTGGAAGTCATGGCCCCAGCCCTGTTTTTCACCCCTGTCGCCGGTTGCTTTCGCAGCCCAGAACCACCGCTCACCGGTGGCGTGGCCTACACCACCCACCCAGTTTTCTTCCCCTCTCATCGGTGAACATCCCCACCAAGTTTCACCTCCATCCGAGCCACCGTTAGCCACCACGAGCTCCTCCAAGCCACACGGATTTTCACCAATTCCGGCGTCATCGCACCGCCTCCAGCCACCATCTCTTCACAACTTCTTCCTCTACCTCTTACCGACCTAACCCACCTGATTTTGGCCCCGATCCGTTGCTGGAGCAGCTCCCACGAGCTCAACTCCGTTCAGCCCCTTTTTGGCCTTCCACCGCCGTTTTCACTGCCACCCATGGCCAAAACTCACTTCCTCTAGCTTCATAAACATCTCAAGGCCATTCCCTATCAATTTCGTGTCTTGGTTTGTCCCCGTTCGAAAGTGGGTAGTTTATTACCCATGGCCACAGTGTAAAATACACTGTTACGTTGCTTTTTCTCCGCCGTTTGCAACGCCGGGAGCTTTTGAAAAATACCGTATAGCGCTGTAAGTATTTTTCAAACTCTACCTTTAGATTTAAATATATTTTGCTCTTACAATAATTATTTGACTGCTGGTTGGTTGATTCCGAACTGAGTCTGAGGAGTTCGGGGGTCAGATGGATTGAGGAAGGAGTTGTTTGTTGGTTAATTGGTGTGGTATCATTTGCATTGCATTGTGCACGCATATGCATGTGTTAAATATTGAAAACTGGGTTTTCAAGCGAGAAATGGTTTATTGGTATATGTGAACGTTGGAATTGATTGGTTTGATTCGGAGGCACATGTAGGGATGGTGGTGAGCAGGGATGGTGGTAGAGTCCCGCCTGCGATTCCCGCCTACGGTGCACGCGGCGTAGGGATGGTGGTGAGCAGGGATGATGGTAAAGTCCCGCCTGTGATTCCCGCCTACGATGCACGCGTAGGGATGGTGGTACAGTCCCGCCTGCGATTCCTGCCTACAGTGCTCTGATGGTTTGGTTAATGGGCCATTTTCTAGGAAAATGGCGAGACTGGTTTTTAGGCCATTATCTGGGATAATGGCGAGGATATGTTTAAGGAAAATGTTTTTGGGCTAAATGGGACTTTTGGCATGTATGGAAAAATGTGGTTTTTATGGGACATGTGCGTTGCATTCTTTCATGCATATTGTTTGAGTTATAATATGTTTTTATCTAGTGGTGTTTGGATTTTACTTACCTGCGGCACCATTTTTGGCACCGTAGATTTTGGTGCAGAGTTCGAGGAAGAGGAGGAGGCTGAGCCTGAGGATGCGGCTCCGCCGGAGTACTGAGTTGGAGTCTATGCCTTGTAGTTGGCTTTGAAACTATATTTGTAGTTTGTAATATTTTATTATGTATGATTTGAACAGCTTTGTATTAAACTAAGAAAAATTCTGGTACTTAGTTATATGACTTTACTATCCGCTGCGTGTTTCTTCGTGTACATTTGTTGCTTTTACACACACTCGACACTCGTCGATAGGGTGGTGACCCGTGTTGTCACCATCCGGACGTCTTGATTTCCCAGTGTCCGTGCGTGGGGATTTGGGGGCATCACAGGGAAACCGTTTAGGGTTTCGATTTCAACCAAGTTTTTGGGGTTTCAATTGGATTCCAACCATTTAGGTTTTCACTAGGGTTGAAACTCTCTTTGATCTGGCTCAATTGGTTGATCAGATGAAAAGGGTTTTGCTTAGGTAGCATGATCTCATACCTTGATTTCCTTCACAAATCCATCTGATGGTTCCTCTTTGTGCCAAGTGTCTAATACTATTCACTATATGTGTCTAAGATCTTGCCAAGTGTCGAAATAAGAATTCTCTAACCCAATTTGGACATTCCATATTGTGATTTTGAAAACACTGCATTTAGTACGCTTACAGAGGTTACTATTCACTCCAACAAAAAGCTTAATAAACTTAGTACTGAAAAAATCTAAATATTCATATTAACTTACAGTAAAAATCGTTTACCAAAACTCAACCTCGAAGTGCCCCTATAAATAAATTCACAGTTTCAAACAGTCGGTCCGAAATTATGAAAATGAGTTATTGTACCATAAAATCCAAAATATTCAACTAAGTCTAGTGGTGCAGACCATAACATATTTTGACACTTCTAACTACCTCAAACAATTAAAATCGCATTTCTGGCACCACAGTGAGTGATAACACTGATTATGTTGACAGACTAAAACCTTTGCGATTAGTCGATTCGTGAAAACTTACGGAGTTTTCACGCGATTCCTTAAGTCTATGGAAATTCTATTATTGAATTCCTAACGGGCTATTACATGTATGACCTGAACTTGTCACTATTTTGAATCAGGTTTCCACCCGGATTATTGGACCGGTCTAGTTCATACCCCAACAAGTCAAAATATAAAATAATATTATATTATTATTTTAATATTATTTATTTATTAAAAAAATTCTTGAAATTTTATATTCTTTTATATGCATGTTCTTACTGTTAAATACATGTATGAATTGTTTAATATTTATTTATTTGGCTATCATTGAAATTATTGTTATGTCAAATATGTAATTGGTTATCTAATATGGACAAATAAATCGATTGGTTTTCCAAAGGAACAAGATTTTCTTAAATTTTGGAGAAAATTCATTAAATTCCATAGTTAGGTGGATATGATGGAGTGAACAATTTTTTGTGTCAAGATCTAGTCTCAAAATAGGGTTTTGATGACACTACTAGTTCATCCATCAAATTAAGGTTGGAGTGAAAATTTTGTTTCAAGATCTACTATCAAAGGAGGGTCTTGATGACACAACTAGTTCATCTGTGACGCCCCCAAATCCCCACGCATGGACACGGGGAAATCGAGACGTCCGGATGGTGACAACACGGGTCACCACCCTATCGATGAGTGCCGAGTGTGTGTAAAAGCAACAAATGTGCACGAAAAAACACGCAGCGGATAGCAAAGTCATATAACTAAGTACCAGAATTTTTCTTAGTTTAATACAAAGCTGTTCAAATCATACATAATAAAATATTACAAACTACAAATATTATTCAAAGCCAAATACAAGCATTAACTTCAACTCAATTCTCCGGCGAAGCCGCATCCTCGGGCTCAGCCTCCTCCTCCTCCTCGAACTCTGCACCAAAATCTACGGTACCAAAAATGGTGCTGCAGGTAAGTAAAACCCAAACACCACTAGATAAAAACATATTAAAACTCAAACAATAAGTATGAGAGAATGCCAATGCACAAAACCCATAAAACCATATTTTTTCCACGCATGCCAAAAATCTCATTTGGCCCAAAAACATAACCTTTCCAAATATCACGCCAAAAGTCAATTTGGCCCATATCCAACTTAATCCATTAACCAATTAATCCATATGCACCATGACCTCCCACAAGGGTCATCCGCACACCTTGGCTCTTGTGCCACACCCCGGGTAATGACCACGCGTATGACACCTAAACGAGCGATGCCCAGTTCCTCGCCCCACGCGTTAGTAGCCAAGCATCCTCACGCCCTCGCCAGCGAAGGGCCACAGAGTTGGTGCATAGAGAGATGCCCAGTTCCGCACCCGGCGAGTTCGTAGCCAAGCATCCTTTAGCCCCCGCTCCCGTTGTCGCCCAGTTCCGCGCTCGGCGCTTTCTTAGCCAAGCTTCAACTCATTGAACGTCACTCAATATATTACGCTCCCGAGTGACCATAGGTGCTCCACCGAGATCATACCCTATCCCGGCTTGGGGTCGTGGTACACACGCACCCGAAAATCCATTTACGCCAATAAAATAGGATTTTTCTCAATTTAAATAAAATGCACGTGCATGCAACATGTAAATGTAGTCTCAAAGCACAACACAACCAACCAACCATAAAACAACAAACCAAGCAACTCCATCCTCAATCCATCCAACTCCCGAACTCCTCGAACTCAGTCCGGAATCAACCATCCAACCAGATAATTTATTGTAAGAGCAAAATACATTTAAATCTAAAAGTAGAGTTTGGAAAATACTTACAGCGCTATACGGTATTTTTTGAAAGCTCGCGGCGTTGCAAACGGCGGAGGAAAAGCAACGTAACAGTGTATTTTACACTGTGGCCGTGGGTAATAAATTACCCACTTTCGAACGGGGACAAACCAAGACACGAAATTGATAGGGAATGGTCTTGAGATATTTATGAAGCTAAAGGAAGTGAGTTTTGGCCGTGGGTGGTGGTGGAAATGGCGGTCGAAGGCCAAAAAGGGGCTGAACGGAGTTGAGCTCGTGGGAGTTGCTCCGGCAACGGATCGGGGCCGAAATTAGGTGGGTGAGGTCAGCAAGAGGTGGAGGAAGAAGCTATGAAGAGATGGTGGCCGGAGGTGGTGCGACGGCGCTGGAAAAGCTCAAAAATCGTGTGGCTTGGAGGAGCTCGTGGCGGCTAACGGTGGCTCGGATGGAGGTGAAACTTGGTGGGGATGTTCACCAGTGAGAGGGGAAGAAAACTGGGTGGGTGGTGTAGGCCACTCCGCCGGCGAGCTGCAGTTCTGGGCTGTGAAAGCAACCGGCGACAGTGGTGAAAAACAGGGCTGGGGACGTGACTTCCAGCCGTGCGTGGCGGCTAACAGCTGGTCTGATGGCTCTGAAAATTGGTGGGGATGATCTCTGGTGGGAGGGGAAGAGAATGGTGGGGGTGGTGTAGTAGACGGTGCCCGGACGGCGGCGCACTGGGCAGCCGAAGTGTGGGCGACAGGAAGGAGAAAAGGAGAGGGCTGCACGGGGAGAGAGAACCGGGAAGTAAAAGAAGAAGAAAAAGAAAGAAAAAGGAAAGAGAAGAAGAAAAAGAAAAAGGAAAAGGGAAAAAGAAAAGAGAAAAGAAAATAAATGAGGTCCAATCCTCACTCCGGAAACCAAAAATTGATCTGATGAAAACGATTTTAAAAACCGTAAAACGTTTAAAATAAATTAAACACAACATCAAATAAATTAAAAACCAATCAAATTACAATAATTTAAAATAAATAAACCAATATATTAATTAAATTAAAAACACTCCTTCAGTGAAAACACACGTAAAAGCGGGTCATCACATCCTCCCCCCCTTAAAAAAAAAATTTCATCCTCGAAATTTGCAAGATCAAACACCAACTTGAAACAAGCCACATAATTCCACATAAAACCACCTGCAACCAAGATTAAGAAACGTACCATCATTACTCAAACAAGTAGGAGTACTGCTCCCTCATGTCCGTTACTCGCTCCCAAGAGAAATCTTGAGCTAACGGATCTCCCCATGCCACCTTAACCAAAGGTATCGTCTTGGACCTCAACTGTTGCTCCTTCCAATCCATGATCTGCGACGGAACAACCTCATAAGTAAGGTCCGGTTGCAACTGAATACTCTCTGGGTCGACAAAGCGCGGCTCTTGTTGACCAAAACTCTTCTTCAAGGATGACACGTGGAAGACATCATGAATATCCCCAAAATAATCTGGCAAAGCAACTCTATAAGCAACGGACCCTATCTTCTCCAAAATCTGGAAAAGGCCGACATACCTCAGATCCAGTTTCCTCTTTTTACCAAAACGCTTAACTCCTCTCATGGGAGAGATAAACCCAATCACCTTCTTCAAAAGATAACTCTCTCCTCCTGGTATCAGCGTAACTTTTCTGACAACTCTGGCTACTGCCATTTTATCCCTGATGATCCGAACTTGGCTTTGCATCTCTTGAATTATTTCAGGTCCAATTATCTTACTCTCCCCAACTTCATCCCAACACAAAGGCTATCTGCACTTCCTCCCATAAAGTGCTTCATAAGGATCCATCTGAATGGTCGAATGGAAGCTATTATTATACGCAAACTCTATGAGCGGCAAGTGATTTTCCCAACTCCCTTGAAATTCCATGACACATGCTCGCAACATATCTTCAAGGGTCTGAATGGTGCGCTCCGATTGGCCGTCCGTCTGCGGGTGATATGCATTACTGAACTTCAGCTTAGTACCTAATGCTTCCTGCAAACTTTTCCAAAACTGAGACGTGAACCTTGGGTCTCGATCCGACACTATACTCTTCGGTATGCCGTGCAACCGCACTAACTCTTTCACATACAGGCGAGTCAACTTACCCAAGGAATTAGTATTATTAATAGGCAAGAAGTGAGCACTCTTCGTTAACCGATCCACAATCACCCAAACAGAATTTTTCCCATTAGGAGTCCTCGGCAAGCCCACTACAAAATCCATCGTGATGTCGTCCCACTTCCACTCAGGAATAGGGAGGGGTTGGAGCATACTAGCGGGTCTTTGATGTTCGGCCTTGACTTGACGGCACGTGTGGCATTTCTCAACATACAAGGCAATATCCCTCTTCATTCCATCCCACCAATAATTTTTCTTCAAGTCCCGGTACATCTTCGTACTGCCGGGATGTACTGAATAAGGGGCCACATTAGCTTATGCCATGATCCGCTCCTTGAATTCTGAATCTTTGGGGACCACTCTACGATCTTGGAACCGAAGTATTCCATCTTTATCCATACTATAGTGCAACGGCCCTCGAGATTTTCTGACTCTTTTTCTGATATCCAACAGCTCCGGATCTTTCCTTTGAAGAGTCTTCAATTCCTCAAAATCAGTTACCCAAATATCAAGAACTAAAGATAAAATCTCCTCTTGCTATGAACTTTCAATAAGGAGTCTTCTCATCCCACAAAGCAAATAATCCAATCTTGACGACTCGGCCTCATCTTCCAAATACGATTTTCGGCTCAAAGCATCAGCAACTATATTTGCCTTCCCCGGATGGTACTTGATCTCGCACTGGTAGTCATTGATTAGCTCTATCCATCGCCTCTGCCTCATGTTTAGATTCTTTTGGGAAAACAAGTGCTTCAAGCTCTTGTGATCGGTGTATACTTCGCAAGCTTCCCCATACAAGAGGTGCCGCCAGATCTTGAGAGCAAAAACAATCACAGCCAATTCCAAATCGTGCGTTGGATAATTCTTCTCATGATCCTTTAGCTAACGGGATGCATAAGCAACAACCCGTCCTTCCTGCATAAGGACACAACCCAATCCAAATTTAGACGCATCGCTGAAGACTACAAATGGCTTATGCGGTTCTCGGAGCGCTAACACTGGTGCAGTCGTCAACCTGTTTTTCAATTCTTGGAAGCTTCTCTCACACTTATCTGACCAAACAAATTCTGCATTCTTTCTAGTCAAAGTTGTGAGAGGTCCGGATAGGCGAGCAAATCCCTCCACAAATCTTCGGTAATATCTGGCAAGTCCCAAGAAACTCCAGATCTCGCACACTGTTGTCGGACGTTGCCATGACAAAATGGCTTCCACCTTACTAGGATCAACAGCCACTCCGTCTCGGGAAATCACATGCCCAAGAAATCTGACTTCCTCTAACCAGAATTCACACTTGCTGAGTTTGGCATACAACTGGTGTTCTCTTAATTTCCCAATAACTAGATGAAGATGGTAAACATGCTCTTCAACATCTCGGGAATAAATCAGAATATCATCAATGAATACCACCATAAAGAAATCTAGATAAGGTCGAAATACCCGATTCATTAAATCCATGAAAGCAGCAGGGGCATTGGCTAACCCAAACAACATCACCTTAAATTCATAATGCCCATATCTCGACCTGAAAGCAGTTTTGGGCACATCCTTGTCTCTTATCCTCAACTGGTAGTATCCTGACCTTAGATTAATCTTCGAGAACACAGCTGCTCCTTGAAGCTGATCAAATAATTCATCGATCCGTGGGAGATGATATTTATTTTTGATGGTCACCTTATTTAATTCTCGATAATCGATACACATACGGAGGGTTCCATCTTTCTTTTTAATGAACAGCACTGGCGCACCCCACGGCGAAGTACTTGGTTGAATGAACCCCATATCTACCAGCTCTTGCAACTGAGTCTTCAACTCTTTCAATTTAGCCGGTGCCATGCGGTAAGGAGCTTTATGTGCAGGAGCTGCTCCAGGTTCCAAGTCTATAACAAACTCCATTTCACGAACAGGGGGTAGCCCAGGCAAGTCTTCCACAAACACATCCGGAAATTCATCCACAACGGGAATGTCTACCAAAGACTTCTTCTCAGACGGCGTAGACACCATCTGAACTAAGAAGGCATCCACTCCCCATGCAATCTCTCTTCTTGCTTGAATTGCCAATATAATTACCGGCTTTACTTTTACCTTACTCCCCGCAAATTCCAAACAATCACCATCTGGAAGCTGAAAGCTAATTACCCGATGACTCACTCAAAAATGAGTAGCACTAATGCTATCCCAAGTGCAGGAGGATGTCGTGTAATAATTAGGAATAAATTCCTAGATCGTCTCCTCAGGGAAAGTTACTCAAAAATTAAACTCGTTGAAAAAGTGTGAAAAACTTTACAAAGAGAAAACAAACAGATGGTATGTGCAATGGATGGAAGAGGTTACTAGTCATGGACTAGATTCATATTTTTAGATTTTTTTGAGTGTCGAAATGGAATGTAAATGATTAATAGATTAAATTCAGAAATTAATAAAACTAAATTAAGAATTTAAACTAGATTAGAAAGTAATTGACAAACATGCACTGAATATTGAAAAGCCCCAAAATCAAGGTTCAACACAAAGTTATGAAAATTAAATAAACATTGTCTATAATAAAATACACGAAAATAGCACAAGAACATAAAAGTGAAAGAGGAGATAAAAGTTAAAAACTCCCTCTCCGTTCTTTCCTCACTCTCCTAGTTAATAAAACAAACCAGACTATATAAATAAATAAACTAAGAAAACTAAAATGAAACTGCCACCTCTAAACTAACAAGAACAAAAAAAAAATAGCAGAAAATTAACATATAATGAGAAAAATCAAAGCTGCCCACTAGCCGAACAACTATAGCAAGCAAATAAAATAAAACTATGAAAATAAAATTCAAGAAGCTGCCCAGCCGCCTGCTACCAAAACCAAGTGTAAGCTACAACATAAACGAAAAGAGCAAAAAGAATAAGAAGAAAAACTAAAGCTGCAACCTAGAAGAAACTCAAAGACGCTAAACGAAAAAAAATTAATAAGCTGCCAAAAAAAAAAAAAAAAAAAAAAGTCTGTAACCGAAAAGAAAGAAGAAGCTACTAAGCAAAATAAAAGAGAATGAAAACCGAATGACTAATGAAATGGACACTGCCGGAAGAAAGAAAAACGGAGAATGAAGCAAGAAACAGAGAGTTTTTCTGCAACCTCCCAAGAATGAATACAAGAAAAGGAAATAAATAAATTCAAACCAATTCCTCAGGTCTGAAAATGAAAACAGAAAACAAAACTAGCTCTACATATACTGCAGAAAAATAAACTGGAGCTGAAAACTAAAAACTGCCTCCTTTATCAAGTCTGAAATGAAAACAGAAACAAAAAGAAACCAGCAAAACAAGTGCTACTGCAACGTCCCAGTGCAGAGTAAATTCAGTGTCTTTCTAAGCTTCCAGCCCCTTAGTTTTATAGGGTCTGCATGTGTGATGAGAGCTGCCGAGAGTTGCTGTTTCTATCCGTGAGTTGCGTTACACTTTATTTTCTGCATGTGTGTTTGCCGTGATTGTTGATTTCTTTCATTTGTGCTTTCTCTGCATGTGTGAGCTGCCGTGAGAGACTTTTCATGTGTGCTGACTTTTCATTTTCTGCATGTATTTTCATCCGTGAATGATGCTTTTCCATTCTCTGCATGTGTTCGGTTTGCTGTCCGAGTGCATGTGTGCGTGATTTGCTGCTGTCCAGGTTAGTTTCTGCATGTGAAGTTTTGCTTTTCCATCAAAGTTGAGGGCCAGTTGTTCTGCTGCACTGCTGCACGTCCGAGTGATGCATTTCCTGCATGTGCTTCTTCTCTTTTTGATGCATGTGTGAGTTGCAAGTGTTGAGCTGATGAGTTGCTGTCCATGTTCTGCATGTGCCGAGTGCTGTTTCTATCGTGGGCCCAAGTGATGCATGTGTTGTTGCAACTTTCTCTTTTTTTTGTAACTTTCTTCCGCCCAGCAATATATATATATATATACATCTGCCTCAATTCAGTGCCAAACTCCTCTTCCAAGTCAAGCACGGGTCTCCTATCAACTCCCACACATCTCCCTCTCCCATTTAATCAAGCCCCGATTTTCTTTTTCCTTCTCTTCATTCCTCTCAACTTTTAGTCAAAAGTTCCAACCGGATCCCATTTGAATTTTATTCAATCTGAAAATAAGAAGAAAGAAATAACACTCAAAAAAATAAATTAAAAATAAATAGATTATCAAAAATAGACTATATATGTGAGGAAATATTGTCCCATTAAATCATAGTTACAAAAATAAGCATAAAAATGATATCAATCAATTAAAAACCACAACTCGTATTTATGCTTATTAACTATTTTTCCATCTAAAACCAATAGTAATGTCATGAGGAATTTAAAATACATTGGTTTTAAATAGTTAAAATATGCAATATCTCATCTCAATCACACCCCCCAACTAGCTTTTTGGTAACCCTTGAGCAAAATAGTGAAAATTAATTGAGATGAATATTGCATAAAGATCAAAATTCAAACAAAAACAATCAAACTCAATTCTGAATTCTCACAAAAGTGACACGTTATACTGCTCAACCCCCAAGGGTTATACCCACCAAGACTATCTTCAACAATCTTTCACATTGAATTAAGGAAAATATCTCAGGACTCAAATGTGTGTGTGAAGCTAAACTGGTTGTGTGTTCCTCATCACTAGCCATGATTTGTCATAGGATTTTTCAACCTTAAGATTAATCATTGCTGATTCTAACTACCTCAGAGCCCAAGGGACTAGCAGTTTTCACGCCAGCTCTGTTTTTAAAGGTTGGACACTCAACCCCCAAAGTCTTGGGTAACTGTTTCTAGCCCTTTTTACTTAGGAAAGTTCGCTAAGCCGCCTTTATTTCTTCTTCTTCTTTTTTTTATCTTTTTTTCTTTTCTTTTCTTTTCTTTTTGGCATGGCTCGGTAGTCCTGCAGTTTACTTCTCCAGTGTTAAATCAATGAATGGTAAATAAGGAACACTACAAGCGTAAGCATGTGCAAAATGTCCTTCAAACTTTGCCTTTCGTTCTACAAAAATCTTATCAAGTTTCATCTCAATAACTATAACATCCCGGTGTTTCAAGCCACATATCAACAAAATATGATGCATCAAAAATCATGCTTTATGTTTAAGCTTGAAAATAAATCTTCACAAAGGATACTGCTCAACTACTCCACCAAGATGCTCAATCATAAATGTATCAATGGGCATCAAGTTTTTTTTTTTTTAAATTATTATTTTTAAAAGACTGTGCACAATGCCACCCCCCAACTAGTGAGAGACATAGTCCTCAATGAATCGAACGAAAGAAACAAAGTGCACATAACTAAGCAAGCAAAACAAACAATCAACAAGAGTTATAAAATCAAATGCAAAAGAACAAATAAAAGAAAATGCAAGTAAAGAAAACTGTAAAGAAGGAGAAGCAACTCAAAATACTTCCCAGGGAGCTCTATTAACCACAAACAGCTGCTCATCCGGGAAACTATCATCGAGAGGAAGGTTGACATTTGAAGAAGGAGATGATGACAATCTAGAGAGGTGGTCAGCTACCACGTTTTCAACTCCTTTCTTGTCCTTAATGTTGATGTTGAATTCTTGAAGTGGTAAAGAAGAATCTGCAAAACAATCAAAAAATTCAAAGTCATCTTCATTGATATGATCAAATTTTTCATTAAGTAAAAATTCAGGTGTCTGAAAAATAGAATCATTATCAGAGAAAGGAAAATTTGAGCAAATAAACTCTGTTGGTGTCAAACTCTCCACAGCATTCAAATCACTTGTGTCATCAAAACGTGCTGGCATCCTGCAAGCATTAAAAACGTTCAACTCAAGTGTCATGTTCCCAAAGGTAAGCTTCAAAACTCCACTTCTGCAATTAATCAAAGCGTTTGATGTAGCTAGAAATGGTCTTCCAAGGATGACAGGAGCTTGGTAAATAGTGGAGGCTGGCTGCTGCATATCAAGAACCACAAAATCCACTGGGTAGTAGAATTTGTCCACCTGGACCAACACGTCCTCTACAATACCCCTTGGTACCTTAACTGATCTGTCAGCCAACTATAGCATGATGGAGGTCTTTTTCAGCTCACCCAATCCCAACTGTTCATACACTGAGAACGGTAGCAAGTTCACACTACTCCCCAAATCAAGTAAAGCTCTCCCAATGCGTGATTCGCCGATCATAATGGAAATGTTGGGAGAGCCGGGATCTCCAAACTTCTGAGGAGTCTCGCTCAATATCAATGCACTAACTTCCTCCGTTAGGAAGGCTTTCTTCTTTACATTAAGCTTCATCTTCACTGTGCACAAGTCCTTCAAAAATTTTGCATAAGAAGGCACTTGTTGAATGGCATCCAAGAGTGGAATATTGATCTTCACTTGCTTGAAGATCTCTTGAATCTCCGTGTGATACTTGTTCTTTTGGCCAGCTACCAATCTCTGAGGATAGGGAACCACAGGTTGGTATCCCTTACTAGTTTCAACATCTACACTCACAGGCTTCTTCAGCTCTGGTCTCACTATCTCTGGTTCTTTCTCAACTTCATCAGGATCCGTTACATCTTCAGGTGTAGGAGCGACTACCTGTGTGTCTATAGGCATCTCTGGTCGGGAAACTTCCTTCCCACTTCTCAAAGTAAGAACTGCCTTCGCCATCTCAATAACGTCCCCTGAGACATTATGCACTTGCTGTTGTTGCTGCCTGTATACTTGAGGATTAGGCTGAGGCTGCACTGGAAATTTCCCTTTCTCTAGGGTGCTCAAGGTCGTGCTCATCTTATTCATAGTGCCACGCAACTCATTTATGGCCTGAGTATTTTGATTATTTGTGGTGGCCTGAATTTGCATGAATTGTTGAAGTGTATTGGCCATCTGTGCCATACTGTCATCTAGAGTTTTCTTTTCAGATGATGAAGGCTGAAAACTCTGTGCAGCCATATAAGGCTAAAATCCAAGAGGAGCTACAGGAGGATAGCTCTGAGGATTCTGATATGACGGATATTGATGCTGAGGAGCACTCTGATGAAATGGTTGTTGTTGAGGGGGTGGGGACCGACCAGGTTGATCATTTCTCCATGAGAAATTTGGGTGATTCCTCCATCCCGGATTATATGTGTTGGAGAAAGGCTGATTCTGTGCTCTATTCACCCAGTTAGCTGATTGCATCTGCTCAGACCCACTTTCTTGAAATACTGGCATAATCGGGCAGTCTTGGGTCTTATGGTTTGAATCAGCACATATAGAACATGCCTCTGCTACTTTCACAGCCTTCACTTTTTCCATTTCCATGACCTCCAGTCTTCTAGTTAATGCAGTTATTCTGGCCTGAACATCAGTGTCTCCCTTAAGCTCATATTTACCCCCTCCAGAAATAGCCCTCAGTGGCTGTGCTGTTAATGGAACTCGATCAGTACGAGTGTTCCACTGTTGCGCGCTCTCGCAAGGTAGTCAAAAAATGATAGTGCTTCATCAGGTTCCTTGCTAAAGAATTCCCCATTGCACATTGTCTGAACAAATTGCTTGCATTCCGGAGTAAGGCCAGTGTAAAAATAGCTCACCAACCTCCAAGATTCAAAACCATGATGTGGACAGATGTTCATCAAATCCTTAAATTTTTCCCAACTGGCCTGAAAGGTCTCATCAGGTCTCTGATTGAATTGGCTGATTTGCTCTTGTAAAAATTAAGTTCTCTGAAAGGGAAAATTTTTTTGTAAAATTCACGCTGCATATCAGACCAACTAGAAATAGAATTGGGTCTTAAAGAGTTAAACCAAATCTTCGCTTTATCCTTTAAAGAGAAAGGAAATAAACGAAGTCTAATGAACTCATCAGTAACAGCCCTAGTGATAAAAGTAGCACAAGCCAACTCAAAATCTGTTAAGTGCTGGTAAGGACTCTCAGAATCCATCCCGTGGAACTGAGGTATCACTGACATCATGCCATGCTTAATAGAGAAATTAGGTGCATTTTCTGGTAAAATAATGCATGAAGGTGTAGTGGTACGAGTGGGTTGCAAATAGTCCTTAAGAGTGCGTGGTGCAGGTGCAGCCATGTTTTCTGATTCAATTTCAATTTCGCCACCTGACTCACTCAAAGAAAAGACAGGCGAGCTATCTATCTCCAAGCTGTGTATACTACTCTCAACACTCGATGTGACTCTAAGCAACCTATTTGAACTGTCTCTTACCCATGACATGAAACATCAGTTTAGAGAAGCATATATATAAAAAAAAAATAACGAGTTTAAATTTAAATTACTTTCACCGGCAACGGCGCCAAAAACTTGACTCACTCAAAAATGAGTAGCACTAATGCTATCCCAAGTGCAGGAGGATGTCGTGTAAAAATTAGGAATAAATTCCTAAATCGTCTCCTCAGGGAAAGTTACTCAAAAATTAAACTCGTTGAAAAAGTGTGAAAAACTTTACAAAGAGAAAACAAACAGATGGTATGTGCAATGGATGGAAGAGGTTACTAGTCATGGACTAGATTCATATTTTTAGATATTTTTGAGTGTCGAAATGGAATGTAAATGATTAATAGATTAAATTCAGAAATTAATAAAACTAAATTAAGAATTTAAACTAGATTAGAAAGTAATTGACAAACATGCACTGAATATTGAAAAGCCCCAAAATCAAGGTTCAACACAAAGTTATGAAAATTAAATAAACATTGTCTATAATAAAATACACGAAAATAGCACAAGAACATAAAAGTGAAAGAGGAGATAAAAGTTAAAAACTCCCTCTCCGTTCTTTCCTCACTCTCCTAGTTAATAAAACAAACCAGACTATATAAATAAATAAACTAAGAAAACTAAAATGAAACTGCCACCTCTAAACTAACAAGAACAAAAAAAAAATAGCAGAAAATTAACATATAATGAGAAAAATCAAAGCTGCCCACTAGCCGAACAACTATAGCAAGCAAATAAAATAAAACTATGAAAATAAAATTCAAGAAGCTGCCCAGCCGCCTGCTACCAAAACCAAGTGTAAGCTACAACATAGACGAAAAGAGCAAAAAGAATAAGAAGAAAAACTAAAGCTGCAACCTAGAAGAAACTCAAAGACGCTAAACGAAAAAAAATTAATAAGCTGCCAACATAAAAAAAAAAAAAAAAAGTCTGTAACCGAAAAGAAAGAAGAAGCTACTAAGCAAAATAAAAGAGAATGAAAACCGAATGACTAATGAAATGGACACTGCCGGAAGAAAGAAAAACGGAGAATGAAGCAAGAAACAGAGAGTTTTTTTGCAACCTCCCAAGAATGAATACAAGAAAAGGAAATAAATAAATTCAAACCGATTCCTCAGGTCTGAAAATGAAAACAGAAAACAAAACTAGCTCTACGTAAACTGCAGAAAAATAAATTGGAGCTGAAAACTAAAAACTGCCTCCTTTATCAAGTCTGAAATGAAAACAGAAACAAAAAGAAACCAGCAAAACAAGTGCTACTGCAACGTCCCAGTGTAGAGTAAATTCAGTGTCTTTCTAAGCTTCCAGCCCCTTAGTTTTATAGGGTCTGCATGTGTGATGAGAGCTGCCGAGAGTTGCTGTTTCTATCCGTGAGTTGCGTTACACTTTATTTTCTGCATGTGTGTTTGCCGTGATTGTTGATTTCTTTCATTTGTGCTTTCTCTGCATGTGTGAGCTGCCGTGAGAGACTTTTCATGTGTGCTGACTTTTCATTTTCTGCATGTATTTCCATCCGTGAATGATGCTTTTCCATTCTCTGCATGTGTTCGATTTGCTGTCCGAGTGCATGTGTGCATGATTTGCTGCTGTCCAAGTTAGTTTCTGCATGTGAAGTTTTGCTTTTCCATCAAAGTTGAGGGCCAGTTGTTCTGCTGCACTGCTGCACGTTCGAGTGATGCATTTCCTGCATGTGCTTCTTCTCTTTTTGATGCATGTGTGAGTTGCAAGTGTTGAGCTGATGAGTTGCTGTCCATGTTCTGCATGTGCCGAGTGCTGTTTCTATCGTGGGCCCAAGTGATGCATGTGTTGTTGCAACTTTCTCTTTTTTTTGTAACTTTCTTCCGCCCAGCAATATATATATATATACATCTGCCTCAATTCGGTGCCAAACTCCTCTTCCAAGTCAAGCACGGCTCTCCTATCAACTCCCACACATCTCCCTCCCCCATTTAATCAAGCCCCGATTTTCTTTTTCCTTCTCTTCATTCCTCTCAACTTTTAGTCAAAAGTTCCAACCGGATCCCATTTGAATTTTATTCAATCTGAAAATAAGAAGAAAGAAATAACACTCAAAAAAATAAATTAAAAATAAATAGATTATCAAAAATAGACTATATATGTGAGGAAATATTGTCCCATTAAATCATAGTTATAAAAATAAGCATAAACATGATATCAATCAATTAAAAATCACAACTCGAATTTATGCTTATTAACTATTTTTCCATCTAAAACCAATAGTAATGTCATGAGGAATTTAAAATACATTGGTTTTAAATAGTTAAAATATGCAATATCTCAGCTCAATCACCCGACTTCTGCAATTAATACTCGCAGAATATCGGTATACCCAATCCATCTCGAGGATGATATGAAAACCCTACAGCTTAAACACCACCAAATCAGCATCCAAGAACCTTCCATCAAAATTTAATGGGCAACCCAAGGCCACCTTGGAACACCATACCATTTCACCATTGGATAGAGCCACTACCAAGGACTTCGGCCAAGGTTCCGTGACCAAATTACACATCCGAGCAAAAGTGGAAGATACAAACAACTGTGATGCACCGGAATCAAACAAAGTGCAAGCATAAAACTCATATAAACGGACTCTCCCTGAACCAAACACATTAAACCATGAAATCCAAAAAAAACAAAGGAGAAACCAAAATACACCAAAAATCCAATCCAACATTAAATTAAATTAGATCCATACCTGTAATTACTCCGGCATCATGGGTCGCTGGCGCCTCATCATCAACATCTCCGGGTGTGACAGCATAAACCCGGGCTTGCACTGCTTGTCTTGGATTTGTTCTTCCACCTTTTCTACCTCCACGGCTTCCTTGAACTCTAATGGGGCACTCATGAGCAATATGTCCCACTTGGCCACATCGGTAACACTGGGGTCCACCACTCAGCC
This sequence comes from Carya cathayensis, assembly GCA_011037825.1. Taxonomy (NCBI): domain Eukaryota; kingdom Viridiplantae; phylum Streptophyta; class Magnoliopsida; order Fagales; family Juglandaceae; genus Carya; species Carya cathayensis. The sequence continues at coordinate 2,913,806 of QGSO01000145.1, forward strand.
AACACTCGCCCTCTTGAGCTCTATTACAAATTCCGCAAATTGGCACCCGTCCTCCCATACGTACACCTGAAGTCGCTTGAGGTCGGATCCCGGTCCGCTGAACAAATTTCTGAGGCGAACCTGAACTACTTCCTTCACCAGAAAAACTCCGCCTCTTATGTCCTGGAGGGGAGCCCATACTCAGATTATTCTCTCGCTCCACAAGAGTGGCCACATCCAATAAATCCTGAAAGGTGGATATCCGGTGGCTGACCACCATACGGCATATATCAGGACGTAGACCCTTCTTGAAACGCTCGGCTCGCATTTCCTCTGTGGCGATTGATTGAGCCGAGATATTGCATATTTTAGATATTTAAAACCAATGTATTTTAAATTCCTTATGATATTATTATTGGTTTTAGATGGAAAAATGGTTAATAGGCATAAATACGAGTTGTGATTTTTAATTGATTAATATCATGTTTATGCTTAATTTTATAACTATGATTTAATGGGACAAGTTTTAGCTCATTTCTAAGTGGACTGTATAGTTGAAATAAAGGAGAGCTGCATGTGATGTAGTCAAAAAAAAAAAAAAAATTAAAACCACCGAAAAAGAAAATAGAAATGAGAACAAGCACATGTAGGAAAACAAAAAGGAAACTAACGGAAGGGGGTGTGATTGAGCTGAGATATTGCATATTTTAGCTATTTAAAACCAATGTATTTCAATTGCTTCGTGACATTATTTATTGGTTTTAGATGGAAAAATAGTTAATAAGCATTAATACGAGTTGTGATTTTTAATTGATTAATATCATGTTTATGCTTAATTTTATAACTAAGATATAATTGGGCAATATCTCTTCAAATATATAACATATTTTTTATATTTATTTTTTAAGTATTATTTCTTTCTTCATATTTTCAGCTTGAATAAAATTCAAATGGGATCCGGTTGGAACTATTTGATGTTGGCTAAAATGCCTTGATTTGGATTGGTGAGAGTTGCACAAGAAAAGAAATAAAAAAAGACGGAAGGAGCTTGGTCTTTGGAATTGCCTTTTCTTTTTGGTGTTTCTGAGGAGTTCGGTGGAAGCTGAGGACCCTACAGACTCTACAAGTCTCTCACGGCAGACGCATAAACACTAGGACAGCTCATGCAAGAATAAGCAGCTCACACAAGCTGCAACCCACGGCAGCACAAGCAGAAAATGGATGCATCATTCACGGATGCAAGTTGAAAGAAAACAAACAGAAATTCAGCACATGCAGAAAAAGAAAAGTCAAGAATGCAGCAGAAAATAAAGCAAACAGAAGAAGCACATGCATCATTCACGGAAGTTAAGCTCAGCACACATGCAGAAAAAAAAAAACACCTGCAGAAAAATACACAAACACATGCAGAAAAGTCAAGCAAAGAATGAAGAAATCAACAATCACGGCTGGAATTCAAAACAGCAAAATAAAGCTCAACACATACAACTCACGGATGCAGAAAAATAAAACAGAAACACTGTTGTCCCTCCACCGAAAATCTGCACAAGATGAGCAACAAAAAGTCTTAAAATTAGGCTGATGTCTCCATGAAATTCAGATGCATCTCCACCGAAAATTCTGCATCAATTGATCATTGAAAAAGTCATCCAATATGTGCTGTTTTTCCACCGAATTATGCTACTCTTTTTCCACCAAATTGGACATTCAAGAAGTGGTAGATGGGTTCTTTAAATAGGGGTTGGACGTGTGGAGTAAAGAGAGAAATTTTTATGCTTTGTTTTAGTGTTGTTCTTATGTTCCTTAGCATTTTTTTTTAGTGAAGTTGCTACTTTAATTCTTGCATGAAGTTTTGGTCAAGTTGTAATTTAATTGTTACTAAGTTGATTTTTAAGTTGGTGAATAGGTGGGGATGTGTGAATGAAATAAAGATGGAGTTGTGTTGAAATGCAAAATTCAAGTCTTAGTATTCGGAAATTTTTTTTCTTTTGGTTGCAATGCTATGTTGTTTTAGAGTTTTTATTAAGTGTGCTAAGAATTGCTCTAGAATTTTATTTCATTAAGTGTAATACTTTAAATTCTAGCAAGTGTGTTAAGTGATTTCATGGATTAAAGAATTGTTTTAGAGTTTTTATTAATTGTTCTAAGAATTACTCTAGAATTTTATTTCATTATGTATAACACTTTAAACTCTTGCAAGTGTGTTAGTTAATTTCAAGAAGTAAAAGAGTTGTTCTAGAGTTTTCATTAAAGGTTTGGAGATTAATTTTCAAGAATGTTACATAAGAAGTTGGTTCTTTTTGTTTTGAATTTCAATTGAATGGTGAAGGGGAATTTTCCACCATACTTTTCGTTCTCTATATTTTTTTTTAATTTCAGTTTAAAGTTTATAGAATACTTTTGAGATTTTTTTTAGCTTAGAAGTTTGGGCAATTCAATTTCTGTTTACTTATTTCGTGTTATTATTTTTCGCATTTCTTTAATTTTTCTTTTCTTTGAGCATTTTCAATTTTGAGTTTGTATTTTATTAATTACTTTCTAATCTAGTTTAAATTCTTAATTTAGTTTTATTAATTTCTGAATTTAATCTATTAGTCATTTACATTCCAATCCGACAATCAAAAATCTAAAAACATGAATCTAGTCCATGACTAGTAACCTTTCCATTCATTGCACATACCATCCGTTTGTTTTTCTCATTGTGAAGTTTTTTCACATTTTTTTTTTCAATGAGTTTAATTTTTGAGTAACTTTCCCTGAGGAGACAATCTAGGAATTTATTCCTAATTATTACACGACATCCTCCTGCACTTGGGAGAGCATTAGTGCTACTCATTTTTGAGTGAGTCAACGATGAGGTGGGGAGCAAATCGCCCAAGTTCTATAAATCTTCCGGCGTACTGTTCCACAGTCATGCTCCCTTGGACCAAGCTTGAGAACTCTCTTGCCTTTTGCCGCCTTACAGAAGCGGGAAAGAAGCGATCATTAAACTCTTTCTTGAAGCGCTGCCAGGTTACAGCAGCGAAAGACCCCAGTTCTGATTCCAGCATTACTCTCTTGGTATCCCACCATTCAAAAGCGGTGCCTTGCAACAGATAGCTGGCGTATAGTACTTGTTGCGCCTCAGTGCAACCACACACCTCAAAAGTTCTTTCCAAGTCTTTGACCCACTTTCCAGCTTGAAGTGGATCCTCTTCTCCAGTGAAGTGTGGAGTTCTATGCGCCAGAAAGCGCTCATAGGTGCACCCAGTTTGCACCCCTTCACTAGGCCCTCCAGGTAGTAGCCATGGCCCTCCTTGTTGCCAAGGCCCTCCTTGCTGTGGCCAAGGCCCTCCTGGTTGTGGCCAAGGCCCTCCTTGTTGTGGCCAAGGTCCTCCTTGTTGTGGCCTAAAATTCTGTTGCATGAATTCAGTCATCTGCCGTATTGCTTGGGCTATGGAATCATCTTTCGGTGTATCGTCCCGAGGCCCTTGAGTAGATTTCCTTGGTCTCACCATTTTTTCCTGCCACCACAACCTTTGACCCCCCGTTAAGAAAACGAACAAAACCAACAACATAAAACCAAAACCAAAACCAAAACCACATAACAAGAAAACAAAAAGAAACCAAGCATGCAATAACATAACTAAATAAATAAACACAAGCAAACTAGCTCAAACAAATTCAAAACAAAAAAAACACATCAAATAGCAACTTTACTTAAAATAATATTTAAAACACAACTTTAAAAAACATTTTGGTACTACCTACGGGACATTTGGTTTTACCCAGAGCCAAACCGCTCTGATACCACCTGTGACACCCCAAATCCCCACGCACGGACACGGGGAAATCGAGACGTCCGGATGGTGACAACACGGGTCACCACCCTATCGACGAGTGCCGAGTGTGTGTAAAAGCAACAAATGTGCACGAAGAAACACACAACGGATAGCAAAGTCATATAACTAAGTACCAGAATTTTTCTTAGTTTAATACAAAGCTGTTCAAATCATACATAATAAAATATTACAAACTACAAATATTATTCAAAGCCAAATACAAGCATTAACTTCAACTCAATTCTCCGGCGGAGCCGCATCCTCGGGCTCAGCCTCCTCCTCCTCCTCGAACTCTGCACCAAAATCTACGGTATCAAAAATGGTGTCGCAGGTAAGTAAAACTCAAATACCACTAGATAAAAACATATTAAAACTCAAACAATATGCATGAGAGAATGCCAATGCACAAAACCCATAAAACCATATTTTTTCCACGCACACCAAAAATCTCATTTGGCCCAAAAACATAACCTTTCCAAATATCACGCCAAAAGTCCATTTGGCCCATATCCAACTCAATCCATTAACCAATTAATTTGTATGCACCATGACCTTCCCTAAGGGTCATCCGCACACCCTGGCTCCTGTGCCACACCGCGGGTAATGACCACGCGTATGACACCTAAACGAGCGATGCCCAGTTCCGCGCCCCGCGCGTTAGTAGCCAAGCATCCTCACGCCCTCGCCAGCGAAGGGCCATGGAGTTGGTGCGTAGAGCGATGCCCAGTTCCGCGCCCGGCGCGTTCATAGGCAAGCATCTTCTAGCCCCCGCTCCCGTCGTCTCCTAGTTCCGCGCCCGGCGCGTTCGTCGCCAAGCTTCAACTCAGGAGACGTCGCTCAGTATATTACGCTCCCGAGTGACCAGAGGAGCTCCATCGAGATCATACCCTATCCCGGCTTGGGGTCGTGGTACACACGCACCCGAAAATCCATTTATGCCAATAAAATAGGATTTTTCTCAATTTAAATAAAATGCACGTGCATGCACCATGTAAAAGCAGTCTCAATGCACAACACAACCAACCAACCATAAAACAACAAACCAAGCAACTTCTTCCTCAATCCATCCGACCCCCGAACTCCTCGGACTCAGTCCAGAATCAACCATCCAACTAGATAATTTATTGTAAGAGCAAAATACATTTAAATCTAAAAGTAGAGTTTGGAAAATACTTACAGCGCTATACGGTATTTTTCGAAAGCTCGCGGCATTGCAAATAGCGGAGGAAAAGCAACGCAACAGTGTATTTTACACTGTGGCCGTGGGTAATAAATTACCCACTTTCGAACGGGGACAAACCAAGACACGAAATTGATAGGGAATGGTCTTAAAATGTTTATGAAGCTAAAGGAAGTGAGTTTTGGCTGTGGGTGGTGGTGGAAATGGCGGTCGAAGGCCAAAAAGGGGCTGAACGGAGCTGAGCTCGTGGGAGTTGCTCCGGCAACGGATCGGGGCTGAAATTAGGTGGGTTAGGTTGGCAAGAGGTAGAGGAAGAAGTTGTGAAGAGATGGTGGCCGGAGGTGGTGCGACAGCCCCGGAAAAGCTAGAAAACCGTGTGGCTTGGAGGAGCTTGTGGCGACTAACGGTGGCTCGGATGGAGGTGAAACTTGGTGGGGATGTTCACCGGTGAGAGGGCAAGAAAACTAGGTGGGTGGTGTAGGCCACGTCGCCGGTGAGCGGCGATTCTGGGCTGCGAAAGCAACTGGCGACAGGGGTGAAAAACAGGGCTGGGGCCATGACTTCCAGCCGTGCGTGGCGGCTAACGGCTGGTCCGATGACTTTGAAAATTGGTGGGGATGATCTCTGATGGAAGGGGAAGAGAATGGTAGGGGTGGTGTAGTAGACAGTGGCCGGACAACGGCGCACTGGGCGGCCGAAGTGAGGGCGACGGGAAGGAGAAAAGGAGAGGGCTGCGGGGGGAGAGAGAACTGGGAAGGAAAAGAAGAAGAAAAAGAAAAGAGAAAAGAAAAGAAATGAGGTCCAATCCTCACTCCGGAAACCAAAAACTGATCCGACGAAAATGATTTTAAAAACCATAAAACGTTTAAAATAAATTAAACACAACATCAAATAAATTACAAACCAATCAAATTACAATAATTTAAAATAAATAAACCAATATATTAATTAAATTAAAAACACTCCCTTGGTGAAAACACACGTAAAAGCTGGTCATCACATCATCTATCAATGAAAGGTTGGAGGGAACACTTTTTATGCGAGAGTTTACTCTCAAAGGAGAATTATAATGATACAGCTAGTTCATCCATAAAATTTAATACTGGTGAGAAAGCTTTATGTATCCAGATCTACTCCTAAAGGAAGGCCTTGATGACTCTACTAGTTCATTCATAAAAATAAGGTTGGAGAGAATACTTTGTATGTCAAAGTTTAATCCCAAAGGAGAATTATGATGATACAACTAGTTCATCCACAAAATTTAAAATTGAAGGGAACACTTTGTGTCAGAATTTACTCCCAAAGGAGAATTCTGATGATATAGCTAGTTTATCCATAGAATTTAAAATTGGAGGGAACACTTTGTGTGTCAGAGTCTACTCCCAAAGGAGAATTCTGATGATACAATTAGTTTATCCACAGAATTTACTAGAGGGAACATTTTGTGTGTTGGGGCTCATTCCTAAATGTGGGACCTCAATGACACTATTAGTTCATTTATAATAATTTAAATTCTTGATAATGCATGGTTTAAATTTAGAACTTAAAACTGGAGGGAACATTTTGTGCGTTGGGATTCACTCCCATAGGAGGGATCTCGAGGACACTATTAGTTCATCCATAATGATTTAAATTTTGTTATTTTTTATGAGTGTCGAACTCAAAGCATTAATGTAATCAAAATGCTTTTCTTGTAGTAAGAATATGAATATCATTACAAGTTTCATGTATAAAATGGACTCTAGTATAGCGAAACATGAACATGTCAAATTTACACTAAGAGTTTTAGACCCTGGTTATTCATTTTAAGTTTAACATAAATTATTATTGAGAATAGTGATAAGGATCAGAAAAGTATAATGTTTAAGAAGATTGAATTAATTACTACATATTAACTATAGGAATTTCTTAGTTTTGCACATAATGGTTTACTTTAGAGGCATCATTATTTCATTAAAGTAATGAGCTATGAACAAGTTAGTAGCATGGTTGTTAGCTAGATACAAATTTATTTTGTTAATTTGAATAAAAAATCATTTCTATCTTTTGTAAAATGAAGGAAATGATTGTGATGAAAACATAAGATTTGTGTATATTGAAGTTTAAAAGAAATAATGACACATGAAGGTTTAGGTGCCCTAAGCATAAGACATGATTTGAAGGGAAGGGTAAGCCTTTTTCTGTATAAGTTTCAAATTAAATTTTATACATGTTTTTACATTCTTTTTAGATTGAACTTGAGTGTAAATGTTCATATTTATTCTATTTGTATAAGTTTCAAATCAAACTCTATAAATGTTGATACTTATTTTAGTGGTTGAACTCGTGTATAAATGTTTAAATTTCAATTTGTTTCAATATGCAATTTATGTTGGTTCCATTCTTCCTTCCAATAAAGTTTTATTTGTCATGCCTTCATGATAATAATGTTTTTGTTAAAAGATTTTTCACTCATGAGGTATGATGTACTGGAACCAAAGGAAAAATGATTTATGAAAACATTTGACATTTTATGGCATAGAATTTGAAACATAATTTGTAGCATAAAAGTTTGGAGAATATCTCCAAGAAAAGTTGTAGAGGTTAGTAAATAAAATATTTTCCGCATTTAGATTTTCTAATCGCAAAATATGTACGTGTTGATTTGTATTAAAATAAAGAAAATCAAACATATCAATAAAATATGCCACAAGAAATAGAGAGTTTCTTGAGATAATACATATAGACACATGTAAATCTTTTTCTCTATAATGTTTGATAAATAGAAATATTTCATTTCTTTCATAGATGATTTTCATGGTATGGATGTATCTATCCGCTACATGAGAAGTCTCAAGCCATTAATAATTCTTGAGGTACTTCTCATAGGGAGAAAATGCAGCTAGGTATAAAGGTGAAAATCATCGAATTGGATTAAAAGTGTCATGAAAAATAAGAGTTGGGCCATAATCCTGACCTATTTCGTTAACTCATTGAAAAAATGTAGTAAAACTATTAAAAAAATAATAGTGTAGAAGCTAGAACGTGTTCTTAGTAATGTAGTCTTAATGACTTATTTTTGACTTATGGATTGATTTAAGGCATATACATGTATAGATAGTCAAGTTAAAGTAATATTTTATAACCTAAATGAAAGAAAGTTGAATCCTATAATAGTTACTGGGTACATTATCATTATTGATTAGTCAGGAGATTCAGATGATTTAGACTGTAATGTTTCTATTTATAGTTTGAATTTTGAGGAAATTGAAATGTCGAACTCCTTAAGGTTAGCAAAATCAATGGGAGCATAGAAACTAGAGATCTCATTATCGTGAAGTGCATGCTTGTATTTAAAAAATTATTGTAGCTTCTTTTTATGATTGTCTCAATGATAATGTGAAACAATAAGCAAATGATCATCTATCTCATCAGAGAAACACCGCTGAAGAATTGGCCATAGAGACATCAGAACCGGCAACCTCATGTAATCTTCTTGATTTGCTATTTGTTTAGGTTATGTAATGTATCTTCAAGATTTGAATTTGATATAGAAACAAATAAAAGTTCACTTATGTTTTCACAAGTTTTAGAAATAAGTGATTCTATAAAAGATTGATGCATAAAAGAGTGATTGAAATCCATGAATAAATGTAAGACTGTAATTTTATCTAATTGTCTAAAAGTTTAATGTGCCATGTCTTATAGACAAAATCCTAAATTTAAAGGCAATGTTGAATGATATAAGTCAGACTTGTAATCATGGGTTTAACTAAAAAATTAGCATTGATTGGAGAGAGATTTTATGTTTAATATGAAAGAACTCATTAAGGATCACTATGGAAATAGTAGCTCATTAAAGAAAAATTTGATAATACCAATACTATTTTTCATTAAAGAAAAATATTTATTGTTAATGTATATACACATAGATCAGTGGAAGTATATTTGTATTTATGGTCATGCATGTATATAATGTTTTGGCAAGTATGAGTCATGATTTGTAGTATGACATTAAACTTATGTCTCTAAAGAACTCTAAAAATGAAATTTATGAATGAGACATCATTCGCAATTGGGATTGAATTTAATACCAAGACGATGACTGGTAGAATTGTCTTAGTATAGTTGCATAAAGTTTTAAAAGACTTTGCATGAAGAATTATTGGTCAATGGATACTTTAAAAATAAAATGTGACATGTTCAGTATTTTATAGTGTCCTAAAATTGATTAGGTTGTTAAAGAGATTCTGCATATGATTGTTATAAGGAACTTGATGATTGCAAAAACTTGTATAAGGTTGAATATCAATTTTTCAGTCGGCATCCTTGCTTGTTACCAAAGTAATCCAAGGATGTTTGACCCAAAAGCTGTTAAAAGAGTGCAAGATTATTTGTAAGAAATTAAAGATTATATTGTTGTCATAAAAAGAACTGATACTCTTAAGGTTACTGGATATTCAAACCCTATTTTGTGAGATTACTTTAGTGATGGAAAATATAGTTATAGTTATGTATTTTGCTACCTAGTAGAGTTATTTTACGGAAAAGTATGAGGCAAATCTCTTACTACTTCATGTGCAATAAGGACTAAGTTTGTGGTATGCTTTGAGGTCACAGTGTATGATATCTAATTGAGGAAATTTATCTTAGGACTTTGAATTGTCGACTTATAGCCAAGCCACTAAGAATGTATGGCAAGAATTCCTCAGCGTATTTTTTTCTAGTTGATGAATATTTAATAAAATTTTAAATACCTAAGTGTTAAGGAGAAATTACAAAAACAAATAATGTCCATATTAATACTATGTTAATGATTACACTTTAAAGAACATGTTCAAAATATGGGCCTTATACCCATGATGTTAACATGTTAAAGAGATCATTGATATGCTAAGTATTTCGTTACTGGACATTGAGAGATATCTATTATGATTGTTTCTGTTGTCTTATCTTTCCACTTTGTATGTACATTGAATGGTGTGGAGGAATGTCGAGAAAATAATGTATGCAATAGACATGAATTGGAACCCAAGGCATCACAGTATTAGCCTAAATTGTCCCAATTAAAGATTGTATTAAATTAAGTTACTGGTGTTGTGGTACATGGAAGGGAATTTGTTGGTTATATAACAAAGGACCGACATGACTCGCATTGATAGCTGATTTGACATTGATATTATAGAACTCGTATAATGTATTTTTGAGTTATGAAAGTTTTTGGAAATAAATTTACCCAGTATGGTTAATTTTCTATAATAAGCCCATGAATGAAAAATGTTATTATGGGCGTATGGGCCAAGTGGGAGAATGTAAGAGTTTTATATAAACTCTATGCCCCCCACACCCATATCTAATGGGTTTAGATATGCTCAATCTTATTTCTTAATTAAATGAGGCACAGTGGGACTAGAATACCTTTATATTTAATCACAGTGAGACACAAAGTCTCTAGATTTCATGATGGCCAAAAGTCTATAAATAACACTGAGGGGTTAATGGATTCTCACCTATAACGTCATTGTGTCTCTAGCCATTGGGAGATGCTTGAAGGTAAAGTTGTTAGGGTGATCATTCTCTCATAGTCAAGTCAGATTTATTATTGAATTGAGATGGAGAGAGGTACGTTATTTAATTATTGTTATTATATTATTTTAGATTATATAAATATGAAAATCTGTTTATTAATGTTCATGTTAAAATACTTAATAGAAAAATCATGGAAATAGGAGATAACATATCTCCCCTACTTAAGTTGACATTAGCAAGCCCTACAGATAGAGACATAACAGTGCCCAAAGTAGTTAAAATAGATGAAGGTGTCACTTTTGAGGAAGGGGATGCAGGGAGAATAGAAAAGGAATTTAGCACAGCCATCAATAACCAGCTTATAACATAGTGAATAAAAGTAATAAATATGGGTAACTTGAATTTAACTTTATTGAGCGCCTGAAAAAACAAATAAGGCCAAATCAGATACAAGATGGAAAGCATGGAGTGCATAATACATTAAGGCATTTACATAATTAGATTAGATATAATAAAAAAAAGGTTAAATACAAACCAATTTATTCATGAAAATAATAACAACAACAACCTGCACAAATTGAAGGTAAGAGCAGCAATGGGGCCACATCTACATTGTGGTTGACACCTAGCTCCTTCAAATGATCGAAATTCATTAAAAACAAAAGCTCACCATTCTTCCAGCACTTTTCCTACATTTATGAGAGAAAACTATCATAAAATAAGACGCAAAGAAATAAAGAACAAGCAAGGAGGACATGAGGACACTAAACATCAAAGCTACAACTCACAAAGGAGTGCATGCAGCAGCCAAAGTAGACCTGCAACAACCTGCAACACTCAAGGAAAGCATGTAGCTAAAAAAGTAAATAAAGTATGCTACAAAACATAAAAAGAAGAAAGTAGCAGAAAGGAGAAAGTATTGGTACATAAACACAAAACATCAGTTGAAGGAATACATGACTACACACAAAAAGAAGTTAGGGTCTCGATGCATAAAGCACTGGATACACCATGCTATCCAAAAAGCTGAGATTTACAATCTATAATTCAGTAGCATAATAGAAAGATGTATTTTAGAAGTTTTCTTTTTCTTTTCAATTCTTGTAATAGTATATATATATATAAGTGTTCCCTGTACCATAAATTTCAATCAATGAGAGAAGAGTTTCTCCACATCACTTGTTCATTTCATATTTTAGTTTCTGTTTTCTGTTTTAACATGGTATCAGAGTAGGACTTCAATCTTGCTTTTTTTCCTTAAAGCTTGCAAATAGAACTTAACTCATAAGTCATGACATCCTCCTCTTCTTCTTCTCCTTCATCCCTCGAGGACCCAAATGGTCCCTTCTTCTTGCATCATAGTGAAAATGCCCATACTGTCATTGTTTCACCACCATTAACTAGTTCAAATTATATTTCTTGGAACAGGTCATTTATACTCTCCATTTCCCTAAAAAACAAATCAAGATTTTTGGATGGCTCCATCACTACTCTTGACTTGACAGATTCTTCCTATGTTTCATGGCTAACATGCAATGACATACTACTTGCATAGATTCTGAATTCTGTCTCAAAGGACATCGCATCTAATGTCTTTTTCATGACTTTAGCTAAGCAGGTTTGGGACAAGCTCAAGGAACGCTTTGCACAACCTGATGAAACTCGAATCTATCACCTCCAACACAAGCTCGGTGGCATTGTGCAAGGACACCTCTCTGTAAGTGATTATTTCACTCAGCTTAATGACATTTGGGAAGAATTACATAGCTATAGGTCTCTTCCATGATGTTCTTGTGGTAAATGTACCTATGATGCCTTGAAAAATGTTGATGAAGTCCAACAAGGAGACTATGTGTTTAAGTTTTTAATGGGTTTGAATGACAACTATGATGTTGTAAGGGGACAAATCATTCTCCTAAGTCCCTTGCCTTCACTGGATAAGACTTTTTTGCTTATTTTGCAAGAGGAAATGATAGGTCAGAACCTTTCCTACCTCAAAACCTTCTGCCTTACTTGCCTATCAGAACTTCCCAAAGAAAAAGGATAGGTCAAAACTGGTTTGTCACCACTGTGGTAAGGTTGGGCACACAAAAGATAAATGCTATAGATTGGTGGGATTTCCACCAAACTTCAAATTTACCAAAACAAAAGGAACCTCTACTGCACCTTATTCTGCAAATCAAGTCACTGCTCAAGCTGCTAGTGCACCTCATGAAGCACCTACTCAAAGTGTTTCTCAGTTGAAACACTCTCAAGCACAAGCACAACATCTCATGCATATTGTCAATACTCAATTTCCACAACTAAAGTTGGGACAAGACAAACTTGTACTGCCTACTCTTGCTGCAACCTCTGAACCAAGCTCATCGACCATTTTTTTTTCAAACCTTGCATGTAACCACCATTGTCTCTCCTCTCTTTTCACTCTGAAAGAAAACTCACCTCTTGAACACATTGGCAATTATAAGACACCATGGATCATGGATACAGGAGCCACTGATCACATGGTGTGCTCTTCTTCATACCTTGATGAACTTTCTCCTTGCACACAAACCTTTGTGCAACTTTCAAATGGCACAAAGGCTCAAGTCACACACATTGGGACTGTCAAGCTATCAGACTTCTTAATACTAACTGATGTCCTCTGTGTGCCCTCATTCACATTCAATCTCATCTCAGTTAGTAAACTCACTCAAAAACCGGATACTTGTCTGTTCTTCTTAAATAATCTTTGCTTCATTCAGGTCCTCTCTACATGGATGATGATTGGACTTGCTAAGGACCATAATGGCCTCTATCATCTGTTGCCTCCTTCCCATGACAACAACAAGGACCCTTCCTTAACTCTTCCTAATCAAGCTCGAGTCAACCAAGCAACTGTGCAACAGGATTTTGATCTATGGCATTTTAGATTAGGACACTTTTCCTCACAAAGAATGAATTTAATTCATTCTCTTGTTCCTAATGTAAAATCCAAAGACTTACCTTGTTGTTAGATCTGCCCTTTGGCTAAGCAAAAACACATTTCTTTTCCTTCAAGTTTATCCGCTGGTTCTTTCCCTTTTCACTTAATCCATTGTGATATATGGGGCCCATATTCCCAAGCATCATTTCAGGGTTTTCATTACTTCTTAACTATTGTAGATGATTATTCAAGAATCACATGGGTTTTCTTAATGAAACTAAAGTCAGACACAAGGTCTATTCCATAATCATTCTTCCAATTAATTCAAACTCAATTCAGTAGCAAGGTCAAGAAAATTAGAACTAATAATGGCCTTGAATTCGACATGAGGGAGTTTTATAAAGAAAATGACGTCATTCACCAAAAATCATGCGTGTATACCCCTCAACGTAATGGTGTAGTTGAGAGGAAACACCAACACCTCTTGAATGTTGCCAGGTCACTCCTTTTTCAAGCTAGACTTCCTACTTCTTTTTGGGGAGATGCCATCTTGACTGCAGCCTATATCATCAATAGGTTCTCCACTCCTCTACTTTCAAGTAAAACTCCCTATGAGAAGCTCTTTGGATCACCTCCTTCTTGTGATCACCTTCGAGTCTTTGGCTGCATGAGCTATGCTAGCACTTCTAGACACCAAAGAACCAAGTTTGAACCTCGAGCTAAGCCATGCATTTTTTTGGGATACCCTGGAAACATCAAAGGCTACAAGCTCTATGATATGGAAACTCACACCACTTTCATTTCTAGAAATGTAGTGTTCCATGAATCCATCTTTCCTTTCCATTCCTCCACTTCCACTCCCTCTTATCAAACTTCTTCAGACCTTTATGCTTCTTTCCCTCGGAATTTAGTTTTACCTCCACCACCACCAGATAATTTTTTTTCACATTCTCTTATCCTGCAGTTTGACATATCCCTCCCACCTGAACTACCATTTGAACCACCTAACCTTGAATCACCCTTAGCTACCACACCCTATGATACACCTCCTACTTCACCTCCTCCTAATGAAATGCATACCACCTTGCCTCTTCGAAGGTCCAACAGAGATAGGCACCAACCTGCCTATCTCCATCAATACCACTGCCAAGTAGCAAAAGCTATTCCTCTAGAAGAAGCCTATACATCTTCCACATTTCACCCACTCAGTCATCATCTCACCTACAAAAATCTCTCCCCATCTCATCAATCCTTTTTAGTTTCCCTCTCCCTCTCTTTTGAGCCTAATTCCTATAGTGAAGCTGTGAAATTCAAACATTGGCAAGATGCCATGCATGATGAACTTAGTGCCTTAGAGGAAAATAACACTTGGACTTTTACTTCACTTCCTCCCAATAAAATTGCCATTCGTTGTAAGTATGTTTATAAATTCAAGCTTAAATCAAATGGCTCGAGAGAGAGATACAAAGCCAAGCTTGTTGCCAAGGGATATACTCAAAGAGAAGGGTTTGACTTCTAAGAAACATTCAGTCCAGTGGCTAAACTCACTACAGTTTGTGTCTTCCTTGCATTGGCATCTATTCATAACTGGTCCTTATCTTAAATGGATGTCCATAATGCCTTTTTACATGGGGATCTCGATGAGGAGATTTATATGCAAATGCCACCAAGTTATCACACTCCAAGAGAGCAGATTGAGGGGGAGAAACTCATATGCAAACTGAACAAGTCTCTTTATGGAATTAAGCAAGCTTCAAGGCAATGGTTTTCCAAATTTTCTAACTCCCTCACCTCTATTGGTTTTCATCAATCCAAGTGTGACTATTCTTTATTTACTAAGGTTAGTTAAAAAGGATTTATTGCTCTCTTAGTATATGTTGATGACATCATAGTTGGAAGCAACTCTCAAGATGAAATTGACTCAATCAAAGCTCACCTTCACATTAAATTCAGAATCAAAGACCTTGGATCTCTTAAATATTTCCTAGGCCTAGAAGTTGCCAGATCATCCTCTAGAATCAACATCTGTCGAAGGAAATATACTCTTCAAGTCTTGGAAGATGCAAGATTACTTGGCACTAATCGGTCTCTACACTCATTGAATTGAATCACAAGCTAGGTCACAACTCGAGTGAGATTCTACAAGACCCTACAGCCTATAGAAGGCTTATTGGAAGGCTCATTTATTTGACAATCACGAGGCCAGACATCACTGATGCAGTGAATGTTCTAAGCCAATTCATGGATAAGCCCTCACGGACTCACATGCACTCAGCCTATAGGGTTCTCAGATATCTTAAAGGCACCATTGGCTAGGGAATTTTCTTGTCTTCAAAATCATCCTTGCACTTAAAAGCATAGAGTGATTCTGATTAGGCTGCTTGTCCCAAAACTAGGAGATCTGTCACAGGCTTTTGTGTGTTCATTGGAGACTCATTGATAAGCTGGAAATCAAAGAATTAACCAACTGTTTCTAGGTCCTCAGTTGAGGTAGAATATAGGGCTTTAGCCTCCACAAGTTGTGAAATCATATGGTTCCTTGGTTTGCTAAGAGACTTCAATATCAAACATGAGCAATCTGCCCTCTTGTTCTATGATAATCAAGCAACCATTCACATTACAAGGAATCCTATTTTCCATGAAAGAACTAAGCACATAGAGCTAAATTGTCACTTTTTTCAAGAGAAGGTCCTAGCTGGAATCATCACTCTAGTCCACATAGCCTTAAAGTTCCAATTAGCTGACATTTTCACTAAGGCTCTCTCATCTTTTATTCTTCAATTCCTATTGTCCAAGATGGGAATCCTAAATATCTATGCCCATTTTGAACGGGAGTATCACGAAATAAAAATCAAAGAAATAAAGAACAACTAAGGAGGACATGAGGACACTAAACATCATATCTGCAACTCATAAAGGAGTGCATGCAGTAGCCAAAGCAGACCTGCAACAACCTGCAACACTCAAGGAAAGCATGTAGCTGAAAAATTAAATAAAGTATGCTGCGAAACACAAAAAGAAGAAAGTAATAAAACAGAGAAAGTGTTGGCATAGAAACACAAAACATCAGTTGAAGGAATACATGACTACACACAAAGAGAAGTTAGGGTCTCGATGCATAAAGCACTGGATGTGATACTCCATTTTTACGTGTATTTTCACTGAATGAATATTTTAATTTAATTAAAATAATAGTTTCTTTATTTTAAATTATCGGATTTTAATTAGATTTTAATTGTGGTTGAGTTTAAATTGCTGTTTAATTTATTTTAACTAGTCTTTGGATTTAAAACTAAGTTGTTGGTTTTTATTAGTTATTTATTATATTTTAGCTTTACGTTGTGTTTAAAATATTTTCTTGGTTTTATTGCTTTTAAATTTGTTTTCGTTGGATCAGTTGTTGGAATCCAGAGGTGAGGATTGGACCTCATTTCTTTTCCTCCATCTTTTATTTTCTCTTTTTCCTTTCTCTTTCTTCTCTTTTTCTTTCTTTCTTCTTTCTTTTTCCCTTTCTTCTTTCCCGTGCGTCGACCCCTGCTTCATTCGACTCTCTCTCTCTCCTCTCCCTCACGCGATTCGGCCAGCTGCCCAGTACCGCCGCTCGCTGGCGACGTGAGCCTCACCACCACCACCAATCTCTTCCCCTCCCTCTGGTGAACCACCCCACAAATTTTCACCGCCAACGGAGCCGCCGTTTAGCAGGAATACCACCTCCAAGCCGAATGGCTTTTGCTCCGATTTGCCGCCGTTGTTCCACCTCCGGCCACCACCTCTTCACCACTTCATCACCGACTCCTTGCCATCCTAACCCACCCATTTCCAGCCTCGATCCGTCGCCGGATTAGCTCCCACAAGCTAACTCTCTGATTTGGGTATTTTGGCCTCCTACCGCCGTTTTCACCACCACCCACGGCCAACCTTCACTTCCACTAGCTTCATAAACACCTCTAGGTCATTCCCTATCAATCCCGAGCCTTGGTTTTTCCCCGTTCAAAAGTGGGTATTTTACAACCCATGGCCACAGTGAAATTTCACTGTTACGTTGCTTTTTCTTCGCCGTTTGCTGCTCGCCGATCCTTCAAAAATTAGTATATAGCGCTGTAAGTATTTTCCAAACTTCATTTTAGATTTAAATATATTTTTGCTCTTACAATAATTATTTGTGACTGGTTGGTTATTCCAGACTGAGTCCGAGGAGTCGAAAGTCGGTTGGATTTGAGGACGGAGTTGTTTGTTTGGTTGTTTTGGATGTTTGGAAAGTGTTGGTTAATTTGTGTAATTTTATTTGCATTGCATTGTGCACACATATGCATGTGTTAAATATTGAAAACTGGGTTTTCAAGCGAAAAATGGTTGCTGGTATATGCGAACGATTGGATTGATTGGCTTGAGTCAGAGGCACGTGTAGGGATGGTGGTGAGCAGGGATGGTGGTAGAGTCCCGCCTGTGATTCCCGCCTACGGTGCACGCGGCGTAGGGATGGTGGTAAGTAGGGATGGTGGTAGAGTCCCGCCTGCGATTTCCGCCTACAGTACTCTGATGGTTTGGTTAATGGGCCATTTTCTGGGAAAATGGCGAGATTGGTTTTTGGGCCATTATCTAGGATAATGGCGAGGATATGTTTAAAGGATATACTTTGGGCCAAATGGGATTTTGGCGTGCGTGATAAAAATGTAGATTTTTGGGACATGTGCATAGGGCATCTTTTCATGCATACTGTAGAGTTTAATATATTTTTATCTTGTGGCGTTCGGAATATTACTTACCTATGGCACCATTTTTGGTACCGTAGATTTTGATGCAGATGTAGAGGAGGAGGAGGTTGAGCCCAAGGAGGCGGCTCCGCCAGAGGAGTGATTTGGAGTGCTTTTTATGTATTATATGTGTAGTTGTTTTTATTGGTATGTGTTTGGATTTGAGATGTTGTTGAACTTGTAATATTTTATTTACGCCTGTTTTAAACTGGTTTGTAATTAAACAAAAATTCTGGTACTTAGTTATATAACTTTCTTATCCATTGCGTGTTTTTATTGTACACAAATTGCATGAACACACACATTTGGCACTTGGCGATGGGATGTGTGACCCATGTTGTCATCATTCCGACGTCTCGATTTCCACGTGTCTGTACGTGGGAGTTGGGGGCGTCACACTGGAAACACCATGCTGTTGAAAAGTCTGAGATTTACAATTTGTAATTTAGTAGTAGAATAAAAAGATGTATTTTAGAAGTTTTCATTTTCTTTTCAGTTCTTGTAATAGTATATATATAAGTGTTTCCTGTACCATAAATTTCAATCAATGAGAGAAGAGTTTCTCCACATCACTTGTTCATTTCATATTTTAGTTTTAGTTTTATGTTTTAACAAAAACAAATGGAAATAGTCAAATTGAGATGAAAATTCTTTCCAAATTACAAAATTCATTTTATACTTTACACAATGTATATCAATATAGAATCATTCCTTCCAATACCCAAAAAACTCACGAAAAAATAAATTAAGTAGACGAAACAATCTGTTAATTAAATAAATTAAACAAGCATTAAGTAGACCCCGTGACTTCCTAGGGAGAGGAAAGGCTACACCTTCTCTATAGAAAACAACCACGGGAGCTTATGTAACAACATGCTCCTTTCTCTCTCTAATGATTACAAGTCTCGTTCTACATGGCATATTTTTAAAAATATCAAGTGATTTCTAAAGTGAGTATAGTATTTTAAAGACCTCGTATATTTTAAATGTTCTGAAAATATTTATATGGGATATTTCCAATGTTATTGAACCAAACCTAATTTTATGGAAGACAATTATAATATTTTTTAGAGCTCCAAAAATATTCTAATTGTAAAAAATCATTTTATCTAAATGATTTTAGTTATTTAAAAATATTATGAGATTTGAATTATGTTGAAAACCCTAATTAATTAGATGGTTTTGTTCTCTTAAACATACGTAGCAAAACTTTATCATTTATTTAATGATGAAAGAATATTATTTATAAAATAAAGTTGAGTTTAAGTTTATGATATAACATTCTATCTTAATTCCTTACAGTATTTTTAGTTAAATCAATGTTTAAACTTTTACCATTAGATCAAATCTAAGGCCCCAAGATTAAAACCATTCTTCTCTTTCCCTCTTTCTCCTCCCTCTCCCTCCAGTCATGCGTGCAACCCCTTTCCCCATAGCCCCTCCTCCTTGTAGAGCCTGGCTCTGCCACAACCCAACCTTGTCTCTGCTGTCCATCTACAGCCACCTCACCAGCGACCCTCCCCCACCACCAATCTCCTCCCATGGCTTCTCCCTCTCTCGAATGGATCTCACATGGTTTCTCCCTCTCACAGTTGCCAGCCCCTCCATAAGCCACCCCCACCCCCACGCCACCGCACCACCACCACTAGCCTTCTTCCTCACCGGCGACCTCCCGCTAGCCTCCCCATGCCCAGCCGAAGCCCTCATGACCCACACGCTCTCTCATAGGTCCTCCATGACCCAAGCTAGATCCATCACCACCCAGCCACCATACCGCCTCTCCACTACCATCACTAGCTCCACCGAGCTCCTAAGCCCTTTCATGGCCAGCCAGCAACCCCCTTAGCTCCTTCCTCTCTCACACGTTCTCTCTATCCCTCGGTATCTTAGATCCACCGTGAGACCACCATGACGCCACTGTGCGCTGGCTTTAGTAACCACCATGAACCACCACAAGCCTTCCCATGGCCACCCCTTCCAGACCCACAGACCTATAGTCCAAAACAGCCACCCACTGCCTTTCCTTTGCCACCCACGAACTCCCCATTGTGTCAGCCACCTCCTAAAGCCTAGATCTAGTTGAGAAACCCTAGATCTGACCTTTTGAAGTAGCCTCGTTCCAAGGTCACGCCAGTGACCACGACATAGGGGTTACTGCCCAAGTTGGTGGCTTCCGACGCCACCCGCTGTGTCAAACAGTGAGCAATGCACGGGTTATCCCAACAATGGTATAACTTACTTTCCCTCATTAGTTAAGTTAGTTTTGAAGTTGGTTAGTTATCGACTGTGTTGTTGGTATTGTGGAGTTCATTGTGTAGTGAGGTGATGTGAAGTGTGGCTTTATAGGTGGAGTGTTGGGCATAGTTGTGAAGTGTTGTGTGTTATTGTGGACTATGCTGTAATGGTGGTTATGAAGTGTGAGTTGTTGTGGTGGTGTGTGGCATAATATGGATTGCAGGGAGTACACATGAAGTTTACTCCATGTGGTGAAGTTGTGATGCACTGGATGGCGTGTCACGAAAGTTTATAGGATTGCTTAGTTAAGGAGCGTAGAGCGTGTTATGTAGTGTCGGAAACTGTCGAATAGTGTCTCAGAGTCATTGTGATGTGACCCTACCATAGTGACATGTGTCACGGTGTAGTTGGGTATGGCCAAGAGTACTTGTGAAGTCACGGAATGGTGTAAGAGTGATGTAATGGAAACATGACAGGATGTCATCTAGTGGCAAGAGCACGTGAGGAGTCGTGCTCGTGATGAGTTAGAAGCTGGTGTTGAAGCGACTTGGCATGATGCTAGGTGAAGTGGCGGATAAAGGCGAGCTTGGGATTAGTCTCTAGCTACATGATGTGATGGAGGTGTAGTTGTGAATGGAGTCTTGTCGTGTTAAGTGTTGGGATAAACTATATTGTTGGACATGTAGCCTGAAGAGTCATGCTAGTAGGGTTTGAGTAGAAGGTTGGTATCGAAGTATGGAGCTTGTTTATACAAGCAGGAGATCAACGTGTTGTATGTTGATCTTAGGTGATAAAAGGGGATAAAGTATGTGTGTAATCTAGTTAGACACATGTGCCAGACGGATCTACCATATGTAATGGGTAATCTGTCCTAAGTATGGGTACATGATGTTTAGCCTTAGAGTCCACTTAAAGTTGTGTAACATGCATGCATGGGAATGAGGATGAAGTATGGGCTAGGATGCAGGAAGGAAGTGACTTGTGTAAGGACTAAGATTTAGATGCATGACTGTTATAAGCTGCTATAAGTAGAAGAATGAAGAGAATGAAGTCTGGAAGCAGAGAGCAACGGCTGTGAAGAATTGGAGCAGTTAAGGCACGTGATAGCACATGTAGATAGAATTACAATTGTAGCCTTAAGGTGTTGATTGAATGTACAAGAATACCCTTCCCTCAATAACAGAATTAACGTCCCATTGTGTATAAAAAGGAGTCGAGCTCCTGATGTAATTCATTCAGAAAGTAAAACAGAATTCTTTTGGAGGAACTGATGCCTCAAAGATCAGATATTTAGTAAAAACTCTTGAGTGGTTGTTACAATTGGTATCATAGCAGGTTCAATTTTCTGGAAAAATTTTTCTTCAAATGGCCGAAGGAACTCGTTATAAAGAATTGGAGAAGATGGTGGTTGCTTTGCGACAGAGCCAAGATCAGCAAGGGAAGAGTCTTGAAGATCACCAAGGAGCATTAGAATCCTTGAATTTGAAGTTGGATAGGCTGCTTGAGGCGGTGAATACTAATGGGAGCAGGTTGGGTCATCAGAATTCAGGGGGTAGGCCAGATGGAGCAAATCCAGAACAACGAGGTATGCAGTTTGGAGCTATTAAGATAGATTCTCCAAAGTTTGATGGGGATAATCCTATTGGGTGGGTTTATAAAGCAAATCATTATTTTGCTTTGTATCCTATGCCGGATGGACAAAAGGTTTGGATGGCTTCTTTGTATATGGAAGGAGTTGCTTTAATTTGGTTCCAAGGTGCTAAAGAAACTGGTCTTTTTGTTTCTTGGAATGCCTTTGTTGATGCTTTACAATTGAGATTTGGGAATTCATCATATGATGATCCTATGGAAGCCTTGAAACGTTTAAAACAAACTTCTACAGTTACTGTATACAAAACTCAGTTTGAAGAAATCTCTAATAGGTTGACAAGATTGTCTGAAGATTATAAACTGAGCTTGTTTTTAAGTGGATTAAGGGATGAAATAAGATTACCTGTGAGGATGCTGCATCCTCAGTCTCTTAACTCAGCTTTTGGTCTTGCTAAGATGCAAGAAGAGTATATCCACAGTATTCGTGGTAACTTTAGAGGGGGGAATTATCAAAATTCCTTTACCCCATTTTCTGTTGGAGGAAATGGATTTACTAATAATTTTACAAGGAAACAAAACACTCTTGTAGAAAAGAATAACAGTTTCAAACCCTCTTTGCCAATACAAAAAGTTACCCCAATCAAAATGAAGGAAAGACGAGATAAAGGGTTGTGTTATTTCTGTGATGAGAAATGGAAACCCAGTCATAAATGTGAGAGGAAAAAGGTTAAGTTCTTTATTATGGAAGGGATGGAGTTATTTCAAGATGATGACAAGCAAGATTGTGAGCTGGTAGGAAATCAGGATGTGGATAAGATTCTGATTCCACAAGATGAAGTTCCTGAGATATCTCTTAATGCTATAGCAGGGTATTTGAGTCCGAGAACTGTGATGACCCGCTTTTATGTGTATTTTCACTGAAAGAATATTTTAATTTAATTAAATATTTTTTAGTACTTTTATTTTAAATTATCGAGTTTTAAATAGATTTTATTGGCTGTTGAATTTAAATTGTGATTTAATTTATTTTGGCTTGTTTTTTTGTTTTAAAAATTTAAATAGTTGGTTTTTAATAGTTATTTATTTTATTTTAGCTTATTGAAGTGTTTAAAATATTTTTAGTGGTGTTTATTTATTTATTTGATGTAGTGTTAATTTATTTTAATCGTTTTATGTTTTTATACCGTTTTCGGCTGATCAGTCTTTGGACTTCCGACGTGAGGACTGGACCTCATTAATTTCCTTCATCTTTTTCTTTTTTCTTTTCTTTTCCTCTTCTTTTTCTTTTTTTCCCTTCTTTTCTTTTTTCTTTTTCCTTTTTTTCCCTCTCCCGTTCGGTTTTCTCTCTCTCTCTCCCCGCGTTCCTCTCTTTCTCTCTCTCTCCTCACCCACGCGTCCGCCGGCCTCCAGCCCAGCCCCGCCGTTCGCCGGCGTCGTGCCTGACGCCACACCCACCGGTCGACTCCCCTCCGGCCGGTGATCATCCCCTCCAACTCCCAGCCCCAACCGGCCGGCCGTTTGGCCGGAAAACGCCCAACAAGCCGCACGGCTTTAAGCCCGATCCGCCGCCGTCGCTCCACCTCCGGCCACCACCTCTTCACCACTTCTTCCCCTACTCCTTACCGACCTAACCCACCCATCCCCGGCCTCAAACGGTCACCGGAGCGGCTCCCACGAGCTCAACTCCGATTTGCCCTTTTTCCGCCCCTACCGGCGTTTTCGCCGCCACCCACGGCCAAAACTCACTTCCACTAGCTTCATAAACATCTCTAGACCATTCCCTATCAATTTGGTGTCTTGGTTTGTCCCCGGTCAAAAGTGGGTATTTTGCGACCCACGGGAACAGTGCATTTGCACTGTTACGTTGCTTTCGCATCGCCGTTCGCTTCGCGCCGAACCTTCTAAAAATCCTATATAGCGCTGTAAGTATTTTCCAAACGCTACTTTTAGATTTAAATGTATTTTACTCTTTCAATAATTTATTTGGTTGGTTCGCTGATTCCGGACTGAGTCCGAGGAGTTCGGGGGTCGGATGGATGGAGGACGGAGTTGCTTGTTTTGTTGTGCTATGGTTGAATTTATTTGTCGAGCATTGAAATTGGCATTTACATGATGCATGCACTTGTATTTTATTTTATTGGATAAAATCATGTTTTATTGGCGTAAATGATTTTTGGGAGTGTGCGTATCACGAGCCCAAGCCGGGATGGGTTATTATCTCGGTGGAGCTCCTCTGGTCACTCGGGAGTGGATAATACTGAGTGACATCCCCTGGGTTGTCGCCGGGCGACGACCGGATCGCACGATACGGTAACGCTGTCGTGTCGACTCCGTGGTCCTTTTAGTGGCGGGGACTAGAGGATGGCCTGGCCAGGTACGCGCGAGTTGGAGGCGCGAGTCTGGGCATCACTCGTGTAGGTGTCACACGCGTAGACGTTACCTGCGGTGTGGCACAGAGCCAGAGTGTGCGGATGATCCCTAGGGGAGATCATGGTGCATGCATAATTGGTTGGTTTTCATGGTTTTCGGATATGGGCCATTTTCTGGGAAAATGGCGATGGTCTTGTGATCCATTTTCGGGGAAAATGGTGGTTTGGGCCATTATCTGGGATAATGGCGAGGCTTGGTTTTAAAGGTTATGTTTTTAAGCCAGTTGGGTTTTTGGCGTGCGTGGAAAATATGATTTATGAGTTTTGGAGCATTGACATTCATTCATACTTGTTGTTTGAGTTTAATATGCTTTTATCTAGTGGTGTTTGGGTTTTACTTACCTGCGGCACCATTTTTGGTACCGTAGATTTTGATGCAGCGTTCGAGGAGGAGGAGGAGGCTGAGCCCGAGGATGCGGCTCCGCCGGAGTTCTGATTTGAAGTTATGCTTTGTACTTAGTTTTAAAACAATATTTATATCATGTAATATTTTATTCTGTACCTTTGAACCGTTTGTATTTTATTTAAGAAAAATTCTGGTACTTAGTATTGACTTTGCTATCCGCTGCGTATCTTCTTGTGCACATTTGTCGCTTGCACACACTTGGCACTCGTCGTTAGGATGGTGACCCGTGATGTCACCATCCGGGCGCCTCGAATTCCCCGTATCCGTACGTGGGGATTTTGGGGGCGCCACAGGTGGTATCAGAGCGGTTTGGCTCTGGGTAAAACCACATGTCCCATAGGAGAGGTACCAGAATGTTTTTAAGTTGTGTTTTAAAAATTTATTTTGAGTAATATTGTTTTTTGACGTGTTTTAGTTGTTTTGAATTTATTTGAGCTTGTTTGGTTGTTTTATTTAATTAGTTATGTTATTGCTGCTGATTTGTTTTTGTTTTCTTGTCATGTGGATTGGTTTTGGTTTGGTTTTATGTTATTGGTTTTATTCGTTTTCTTAAAAGGGGGTCAAAGGTTGTGGTGGCAGGAAAAATGGTGAGACCGAGGAAATCTACACAAGGGCCACGGGACGATACTCAGAGAGATGACTCCATTGCCCAAGCTATACGGCAAATGACGGAATTTATGCAGCAAAATTTTAGGCCTCAGCAAGGAGTGCCTAGCCCACAACCTGGAGGTCCTTGGCCGCAACAAGGAGGACCTTGGCAGCAAGGAGGGGCTTGGCAACAAGGAGGGCCTTGGCAACAAGGAGGGCCATGGCTACTACCAGGAGGGTCCAGTGGAGGTGTGCAAGCGGGGTGCACGTATGAGCGCTTTCTGGCGCATAGGACTCCCCACTTCACTGGAGACGAGGATCCACTACAAGCTGGAAAGTGGATCAAGGACTTGGAGAGGACTTTTGAGGTATGTGGTTGCACCGAGGCGCAACAAGTTCTCTACGCCAGCTATCTGTTACAAGGCACTGCTTTTGATTGGTGGGATACCAAAAGAATAATGCTGGAGTCAGAATTGGGATCTTTTGCCGCGGTGACTTGGCAGCGCTTCAAGAAGGAATTTAATAACCGCTTCTTTCCCGCTTCTGTAAGGCGGCAAAAAGCAAGAGAGTTCTCACACTTGGTCCAAGGGAGCATGACCGTGGAACAGTACTCCCGAAGGTTTGTAGAACTTGGGAAATTTGCTCCCCACCTCATCGCCACAGAGGAGATGCAAGCTGAGCGTTTCCAGGAGGGTCTACGCCCCGATATACGCCGGTTGGTAGTCAGCCACCGGATATCCACTTTTCAGGATTTAGTGGATGTGGCCACCCTCGTGGAGCGGGAGAATAATTTGAGTATGGGTTCCCCTCCGGGACATAAAAGGCGGAGTTTTACTGGAGAAGGAAGTAGCTCTGGATCGCCTCAGAAAATTGTTCAGCGGTCTGGAACTCGACCACAAGCTGCCTCAGGAGTGCGTATAGGAGGTCGGATGCCCGTTTGCATGAGGTGTAATAGAGCTCATACGGGTGAGTGCACTTTGGGTGGAGCTCGATGCTATAATTGTGGCCAGCAGGGACACTTTGCCCGTGAGTGTCCTAATACAGTTCAAGGAAGCCGTGGAGGTCGACGTGGTGGAAGAGCTAATCAGAGACAAGTAGCACAGGCTCGAGTGTATGCTCTTACCCCTGGAGAGGTGGATGATGAGGCACCAGCGACCCACGATGCTGGAGTGATTACAGGTATGGTTCTAAATTAATTAATTTTTGGATTTGATGTTTGGTGTGGTTTGATGTTTGTTTGTTTCGGATTTTGTGGGTGTATGTGTTTGGTTCAGGAAGAGTTCGGTTATATGACTTTTATGCTTGCACATTGTTTGATTCGGGTGCATCTCAATCATTTGTGTCTTCTACGTTCGCTCGGATATGTAATTTGGTTACGGGACCCCTACCAGGATCGTTGGTGGTGAGTCTTCCAAATGGTGAAATGGTTTGTTGTTCTAAAGTTGCGTTGGGTTGTCCCTTGGATTTTGGTGGTAGGACCCTTGATGCCGACTTGGTGGTGTTCAAGTTGTTGGGATTTGATATTATTCTCGGCATGGATTGGTTATATCGGTATTGTGCAAGTATAAATTGCAGAAGTCGGGTAATCAGTTTTCAACTCCCAGATGGTGATTGTTTAGAGTTTATGGGAAGTAAATTAAAGAGAAGCCGATGGTTATATCGGCAATTCAAGCGAAGAAAGATATTGCTTGTGGGGCGGATGCCTTTTTGGTTCAAGTGGCGTCTACGCCAATTGGGAACAAGTCCTTGGCAGATTTTCCAGTGGTAGGAGAATTTCCCGATGTGTTCGTAGATGATTTGCCGGGGTTACCTCCAGTCCGCGAGTTGGAGTTCGCTATCGATCTAGAACCCGGGGCGGCTCCTGTGCATAAAGCCCCTTACCGTATGGCACCAGCCGAGTTGAAAGAGTTGAAAGCCCAGTTGCAAGAGTTGGTCGACAAGGGGTTTATCCAGCCAAGTACTTCCCATGGGGTGCACCAGTTTTATTTGTTAAAAAGAAAGATGGCACTCTTAGAATGTGTATTGATTATCGAGAGCTTAATAAAGTGACAATAAAGAATAAGTACCCTCTTCCAAGAATTGACGACTTATTTGATCAGCTTCAAGGAGCGGCTATCTTCTCGAAGATTGACTTGAGATCGGGATATTATCAGCTGCGAATAAGAGATAGAGATGTCCCCAAGACTGCTTTTAGATCAAGATATGGGCATTACGAGTTCAAAGTGATGCCTTTTGGGTTGGCTAACGCTCCTGCAGCTTTCATGGATCTGATGAACCGGGTTTTTCGACCTTATCTGGATTCTTTCGTAGTGGTTTTTATTGATGATATTTTAGTTTATTCCCAGAATGTTGACGAGCATGCTTATCACCTTCGCTTAGTGCTTGGGAAGTTACGAGAGCACCAGTTGTACGCGAAGCTTAGCAAATGTGAATTTTGGCTGGATGAAGTCAGATTTCTCGGGCACGTAATTTCCCAGGACGGTGTGGCAGTTGATCCCAGTAAGGTGGAAGCTATTTTATCATGGCAGCGTCCATCGACTGTGCGCGAGATCCGAAGTTTCTTGGGACTTGCTGGATACTATAGAAGATTCGTGGAGGGATTTTCCCGATTATCCGGTCCTCTCACCGCTTTGACTAGAAAGAATGCAGAGTTTGTTTGGTCAGACAAGTGCGAGAGGAGTTTCCAAGAATTGAAGAACAGATTGACAACTGCGCCAGTTTTAGCACTTCCAAAACCGCTTGAGCCGTTTGTTGTTTTTAGTGATGCATCTAAATTTGGTTTGGGGTGTGTTCTCATGCAAGGAGGACGGGTCGTGGCTTATGCGTCTCGTCAACTGAAAGACCACGAGAAGAATTACCCGACACATGATTTGGAATTGGCCGCAATAGTGTTTGCCCTTAAGATTTGGCGACACTTTTTATATGGAGCAGTTTGCGAGATCTACACCGATCACAAGAGTCTGAAGCATTTATTTTCTCAGAAGAATCTCAACATGAGGCAAAGAAGATGGTTAGAAGAATCTCACAAGAGTCTGGTCACTCGGGAGTGGATAATACTGAGTGACATCCCCTGGGTTGTCGCCGGGCGACGACCGGATCGCACGATACGGTAACGCTGTCGTGTCGACTCCGTGGTCCTTTTAGTGGCGGGGACTAGAGGATGGCCTGGCCAGGTACGCGCGAGTTGGAGGCGCGAGTCTGGGCATCACTCGTGTAGGTGTCACACGCGTAGACGTTACCTGCGGTGTGGCACAGAGCCAGAGTGTGCGGATGATCCCTAGGGGAGATCATGGTGCATGCATAATTGGTTGGTTTTCATGGTTTTCGGATATGGGCCATTCTATGGGAAAATGGCGATGGTCTTGTGATCCATTTTCGGGGAAAATGGTGGTTTGGGCCATTATCTGGGATAATGGCGAGGCTTGGTTTTAAAGGTTATGTTTTTAAGCCAGTTGGGTTTTTGGCGTGCGTGGAAAATATGATTTATGAGTTTTGGAGCATTGACATTCATTCATACTTGTTGTTTGAGTTTAATATGCTTTTATCTAGTGGTGTTTGGGTTTTACTTACCTGCGGCACCATTTTTGGTACCGTAGATTTTGATGCAGCGTTCGAGGAGGAGGAGGAGGCTGAGCCCGAGGATGCGGCTCCGCCGGAGTTCTGATTTGAAGTTATGCTTTGTACTTAGTTTTAAAACAATATTTATATCATGTAATATTTTATTCTGTACCTTTGAACCGTTTGTATTTTATTTAAGAAAAATTCTGGTACTTAGTATTCGACTTTGCTATCCGCTGCGTATCTTCTTGTGCACATTTGTCGCTTGCACACACTTGGCACTCGTCGTTAGGATGGTGACCCGTGATGTCACCATCCGGGTGCCTCGAATTTCCCGTATCCGTACGTGGGGATTTTGGGGGCGCCACAAGAACCATGAGAATTCATGGTAAGGTTCAGGACTGTCCTGTTGTAATTCTTGTAGACACAGGTAGCACACACAACTTTCTTGATCCCATGATTGCTGGAAAAGTGGGGTTAGGAATTAATCTTGCAGAGCAGGTGGAAGTATTTGTAGCTAATGGAGAAAAGATGAGAAGTGAAGGTTTGATAGAACAGATGCAGTTTCAGATGCAAGGCAATCAGTTTAACACTGATTTTTTCTTATTGCCTCTTGGTGGCTGTGATGTTGTAGTAGGAATGCAGTGGTTGAGAACCTTGGGTCCTGTATTATGGGATTTTAATGGTCTAACTATGTCTTTCCAGCACAACAACAAAACAGTGACAATTAGAGGCATGAATGCTACTAAACCTGAATTGGTTGAGGATATTTAGATCTGTCAGTTGACTACAATTGAAAGAAAAGGAATGCTGTTACAGTTAGTTCAGTTACAACAGCCTGTTAGCAAAGAAAAGCTAGACAGTGAAGTTGAGGAGGTCTTAAAAAAGTTTGCTGTAGTTTTTGATGAACCAAAGGGCTTAGCTCCAAAAAGAAGCCATGATCACAAGATTTATCTTAAAGAGGGTACCATGCCTATTTCTGTTAGGCCATATAGGTATCCCTTTGTACAAAAGGCTGAGATTGAAAAGATAGTTAAAGAATTGCTTGAAGCTGGAGTTATAAGATGCAGTCAATCTCCTTTTTCATCTCCTGTGATTCTTGTGAGGAAAGCTGATGGATCTTGGCGTATGTGTATAGACTACAGGGCTTTGAATAGAGAAACTATTAAAGACAAATTTCCTATTCCTGTGGTAGATGAACTTCTCGATGAATTATGTGGGGCTACAATTTTTTCCAAGCTAGACCTCAGATCTGGCTATCATCAGATTCGAGTGAAGGAGTCAGATATTGAGAAGACAGCTTTTTGCACACATCAAGGCCATTATGAGTTTTTGGTTATGCCCTTTGGCTTAACCAATGCTCCTGCTACCTTCCAGTCATTGATGAATGAAGTGTTTCAACCATTTTTAAGAAAATTTGTTATAGTTTTCTTTGATGACATTTTAATATACAGTAAGAATAAGGAAGATCATGTGCAGCATTTAACCTTAGTGTTAGAAGTATTAGCAAAGCATACATTGTTTGCTAAGAGAAGTAAATGCAGGTTTGCCTCTAAGAAAATAGACTATCTTGGACATTTGGTTTCTGCTGAGGGAGTGCAGGCTGATCCATCCAAGATAAAAGCCATGGTGGAATGGCCTTTGCCCAAATCCATCAAGTCCTTAAGGGGATTTCTTGGCTTAACTGGCTATTACAGGAAATTTGTAAGACATTATGGATTAATTGCTGGGCCTCTCACTGATTTGCTTAAGAAAGATTCATTTCATTGGAGTAATGCAGCTGCACAAGCTTTTGAAGCATTGAAGAAGGCTATTTCTCAACCACCTGTTTTAGCTTTACCTGATTTTACTAAGCCATTTTTAATTGAATGTGATGCATCAGGTCGAGGAGTAGGAGCTGTGTTAATGCAGAATAACAGGCCCTTGGCTTTCCTTAGCCAAACGTTGAAAGGAAAAGCATTGGATCTTTCTGCATATGAGAAAGAATTCTTGGCATTAGTTGTGGCTGTTAAGAAGTGGAGGCCTTACCTCGTGGGTTCTCAGTTTGTCATCAAAACTGACCAACAAAGCCTGAAGTTTTTACTGGAACAGAAGATAGGTACACCTTCTTAACAAAAGTGGATTAGTAAGCTCATTGGTTATAACTTCAAAATTGAGTATAAAAAAGGCAAGGAGAATGTGGCTGCAGATGCTCTTTCCAGGAGAAATGATTCAGTAGGCAAAGAAGTATTGCTATCTGCCATAACTGTTTTGGATCCTATGTGGTTGCAACAGTTGAAGGACTCTTATTTGCATGATGAAGAGATCTCGACTATATGTCAGAAATTGCAGAAAGGGGAATTAATAAATCAGGCCTTTACCTTACAGAATGGGTTTTTGCTGAAGAAAGGTAGAGTATTTTTATCTTCCAAGTCCCCTTTAAAACAGCAAGTACTGGAATTTATACATAGTAGTGCTTTTGGAGGCCACTCTGGTTACCAAAAGTCCTTACACAGAGCTAAAGTAGATTTTATTTGGCTGGGCATGAGGAAGGACATTAAAAATTTCATTAAAGAATGTGAAGTATGTCAGAAATGCAAGGTAGAGAATCTATTACCAGCAGGGTTATTGCAGCCATTACCTATTCCTATGAAGTCATGGAGTGATATCTCTATGGCCTTTATTGATGCACTTCCTAATTCAAAGGGATTTTCTGTCATTTTAGTGGTTGTGGACAGACTCACTAAGTATGCCCATTTCTTACCACTGTCTCATCCTTACACTGCAGTTTCTGTGGCAAAACTTTTTATTTCACAAGTTTGCAAGTTACATGGTATGCCTGCAACAATTGTGACTGATCGAGATGCAACTTTCACAAGTGGATTTTGGAAAGAGCTCTTCAGATTGCAAGGTACAAAGCTCCATTACAGTTCTGCTTATCACCCACAATCGGATGGACAAACAAAAATTGTGAACAAGTGTGTGCAACAATACTTGAGGTGTTTTGTTTCTGAGAGACCAAAACAATGGAGTTATTGGCTGCCTTGGGCAGAATGGTGGTACAACACCTCTTTGCATACAGCAACTAAGATGACACCATTTGAGGCTTTGTATGGTGTACCCCCTCCCACCTTGTTACAATATGCAGCAGGTACAACTCAGAATGAGGCAGTAGATTCAGAATTGAGATCTCGAGAGGAGATTCTGTCCTTATTGCGGAAAAATTTGATAGCAGCACAATCTACCATGAAACAACAATATGATAAGAAGCATGTTTATAGGCAGTTTCAAGTTGGTGACATGGTTTACTTGAAGTTACAGAAGTACAAGCAACACACTGTGGGAGCTGTTGTTAATCCTAAGTTGGCAGCACGATATTGTGGCCCCTTTAAGGTGTTGGAGTGTATTGGGACAGTAGCCTATAGACTGGAATTACCACCAACTTCAGCTATACATCCAGTGTTTCATGTGTCCAGATTAAAGAAGCATGTGGGACCTTTGAAGATTCTTTCCTCAGCCTTACCATTACAAGATTCACATGGTGCAATTAGGACTGAGCCTGAGAAAGTTCTGCAAAGAAGAATGACTCCTGTGGACAACAAACCATTTATTGAATTGTTGATCAAATGGCGTGGGGCCTCTGAGGCCGATGCTACATGGGTTCCTGTTGAGCAATTATGATTGCAATACCCTGACCTTGTTGGCAAGGTCTTTTGAAGGGGGGGTGAATTGTTCTAAGCTGCTATAAGTAGAAGAATGAAGAGAATGAAGTCTGGAAGCAGAGAGCAACGGCTGTGAAGAATTGGAGCAGTTAAGGCACTTGATAGCACATGTAGATAGAATTACAATTGTAGCCTTAAGGTGTTGATTGAATGTACAAGAATACCCTTCCCTCAATAACAGAATTAACGTCCCATTGTGTATAAAAAGGAGTCGACCTCCTGATGTAATTCATTCAGAAAGTAAAACAGAATTCTTTTGGAGGAACTGATCCCTCAAAGATCAGATATTCAGTAAAAACTCTTGAGTGGTTGTTACAATGACTTGGTTGGTTCAAGTTGTAACAGCCCACTAGAAATTCAATGGT
Organism: Carya cathayensis; assembly: GCA_011037825.1. Lineage (NCBI taxonomy): Eukaryota > Viridiplantae > Streptophyta > Magnoliopsida > Fagales > Juglandaceae > Carya > Carya cathayensis. The sequence goes on from QGSO01000145.1 coordinate 2,946,825, forward strand.
GGAATTTCTATAGACTTTAGAAATCTCGTGAAAACCCCATAAGTTTTCATGAATCGATCAATCGCACAGGTTTTAGTCTGTCAACATAACCAGTGTTATCACTCACTATGGTGGTAGAAATGCGATTTTAATCGTTTGAGGTAGTTAGAAGTGTCAGAATATGTTATAGTCTACACCACTAAACTCAGTTGAATATTTAATAATTTATAGCGCAATAACCCATTTTTATAATTTCGGATGAAACAGCTGTTCGAAACTGTGAATTTATTTATAGGGGCACTTCAGAATTGAGTTTTGGTAAACGGTTTTCACTGTAGGTTATATAAATATTTATAATTTTTCAGTATTAAGTTTATTATGATTTTTTAGGAGTGAATAGTAACCTCGGTAAGCATACTAAGTGCAGTGTTTTCAAAATCACAGTGTGGAATGTCCAAATTAGGTTAGAGAAGTTTTATTTGGACACTTGACAATATCTTAGCCATACATAGTCAATAGTATTAGACACTTGGCATAAAAAGGAGCCATTAGATGGATTTGTGAAGGAAATCAAGCTGCAATATCATGCCATGTAAGTAAAACCTTTTTCATCTGATCAACCAAATTGAGCCAGATTGAATATGGTTTCAACCCTAGTGAAACCCTAAATGGTTGGAATCCATTTGAAACCCCAAAAAACTGGTTGAAACAGAAACCCTAAATGGTTTCCCCAAATCCTAAAGTTGGCCTTCAAACCCTTTTTGATCCAATTTCTAGTTTTGTGTTTAATGACTTGATTAAATCACTTCCATATGCTATTAATTTCTCAAATTCTTCTTATGACATTAGTATCCAACCTTTTAAACCTTCGAACTTTGATTGGGCCAAGAAAAATTGGATTTGAGCTTGATAGCATCTCAAACCCTAACCAAACCCCCTTTAAACCCTAAATTGAAGCCCACTTGGTTGAGGCCCACCAAGGCCCACAAATTTGGCCACCTTGGCAAGGCTTATTGGAGAAGTTTCCTTCCCCACATGGCAGACCATCCACTGCCCTTGGCTACACCCAATAGTGCCTTGATGAGATGGAGAAACCCATCCCATCAACCTCCATACCTCACAGCTTCTGCAGGCTGTCCTCTCTCTTCACTATTCTCCACTTTATGTCACATAACCACTTCCAATCAAGGGTCTTTCAAGCCCATATCTTCCCCCTCCAGAAGTCTAGAGTCATGCAAGCCACGCCTCTTTCACTTTAATCACTTCTTCACCCCGTTCTTAATTAGAGAGAAACCCAAAAGAGCTCTCTCGCGCAAATTTCTATATCTTTTTGCGTGGAGACTTTCAACCCGTTTTAAGTATTTTCATATGATCACTCCTTCATAAAATTTGTTCCTATTTGAGTATAGTTTCCGTAGATATATTATTCGTATCATTCCATGGTCATTTGGTTGGTCAAAAGTATTTTTAACCATGGAAAGGTCATTCTGGGTGTGATTCTGGAGAGTATGTTAGGTTTTGGAGTTTTTGACCAAGCTAATGGACATATCTTGGTCCGAAACTTTTATGGAGTGTTTTTAGAATTTTTTTAAGAGTGTTCATTGAGGTTTTGTTGCATGACTAAATATTTTGATGATAGAGTTTCTTAGATCTAGAAACTTGAAAACTGGAAGTGGCAAAACAGTTTTTATTTGGAGCAAGTTTGAATATTTCAAGGTTTGATCTTACTCTAAAGGCTTTGATATTTTTATATGATGATCCTAAGTCTCTTATTTTCATGTTAGGCTGTTATTTCGAAGATATTTAGTATTAGTTTCAAAGATATGATTTTTCTATGCAAGAGGATTTCAGTTAGGCCTAAGATTTGATGTTTTTGGATTAGATCCATGTTTTGTTGATTTTTAGCCATGTGATTTTAAGTTTGATGGTTGGATATTCTTTAGGACACATTTTTAAACCATGTGATGTTTTAGTTTGAAGATCTCATATTTGTAAGCCATGGATCAAGAGATTTATCAAAGCTAGTTGAGGAAAATGTTTCTGTTTTTGGATTAAGTGTAAAACCAAAAGCTCCAAGTGTTATTTTGTGATTTTGGTGACTTTAATTTGATGATTTAAAGCATGGTTGATCTTAGGATGATGTTATAAATATGTTAGAAGTAAGATTTGATTTTTTGGAATCCTTGGAGATATTTTGATTTAGGGTCAAAGCTTGTGATTCAAGTGTTTGGATCATTTTACAAAAAAAGTTTGGTGTTGATTATTAGCTTTTCTAAATTGATATTTTAAGTATGCTTTTAAACTTAGGATTGGAAAATGTTCGTTGCAAAATTTTGGTTTAAGCATGAGTTTTGAAGTTGGAAGGAATTGCAACAAAAATAAGAGAACCTATGGATGTTTCGGCCATAGTGTGTTTTCCATAGTTGTGTTTTGTTTTAATTTTTTCTAAGTTGATATTTGAGTTTAAGACAATTTGCATGAGGAATGTAAATTTTGAAAATTTTTGGAGTTAGGATGTGAAATCCTTAAGTTAGGGATAAGATGATCATTTTCCCACATGTAGAGGGTAAAATGGTAATTTTACTCTAAGTTAGCTTGTTTTCATGTTTCTAATTGTTAGTAATTAAATTTCTACTTTTTAGAATACCCTCTTACAGTTCCTCATGTTTCGTGTTTTATTCTCGTAGAACGTGACTATCAAGGTAAGTTAGCTTCTAACTTACTATCAGTTTATTGTGTAAGTATGATGGGTAAGGGAACTACAATTTATGCATATATGTTATCATATATGTCATGCCATGCCACGTCATTACATGTTTCTCTGTTATGCATGATGTATTCTGTCATGAATATTTATCTGTTACACAATCTTTTCTATCATATATTTCTATATGTTATAAGTATGCCATGTTAAGTATATCACATGTTACATGTATGTCATATCATGTAATATTCACCATTGCAAGTATGTCATGTTAAGTAAAGAAGTCAGATTAAGTTTATGTTAAGTCAAGTTTCAGATCACGTTCATGTTAAGTTATTCATGTCAATCACGACCCTAAGTGATAGGATGGGGTAATATCATAGTGGAACTCCTTTGTTCACACTGGAGTGTCTAAATAGGTGTGAAATTTTCTAGGTTGACGAAGTACAATCAACAGGTTGTGAATGGGGCCTAATTAGTTGGTCACTGGAGCGCGCCTGGCACTAATGCCGATGGAGCCATATTTTATTTTACGTGTGTTCATAGCAAGTGTGGCACAAATAATTCATGGGGCCACAACAACTATGGAGCATGAAGTATGAGGCCACAACAACTGTGGAGTATACACTACTTGAGACACAACAATTGTGACACGTAGAATATGTGGGGCCACAACAACTATGGAGTATGTATTAACGCACTCACAGCTGCTGTAGATACCTGTATTGTGATGTGGTAATCGAAGAGACACACGGCTCTTGGGGACCCGTGTAATACCCATATGGTCACGTTATTAATTAAGTCAATTGAACAAGTGACCAAGTTTATATCAAGAAGTTAAGAATAAGCAATCATGGTTAACCCTATGAGATAAGAATAAGTTTAGAATCAAGTTTATGTTATGTTATGTTCATGTTCATATCATGTTATGTTAATGTTTATGTTATGTTCAAGCTCACATTCATGTTATATTATGTTCATGTTCATGTTATGTTTCAAGTTCACGTTCATGTCATGTTATATTCACGTACATGTTATGTTCAAGTTCACGTTCATATTATATTATGTTCATATTTACATTATGTCTCAAGTTCACATTTATGTCATGTTATGCTAAAGTTTATGTTAAATTCAAGTTCATGTTTTTGTTATGTATGTTCACATGCATGCTATGATTCAAGTCCATGTTATGTTTCAAGTTCACATTCATGTTATGTTGCTAGCCCATGTTATGTTATAAGTTCAAATTCATATTATGTCAAGTCAAGTTCAGTTCACATTTCAGTTCAGGTTATGTCAGTTATGCCATGCTATATGTCAAGTTATGCTATGCTTACTTACGACTTTAATTATGCATTCATGCTTTTACTGCCATGCATTCATAATTAACCTGTGTGGGAGTTTCCTGTTAACTTACTGAGATTTGTAATCAAATCTCACCGTGGTAGTCCCAACTACCATTCCCCCCGAATGGTAGGCGATGTGTCAGGATCAAAGCAGGGAGCAGACATTGGCAGACTGAAGGAGGTTGACTAGACGCCGCAGACACGACGCAGAACTTACAACTTCCATAGTTAGTTTTTGGATAGTATTCTAATCTTGTTAGTCAAGTTACACGAGTTACTCGATGAACTTCCTCAATAGTGTATTTTGGTAATGTAAATATGGAGTCTGGTCTCCCACGTTTTTGAGGTTATAGTCTTCTAAGACTCGTACTGAAATCGTGGATGTTTATTTTGTTAAGTATACTTGGATTACGATTTAACTATTTAGAATATTATAAGTTTGGTGCATAGTATTTCTCAAGAAAAAAAAATTATCCGCTACGAATATTGCATAATGCTAGATCCATGTTAGGAACATTGCATCTTATATGTCATGAACAGGGGCAGGTAATCACTTGTTGCATGTCCCGACGCTTTAGATGTTTGTTCGATCCCAAGCGGAATCTGGGGGCGTCACACAAGTTATGCATCGAGATGAGGTTAATAGGAAGAGTAAGGTGTAGGTTGACTCACTCAAAAATGAGTAGCATTAATGCTATCCCAAGTGCAGGAGGATGTCGTGTAATAATTAGGAATAAATTCCTATATCGTCTCCTCAGGGAAAGTTACTTAAAAATCAAACTCTTTGAAAAATGTGAAAAACTTCACAAAGAGAAAATAAAATGATGGTATGTGCAATGGATGGAAGAGGGTACTAGTCATGGACTAGATTCATGTTTTTAGATTTTGATTGTTGGGTTGAAAAGTAAAGGACTAATAGATTAAACTCAGAAATTAATAAGACTAAATTAAGAATTAAACTAGAATAGAAAGTAATTCACAAAACATGCATTGAAAATTGAAAAGCCCCAAAATCAATGTTCTAGGGTTCATCATTGTATTCAAATCACAAATTCTCAAATTAAACCACAGTAATTGTAATCACCATTAAAATTAAAGCTTAACAAAATGAGAAAAATAAATAACATGAACTAAATTAATAACAATTAAATTACTCAAACGTCTAACTCAAAAATCTCCAAAATAATTCAGAAACTTAAAACTGAAATGAAATAGCAAGTAGGGAATTAAAAAAATCAAGCCAATTGAATGGAGATGAAGATTCGAAGCGGTGGAGGAGGCTGAACTGCAGTAGCAATTGGACCCCTCAAGGAGTTCTTCAATCTGCTGCAGTGTGAGTGAATGATCCAGTGGAAATTGTGTAGCTGCGTGAATGATCGCTTGTATGAATCCTCTTCTCCGAATCTGAATGAAAATCAATGGAAAAAATGAATTCTAAGTGTTTCTCTAATTAAAACCAGAGTTTTCCAGGCCAAGGGTCAGCCATAAGATGTAAAAAATCATTTATATACTCTGACGGCGAAATAAACCCTAATCTATAAAATACGATATTCGCTCGAGCGGAGTGTCGAGCAAACATCGAGCGTTCGACTCTGCCTAAATTCGCTCGAGTGGAGTGTCAAGCAAACATCGAGCGTTCAACTCTGCCTGAATTCGTTCGAGCGGCCAAATGCCTCCGCTCGAGCGATCTCTTTTCCCGCACACCCGCTTGAGCTCACTGTCGAGCGGTAGTCGAGCGTTTGAATCTGCCTGACTTCGCTCGAACGGACAGAAGCCGCCGCTCGAGCGATATGTACCATAATCCATAGTAATCAACAGTTGATAAAATTAAAGCAGAAATTCATACTTTTAATCAATTAAAATCACAACTTTGATTTATTCATTTTTCCATATAAAACCAATGATAAAGTAATGAAAGAATTAATATATATTGGTTCCAAAAGCATTAAAAATGCAATAATTCAGCTCAATCACACCCCCCAACTAGCATTTTACTAATCCTTGAGCAAAATAGTGAAAATTAATTGAGATGAATATTGTATAAAGATCGAAATTCAAATAAAACAATCAAACACAATTCTAAATTCTCACAAAAGTGACACGTTACTACTCAATCCCCAAGGGTTATACCCACCAAGATTATCTCAACAATCTTTTACATAGAATTAAGGCAAATGTCTCAGAACTCAAATGTGTGTGTGGAGCTAAACCGGTTGTGTGTTCCTCATTACTAGCCATGATTTGTCATAGGATTTTTCAACCTTAAGATTAATCATTGCTGATTCTAACTACCTCAAAGCCCAAAGGACTAGCAGTTTTCACGCCAGCTCTGTTTTTAAAGGTTGGACACTCAACACCCAAAGTTTTGGGTAATTGTTTCTAGCCCTTTTTACTTAGGAAAGTTCAGTACGTCGCCTTTAATCCTTTTCTCTCTTTTTTTTTTCCTTTTCTTCTTTTCTTTTCAAATCCTTTTTTTTTTCTCTTTTTCTTTTTGGCATGGCTCGGTGGTCCTGCAATTTACTTCTCCAGTGTTAAATCAATGAATGGTAAATAAGGAACACTACAAGCGTAAGCATGTGTAAAATGTCCTTCAAAATTTGCCTTTCGTTCTATAAAATTTTTATCAAGTTTCACCTCAATAAGCATAGCATCCCGGTGTTTCAAGCCACATATCAACAAAATATGATGCATCAAAAATCATGCTCTATGTTTAAGCTTGAAAATAAATCTTCACAAATGATCCCGCTCAACTACTCCACCAAGATGCTCAAATTTCACAAATCTGATTTTCGTATTTTTTTTTTATTTTTTATTTTACTAAACTATGCACACATGCTACCCCCCAACTAGTGAGAGACATAGTCCTCAATGAGTCGAACGAATGAAAACAAAGTGCACAGAACTAAGTAAGCAAAACAAACAATCAACATGAAATATAAAACCAAAGCAAAAGAACAAATAAAAAAATGCAAGTAAAGAAAACTGGAAAGAAGGGAAAGCAAATCAAAACACTTCCCTGGGGTCTTGCACAAGCAAGATCTCTTCATGTGGATCAAAGACCTTCAGAAATGACTTTAGACGTTGTTCATTGACAGTGAAGCTATTACCATTCTTCGGATTGACAATGTCTACCGCACCATGAGGATGAACGGTCTTTACAATGTACGGCCCACTCCATCGAGATTTCAACTTACTAGGAAAAATATGCAAGCGAAAATTGTAAAGGAGAACTTCCTGGCCAAGTGTGAAATGCTTTGGATGAATTTTCTGATCATGCATAATTCTTATGAGTTCCTTTGCAAGCTGAGCGTTGTCATAAGCATTTTGACGAGCTTCATCCAATTAATTGATCTACAATTTTCTCAACCCTGAAGCTTCATCAAGTGACATGTTAACATGTTTTATGACCCAAAGAGCTCGATGCTGAATATCAACAGGTAAATGACAAGCTTTACCATAAACTAATCGATAAGGAGACATCCCTAGATTTGTTTTAAAAGCTGTCCTATAAGCCTACAAAGTATCAAGAAGTTTAACCGACCAATCTTTCCTATTAGGCTTGATGGTTTTCTCTAAAATAATTTTTATCTCTCTGTTTGCCAATTCAGCTTGCCCATTTGTTTGAGGGTGATAAGGGGTAGAAACTCTATGTGTGATGCCATATTTTTTCATGAGTGTAGAAAATGGTTTATTGCAAAAATGAGAACCCCCATCACTTATGATAACTTTAGGCATGTCAAAACGAGCAAACAAAGATTGCAAAAATTTTAGGACAACATGATGGTCATTTGTTTTGCAAGCAATGGCCTCCACCCATTTTGAAACATAATCCACAGCTAATAGAATATATGTGTTTCCAAAAGAAACCGGAAAATGTCACATGAAATCTATTCCCCAACAATCAAAAATGACCACCACATGTATCCATATGGCAAAATCTCAACACCGAAGAAAACTCATCATCAGGAATGCATCTTCGAATCAATTGGTCCGAGCAATATTTAAAAAGATATGGATCATCAAAGTAAAAGTGTCATACCTCAGAGAGAAATTGACGCTTATCTTGGATGGACCATTCAGAAGGCATTCGCTCAGTCACCAGATAATTGACTATGTCAGCATACCAGGGAGCTCTATCAACCACAAACAGCTAATCCGGGAAACTATCATCAAGAGGAAGGTTGACATGTGAAGAAGGAGATGATGACAATCCAGAGAGGTGGTCAGCTACCACGTTTTCAACTCCTTTCTTATCCTTAATGTTGATGTTGAACTCTTGAAGTAATAGAATCCAGTGAATCAACCGTGGTTTTGCATCTTTCTTAGCCAACAAATACTTAAGAGCAGAGTGGTCAGTGTAAATAGTAACAGGAGAATCAAGAATATAAGTCCAAAATTTATCAAGTGCAAAAACCATTGCAAGCAATTCTTTTTCAGTAGTGGTATAATTTTTCTGGGCATCATTCAAGGTTCTACTAGCATAATAAATCACAAATGGCCTATTATCCACCCGCTGCCCCAAAACAGCTCCTAAGGCATAATCACTAGCATCTGTCATGATCTCAAAGGGAAGGTCCCACTGTGGGGGTTGCACAATAGGGGCAGTAGTAAGCGACTTTTTAAGGGTGTCAAAAGCTTTTTGGCACTTATCTGTCCAAACAAATTCAATATCATTTTGTAAAAGAGTGCACAAAGGTTTTGCGATAGAACTAAACCCTTGAATAAACCACCTATAAAAGCCAGCATGACCAAGAAAAGAACGAATATCCCTAACCGTCATAGGGATAGGAAGTTTAGATATTAATTCAATTTTAGCCTTGTCAACCTTTATACCCTCAGAAGAAACAATATGTCCCAATACAATGCCCTGAGTAACCATAAATTGGCATTTCTCCCAATTAAGTAAAAGATTTTTTTCCTCACATCTCTGGAGAATACGTGCCAAATTATGCAAACAACTCTCAAAGGATTTTCCAAAAACAGAGAAATCATCCATGAATATTTCACAAATATCATCAATCATGTCAGAAAAAATACTCATCATGCATCTCTGAAAAGTAGCTGGAGCATTACACAAGCCAAAAGGCATTCTAGTAAAAGCAAATGTGCCAAAAGGACAGGTGAAAGTGGTTTTCTCCTGGTCCTCAGGAGCTACAACAATTTGATAATAACCAGAATAGCCATCAAAGAAACAATAATATGCATTACCACTCACTCTTTCTAAAATTTGATCCAAAAATGGTAAAGGAAAATGATCCTTCCTACTAGCTGAATTAAGTTTTCTATAATCAATGCACATTCTCCAGCCAGTAACCATTCTAGTTGGAATCAACTCATTTTTATTATTTTTTATGACAGTCAAACCAGATTTTTTTGGTACCACTTGAGTTGGACTTACCCACTTACTGTCTGAGATAGGGTAAATGATACCCACTGCAAGTAGCTTAAGCACCTCCTCTTTCACAACTTCCTTCATAGTAGGATTGAGCCTACGTTGAGCATCACGAACCGGTCTAGCATCATCTTCAAGATGGATTCTGTGGGTACATACAGCGGCATTAATGCCTTTGATGTCAGCTATTGTCCAACCAATTGCGCCTCGATGCTTTCTTAATAATTCAATCAATTGGGCTTCATCCTTCTGATTTAGCTTTGAGGAAATCAACACTGGAAAAGTACCTTCTTCAGGACCAAGAAACACATACTTTAAATCTTGAGGAAGTGGTTTCAGTTCCAACTGGGGAACTTCTTCCTCTAAAGATTTAAGCATGTCTGGTGGTGGTAGAGTTTCAAATTGGGGTTTCCATTTTGCTCCCGCAAATTGTACTTCAAGTGGTAAAGAAGAATCTGTAAAACAATCAAAAAAATTCAGGTAAATATTCAGCTCACTGTCGAGCGGCAGTCGAGCATTTGAATCTACCTGACTCCGCTCGAGCGGCCACCCATAATCCATAGTAATCAACAGTTGGTAAAATTAAAGCAGAAATTCATGCTTTTAATCAATTAAAATCACCACTTTGATTTATTCATTTTTCCATATAAAACCAATGATAAAGTAATGAAAGAATTAATATATATTGGTTTCAAAAGCATTAAAAATGCAATAATTCAGCTCAATCATAGGTCCCAGTGTCTTAACCCTAAGGTGAATCATGGAGGTTCACTTTAGCGAATGAGCTCAAGGTAAGACATTGAGTTTGGAAGAGGTAGTGACCGCAAATGGATCTTGATGGTTTTAGCATAGTAAGGGACACATAAGAGCCCAAGATAGCAAGAGAGTGTGTCTAAGTGAGGTGTTGATGTGTTTCCTAGTTTAGTTGCTTATGCACTAGATGGAGAATGACATTGAGGTTGTGTATGCATGTAGGTTGTTATCTGACATGCACATGAATGGACGACATGAAATGAGTATGGCATGGAATCCAGGTAAGTATTATGCTTATACTCTTCTAGAGTTTTCTAAAATGATACGAAATGAAAATGAATTATTTTTCCTTTATGATGCTTTATGAAATGACATGAACAATGTTTTACGAAAGTATGTTGAGTATAATGTTTAAAGGTATATGTATGTAATGGCCTTTCTTGGCAACCCCTTTTTATGCACTGATGCATGTGAATGGATGGTATACGCAGCACGTATTGTATGTATTTTTATTGTACGAAATGTAAGACTTATGCCTTATGCTTTAAGCGATGCTTTAAATGATGCGAGTAAAGTGTTTTAAAATATCCCTATAAACTGATGCATTAAGGATGCCATGATCTGATGTTTTAAATGATGCCTTAAAAGATGATATTTAAGCTCATGCTTATAAATTGACAATTTGAATGAATGGACTGAAAGAATGAAAATAAAAGGAATGAAAGAAAGGACTAAATAATTGAAAGTTTTAATGTATGAAAATACGTAATGGTCATATGAATGAATGGGTACCAAATGAATGGGCAAATTGCAATGCCAAGTAAGTAGTACTGATAGTGCACCGAGTGCTACCCCCTAATTGAAAGGTATTCCCAACCAATGGCCACGGGCGGAGTCCAGGTCCAAAGGAAGACCGCTAACCCTCACACACGAGACATAACAGCGTGTACTAGCTAAAGGAAAGTGATAAGAAAATGTATGTGTGCTATGACTCTTTAAGAAATGAAGGCACAAGGTGCAGGGAAATGTTTTCTGAAAGAAAACCCTTTCTAAGAAAAAACCCACCTTGTAATGTTTTAAATGAGCGTATGTCTTATGTATAATATGTATAGAGTGATGAATACATGAATGAAAACCTATGTTAGTATATTTTGACTGTATGAAGTAATGTTTACGAGCATTCGACTCATTTTAGTTTTTATATATGCCCATCGTAGGAATAAAATGAGTAGAAGACCTCAAGATGGACGTGGCCCAAAGGGGAAGAGCATGGAAGCCTAGGCATGATATTTTGTATGAATGACTTTTAATTTTAAAGTTTAATGCTTTCTGTTGTAACCCTCTTTAATTTAAGAAGCATGTTTTATTTTAAACTTGAAGTCTTTTGTATCCTAGGTAAGAAAGGAAAAAGTTTTAAAATGAATGGTAATTCTTGTCTCTTTCCTAAAATTATTTTCTAAAAGTCCCACCACAAGGACAGGCATTATAAGTGGTATCAGAGCAAGACCCAGGTTATGAGAGACTCTAAGCATTTTCAAAATAAAAGAGAGAAAAATTGTTTACATCAAAGAAAAATTTTGAAAAGAGAACTGAAAGGGGAAGGAAAAATCTAGGCTAACGTCTTCCGAAGGTATGTCTTGTCTTGCAGTAAGTATATGAAAGTATTTTGATTTTAATGCTTTCGTATTTTTTAAGTATGACATAGTTAATGCATTCATGTCAAATTGGCACCTATTAAGAGATAGTGATGTTAAGCACATGAAATAAAGTAGGAGTTCCAAGAAATATAAAAAATATATATGACTTTGGTACAATGCCAGTCATATGTGGCTTGTGGTATGAATCTACTGTAGCTTATATGGCGGATGATTTTATTTTGACTAATCCAATGTGACCCAAATATTGATGATATTAGCTAGATTTATAGCTCCATTGGCATTTGGCTAAGCCAATGCCAATGCTCTAAGATGAATTTGATTGGTTAATAGTATAAGGAATTGACTTAATCAAGTGATTAAGCACTAAGCTAGAAACTGGCTCCATTTAGGATTTGGAAACAAATTTAGGGAAACCGTTTAGGGTTTTAGTTTTCTCCAAGCTTTTGAGGTTTCAATTGGATTTTAAGTATTTGGGGTTTCACTAGTGTTGAAACCCTATTTGGTTTGGCACAAAAGGGATGGTTGACGAAATTGTGTTTTGCTTGGTGACATGATCTCAATGCTTAATTTCCTTCACATTTGCATCCTGTGGTTCCTCTTAATGCCAACTCTCTAAATAAAACTTCTCTAATCAAATTTGGATATTCCGTACTGTGAGTTTGAAAATACTACACTTGGTGCTACTATCGATGTTACTATTCATTCTGGAAAAAGTGAAAATAAATTTTGCACTAAAAAAGCCTAAATATACATACCAACCTTAGGGTGCAAATCATTTATTAAAATTTGACTCCAAAGTCCTCAAAATAAACAATACACGTTTTCGAATAGATGTTACGTCTGAAAACTGAAAATGGTTTTATTGGACCATAAAATCCTAAATATAACACTAGTCCAATGGCACAGATTGTATCTCGTTGTGGCACTTTTGGGTACCTTAAATAAATAAATCACGCTTCTACCATGATAGTGAGTGGCTACATTAACTATGCTGATAGACTAAAACTTATGTGATTGAGTCGATTCGTGAAAACTTCAAATTTTCATAAGGTTCCTAAAGCATAAAGAAATTCATCCCTTAAATTTCTACCAGGCCGTTAGAGATGCCACGCTCTACGACTGACACATATGTGACCAAATATCCTTTAGCCTCCACTAATAGAGAGGCAACATAGTCGACCTGAGAGCATTACCCTTTCGCCCAATCATGTTGTCACCCAATGACAGCTTCGTTTTACATGCTCTTGAGTAACCAGAGGAGCTACACCGAGATAATGCTCTGTCTTGGCTTAGGATCATGATATGCACGCACCTACAAAATCATTTGACCCAAAGACCATTAGCTTAAATATTTTGGTATACATTAAATCAAAGCACAATTATAGAAACCTTCATGACATGTAACAAATATAATGCACACAAAGAGCAACAGTTAAATGGGTGAATGACACAACAACGACATTAATTATGAATTAAAAAACATGAACACATTCACAACAAGTCAATTCCCAGTATCACAACTTTATATTTCATTCCCAACACTTCACTTGGCCCTTGGCCACTTCAAAAATTCACAACCAAATTGCCCAACACAATTTCACAAGTTTTCAATGACAGTATCTTAAAGGTTAGTCTGAGGATTACTCACAACACAGAGGCTAGATGATCGAGGCATCCTGCGCACTACTGCTAACTATAGTCATTCCTAAAAGTGGGTTAGGTTATGGTCTTGAGGGTGGTTATGTGGTCTTCGATAAAGAGAAAATGATGTGCATGTGTGTGCTACAGACTGAGGGAGAAAATGAGGGACAATGTGATGCAATCATAAGGGAAAGGGGAGGAAGTGGGAGGTCATGAAAGGGCACAATAAGGCATTCGACAAGAGGTGGTGATAGAGGCCAACAAACAAAAATGTCAAAGAGAGAGACACGTAGAGAGAGAGAGAGAGAGAGAGAGAGAGAGAGAGAGCATGGAAGAGATTGAGAAGGAGATAGGGAGAGAGATCTCGAGGGAAAGGAGGAGTGGGGTAGCCATAGAGAGAGAGAAAAAAAGTGAAGCCCATCTTGGCTAACGTAGTGTTAACAGAAACAACGGTGAGTGAAGGGAAATGAGCCAAGTTGGGGTTAGGGCTTTTGAACCTTGACGTTTTGAGCCTTGGGGCCAAAAGGGGGGAAAGGATTGGTGGCACCACGACCTTTAGTAGAACGGTGAATGGTGGCAGTGACGCCAAAACAAAGGGAGCGGAGAGAGAGAGATGGAGAAAGAACAAACTAGAAACGGAGAGGAGACGATGGAAGGGGTATGGCTCACTTATCGCAAGCAAAGGTGGAGACCAAGACGGAGGGCAATGACGTGACGTCACTAGGCTAGCAACTGAGGGGTGCAATGGATAGAGAAATAGAGATATGGTAGAGAGAGACAGAGAGAGATCTACCACTACCAGCGCTGGACGGCAGTGTGGAGAGTCGGTGACGATGCATGTTGTAGGGGAGATAAGGGGCGTCAGTTTGGTCTATAGAGAGAAAGAGAGAGAAGAAGAGGGAGGAGGAAAAATATGAGGGAAATTTTTTAGGTTTTGGGATACATAGGTTGGGCTTTGGGCCCTAAAATTGGGCTTGAAATGTGCTAGGTTGATATTGGGTTGGGCTTCACATAAGGATTTGTTCATATTCTTCTAGATTTTCTAAATGATATGAAAATGAAATATTCTCTTTATGGAAATGAAAATTTTTCATAGAAATGAAATTAGGTGTTATGTAAGTATGCTAAAGTATTAAAGTTTTAAGGTATATGTATGTAATGGGCCTTCTTTGGCAACCCCTTTTTTATGCACCTTAAGAATAGTTGTATGCATATGAAATGGATGGTATATGTAGTACTATCGTCTTTATGTTCCATGAAATGAAATGATGATTATTATGATTGAGGCTATGGAATGATGTTTAAATTATGCTAAAAAATGTTGTTTAAATGATACTACGAAAGGATGTTTAAATGATGATATGAAAGGATGTTTAAATATTAATGTGTATGCTTATGTTATGAAATGATTTTTTATAAAATGAAATAGACTGACGAATGAAATGAATGAAAAGAAGAGGAAAGGAAAGGAAATGCTAGGAATGTTTTAATATATGAAACTACGTAATGGCCATGATTGAATGATTGATGGTACCAATGGACTGGGTAGATTGCAATGAAGGGTAAGTAGTATTGGTACTCAACTGTGTTACACACTAACTGAAATGGATTTTTAACTCGGGGCCCATGGGTAAAGTCTAATCTAAAAGACCGTTAACTCCAATACACGAGGTATAACAGTGTGTACCTGCCAATGAAAAGTAATAACAGTTAATTGGATGTGTGAAATGATTTAGTTTATTTATGAGTGAATGCACAAGGTGTGGGGAAATGTTTTATGAGGAATGAAAACATTTTTAAAGAAAAAAACCCCACCTTCTAATGTTTTGAAAGAAAATAAATGTTTTATGTAAAGTATGTACAGGAATAATAAATGCATGAATGAAAATTTATGTTAGTATATTTTATAGTATGAAATAATGTTTACTAAGTAATAGACTCATCTTATTGTCATTGTGTCCCTCCTTCTCCCAGTATAAAAATGAGAACGAAAAGTTAGGACATGGCCCAAGGAAAAGGTGACATCAGACTAGGCATGTTCTTTGTAACAACTGAACTCACATTTTGTAAAAGAATTTTATATTTTAATATTAATGAATACAACTGCAAACTCTCTTTTAAGTTCAGAAGCAGGTTTTAATTTTAAATATAGAATCTCAAATATCCTAGGGAGGAAAGGAAAAGTTTCAAAAAGTTCAGTAGTTCTCGTTTCCTTTTATAAAACTATTTCCTAAAGTTCCACCACAAGAATGGGTGTTACAGATAGTCCTCATGAAATTTTAGGAATGGAATGTCACCGAGGACGGAAGGCGGGCGACAAGGTGAGGCTAGGCAAGCAAATGTGCAAGTAGTCCAAGAAAGGTCGAGCAACGGGTAAGAATAACCTTGATGCAGACATGGGAGCTCTCCACAAAAACATAGAGGTGCTCAAAGGGCAGCAGTTATTGTACATAGAGGCCCATACTCGATAAGAGATGTCACATCTAAAGTGAACATGGGAAAAATGAGATTACGAGCCTGCAGGCCATATCGTCTAATCTCAAAGGTTTGGACTACTACCACATGTAAGATCCTTATTAGGGGAAGCACTGTAGGATTTGACCCAAGGTAAGCTGTAGAGAATGTGCACACCTTCTCCTTGTTAGTCTCTTCCATCTTGCAAGGCTAGAGCGCAAATGGACCGCCAAGATCAAAGGTCTCTCATTCAACCATGTCTCGAGTTAGATGGACGTTAGGACTAGGACTGATGGTCCCACAGTATAAAAGGCATTGGACAAAAGCCAAAATCTTGCTTCTAAGATAAAAAAGTATTTGATGATGATGTGATTTCCAAGTTATTTATTCTTACCATGTGTCAATAATCATGGATGGCTTTAGGAGTCCCAATGCCATTCCTATGGCACGTTGCCACTAGTTTCATACTGGTAGAGTGATTTCTCATGATAATTGGGATGAGACATCTTCATATTGGCCTCAATTGATAACGCAGGTATAGAGTGCCCAGGTTGATCATGCATGGAGTCCTTGTGTGCATTGACTGGATAGAGTGATTCCCTGAGTCGAATGGTTTGGATTTGGTGAATGTAGTTGCACATTGGCTTGATAAAGTGATTCCCCATGTCAAATGATGGAGCTACTTTTCGTGGGTACTTAAAATGAGATATTAGGGATTTGACGTCAATTGATAAGATGGTGATTCCTTGCCTTAATAATGATTAATCATCCTCAGAATAAACCTCAAGTATAAGCATAACAAGAAATCACCGTCATAAATATGTGTTTACAACTTAAATAAAACAGTGCATACATTTTCATTTTCATTGTCTCTCATTTATAGTATTGTCATGGACTTTAACCTACTAGGATTTTTTAGAAGTCTCATTGTAGTAGTCCCAACTCCAATTTCATTTACTAGAGTCGTAGATCTCGATGCAGATTTAACCGAGAAAGACTGTCCCGAGAAAGAAGGACCAGCCCCATCCAAGTTTTAGCCATTGAGGCCTGTCTGTGAGTAGTAGATATTTCTAATTGTTAAGATTTATATTTTTGTTAGGTGACTAATCATGTACGGTTCATTGTGTTTCAATGTAATTGATGAACTAACAATAGTGTACAATATTATTTGGGAATAAGTCACGATGACATGCAAAATACAGTTGAAGGTTAATTTTTCTTACTGGTACAAATCTCAAGGTCATTTAGTATTAGTTTAGGACTAATCCCTTTACTTAGTCTGCTGCAATTTATTTCACTTATGGTGTGTTCAATCTAGAAGCACGCCTGTCCCCGAGTAATATCTCGGGTGTTGCGGACTAACTAGCACTTCAGAGGCCAAAGTAGCTTTTATATTGTCTTCCTTGAGCGAAAACGCTATGGATACATATTGCTGATTATTTTTTTCATACCAAACAAAAGATCCGACAGCCACTGGAATGCCAGTTTGAAAGCGGAAGAGGTTAGGTGAGAGGTGAACGGGTCATTTTCCAAGGTTACAGGTTATGGGTTTTTTGGAGGTACAAGGGTTTGTATGCAACAATAATTGATAACAAACGATTTCTACAGGGGATACCTTCCATTTGTTTAAGATTTTGAAGAGGTTATTTAAATGACTTTTCAATTCATTAATTACAAAATACCTATGTTGATCAGTACTTTACTATTTCCTTATATTTATATTTTAAGACGTACGGTTAATATCTGTGATTGCTTAGATATTTAGATCTATATCCACTGAATATTAGTCTGATTTTTCGTTCGACTTTTTTTTTTGCACCTCATTTTTAATATTTAATTCCTAGAAATCTATAAATTTTTGCGAATAGCTTTTTCCTGCTTGAGAAGGAAATCAAGAACAATTATATCAAGCTGCTCGAATATTGAAATTATTACCAAAATACTAGGATACAAGATGGATAATTCAAGCTAACAAGTGACCATTAATAAAGATGACATGGTAGTCTGGGTTCCATGACAACAACAAGAGGGAACTTTCTAGTTGTTGCCAAACCATAAAATTCCTCCATGCCCAGATCTTCTGGTTTCATATCGTCTGGTAATTTCCACTCGAATCCATGTATCATGTTAGCCAAGGTTGCCATAGTCATCCTTAGTCCAAGGGTGTATCCCGGACACATCCTCCTCCCTGAACCAAATGGCAATAGAGTGAAATCTTGTCCCTTCACATCAATGGCTTTCTCAATGAATCTTTCTGGGCGGAACTCTTCAGGTGCATCCCATATTGATGGGTCTCTTCCAATACTCCATGTGTTTATGACAACTCTAGTTCCTTTACTAATATGATAACCAGCAATGTCACAATCTTCAAGAGCCAGATGTGGGGGAAGCATTGCCGCCACAGGGTGTTTCCTCATTGTTTCTTTCATAATTGCGTCAATGAAAGGAAGTTGTGCAATGTCTTTCTCTTCTACCCATCTGTCTTTCCCAACAATCCTATCAAGCTCTTCTCTTGCCTTTATGATGAGGTGTGGTTGCTTCAAGAGTTCTGACATTGCCCATTCCATCGTAACCATAGATGTATCTGTTCCTCCTATTAGGAGAGCCTAATTAATAATATCAAACCAACGTTATATAGATTTTCAATTATGGTCACTAAATAATATTCAAGTCAACAATACATATTTTTTTAATTATGGTAATAATATTGTTGCAAATAGGAAGCGATAAATATATATATCCTTAAACTCTAAGGGTTTTACACCAACGAGTCTATTGAACTTGATCGTAATTAATGACTAATCCGAACGAGTGTGCATCCCAAATAATCATAACTCATGATACATTGTATCAATAAATTACCAGTTCAAGACTGATATCTAGCTAGCAACCAATATTTCGATCCCGTTTGATTATTCAGACAAGATGAGATGAGATGTATTTTTAAAAGTTGAATAAAATATTATTATAATATAATTTTTTAATGTTAGTGTTGTTTTGCAATTTGAAATAGTTAAATTATTTATTATATTTTGTATGAGAATTTGTGAAAGTTATAATTATGAGATGAGATATTTTGGATAAACAAGCAACATCTAGATTATGGCCAGAATTAAACAAAGTGCAAAGTGTATAAAACTAGCTAGGAACACATTAATTTTTATAGTTTAGGGTACAAAACTATGGGTTGTTTACGGTGCAAAGTGTATTCTTTTGTGCAATGATCCAAATAATTTTCGTTTTAAATGAAACGTGTAGGGCTATATTTGAAGGCCTTCATACTATATATTATCCACATGACATGGTTTGACTTCAAAGATTTAAATTTTAAAATTTATCTTTCAAATTTAGTTATGACAAGTGGATGGTGTGGTGTAAAGGTTTTTAAATAGAATTATACATATCTGTATAGTTGATAGTGAAAGTATGAACTCTTCCACATATATTCACTTCACTTTTAAAGCTGGTTTTCCACTTAAACAAGAAAAAACATAAATGGCCCAAGAGTATAGTTATACCTGAGTGAGCCCCTTGACTTGGTCATAGGTGAGCTTAGCATCCACACTAGGATCATCAACTAGCTGCAATAAAACATCCACCATGTTCTTCGGCACAAATTGTTTCACTCCTTCCCTACTGGCCATGTGTTCATCGAAAACACGATCATAGAACCGATCAAACTTTTTCGCCAAAGCCTTCATACGTTTCACATATCCCTGCAAGTCTAGGAACTTGATCCAAGGTATCCAGTCCCCAATGTTCAATACCGAACTAAGCAACAACCACTCGCTAAACATTTCTTCAAATTCTTCAAATGTTATCGTTGAAGTTTTGAACTGGGATTCGCTGAAATACTTCTTACCCAATATCATTCTACTCATAATACTGAAATTGAGGCGTGATAGGTGGTCATTCACCTTAACTGGTTTCCCAGACAATGCGAATAGCCGTGAAACAAAGTCATGCCTTTCTTCAAAACGAATGTACTCAGAGGACTCTAGTCTTTTTGAGCTAAGTAGCTCAGAGAGACATATTTTGCGACCTTGCTGCAAATATGGTCCGTAAGGGGCCCATAAGAGATTGCCGTAGTTAAAACTCGTGTACCTCCCAGCAGCGTGTTGGGGTCTAGAGGCAAAGATTTGATCATGTGTCTTGAGGAATTGCTTTGCCATTTCGGGAGACGAGGCAACCACCACAGGAAAGGACCCAAACTTAAGCTGCATGATTGGTCCGAATTGTTGTGACAATTTGTGAAGGGATCGGTGAGGGAGGGACCCAAGAAGGTTTAGATTGCCAATGATAGGCCAAGGTTTGGGACCTGGAGGAGATGTTTGTCGGAGGCGACGTTTGAAGGGTGCTATTTCAGAGACATAGATCACAATAATAGTTAGGCATGTCAATGCTAAAACAGCCCAAGAAGTAGAAGGTGCCTCCATAAGTGAGATTTGGGTTTCTGGTACTGAAAGTTTGAGTTGGATTTTGGCACTTATATAGTTGAGTAAGCTGGATGGCATGCTTCGAAATTAGTTGATAAGTATCAATATGATCACGTGCTTTGCTATTGTTTCTTTTTCTCTCTTATTGTCTAATTTTATGTGTAGTGTTAACTGCACATGGAAATGATGCTTTCTTATCCTTCGAATATGCAAAAACAAATGACTGTAGTTCTATTGCGTACTTAAGTATATATAGTAACATTCGTCATATGCGTTCATCTAACGGTCCCAATATATTCAGCCTTTGGATTGTTGATTGTCATGGAGATTGTTGGGAGAGTGATTTTTTATAATCATCACCCTATTAGCGTCTCACAACACAACTTAATTAAGTTTCACGAAGCAAAATTCTAAGGCTGAATTTGATATTAGTTTTCAGCCCAAATGTTCTTGTTTCAATAAATTTTTTTAATATATTAATATAATATAAGTCATCATGTTGGCCCGGGCGGCATGATCATTTTCTTGTTCTTATGCTAAGATTCGTATCGTGAACAATAGCAATCAATCACTAGATCATGAATGATCATATATCCATGCTTAATTCATGCAATTATCTTCGTTGTCCACTAATTAATTAAATATACTAAAGTAATTGCGCAATTCAAAGCTAGGGACGTTTAGCACCAGCTGAAAGGGACGTAACCAAATGCTTCTGATGGCTCAATAGACATTAGTAAAACGTTCTATGGTCGATATATATATATATATATATATATTACCAAAATAGAGATTAAAAAGAATTTAAGAAAATATAAAATATATAAACAGTTACCAACATAGGTGACGTGTCTCACATCGTATGGTAGCTACCATCTAGAGTACTCCTTTAAGGATGATCAGCCAAATCCACTTACTCATTGCGATTATAATAAATCATCTCATCGTGGGCTCGAAATGGGCACACGTTTTTATATCTCCTCTATTTAGCCCATGTTCATTCGATTATACGTGTATTCGGTTGGAAAAATATATGGGTTGTGCTTTTGTAAAATGGTGATATTCTCGCAAGAGTATTTATCTTATATTTTGGTGATAGAAATAAGAATTATTATAAGTGACTCAATTATATATAAATGGTAAGGTATTGGTTGGCAAGTGATACAATCATTTGACTTAATCAAGTATGTTTCTCTCGACCAACACTCCATGGAAACCATCATTATGAAGAGGTGAAATTCATGAAGTACACTATTTGGTGTGATCACCTTTTAGATTTACATATTTTTGTCTGATATTCAAATATTTTTACATAAAATCCGAGAAAAACCGATATCCTAGTATTAATTACCACCGTAATAATTACCACCGTAAGTAATGTATCCAACAAGTGCAAACAGAAAATGTTTGTATTTCTTTTTAAAGCTATAACGTCTATTCTAAGATAAATTGATAAGCCTTCTTAGGCATTTTCTATACGATAATAAATTATATACACTTGATCAAAATTAACTAAGTGCTCTTACCATTTTAGCATATTAATTAATCTTGAGCACGTAGTGTATATATATATATCCCTCATCTCTTATATATTCTGAAACAGTTTAGCCAAGGACCGAGCTACTTGAACCGATATTTTAACCAGGAAGTTGACTGATAAGTACAAATAAATTTTTTTTCCCTTTTATTTATACATCTTTAAACATTTAAAAAAAATATATCAATTTACTAATAGTCACTTCCTTAATTATTATTTACAAAAATTAAAAAAAAAAAATCGATCACTTTTATTGGTTCAGCTAGCTAGCATTTCCTTCTAATCAAGAGTAGATGGGAGATTATATATAACCCGGATCGAGGATTTATCATTATTGAAAAAAATTTAAACTAATATGAGCTAATCAAATTAATCTAAAAAATTTATTGCTTTGAAAAAATATATATATATTTATAGATACAAACTTGTCTAATATAGAATGTACTTGTTGGTATCATAGATCCAACGTGTTGGGAAGTGGAAAGTGCAGTTGAAGTCTTCTAATTATTCTAGAGTGCATGTTATCTTTCGGATTGATTACATATAATCAAGTTATGTATCAACGACCTCATTGCGACGATCGAGCTTTGAGCTGAGGGCTTGTCCTCTCGCTGGTTGAGGTCAAGATAATGATATCATATTACTGGACACGAGCCAATTAAGAACCATGTTGAAATGATTTTCAATAGTGGTTTACAAACCTCCGGCCAATAGACACGTACAATGATCAGGACATGACTTGTACAAATGGGAAGCGACTAACGCAAATTTTAAGAGAGAGAGAGAGGTCAGAAAGTGGAACTTGATATGGAAAATTTTAAATGCAACTTAATAGAGAGTAGTAAAATGCTACACATAATGAGGATTTTTTAAATACTTAATTCTGCATCAAATTTTTAGGTTTAGTTTGAATATAGAAACAGTTTTATATCATCTTATCATTATAATTTTTTTAAATTTTTACATAAAATATAATAAACAATTCAATTTTTCTAAATCAAAAAATAATAATAATATTAAAAAATAATATTTAAATAATATTTTATTTAAATTTCATCTAGAACTATCTCATCACATCTTAATATCCAGACATATAAAAAAATAATGATATCATCACACACACATGATACACATGCATTCCGTGTTAACTTATATATATATATATATATGTACGTGTGTCCAACTTGCTTTAAAATAATTACAATTTCAACCACCTGCAAAATGAGATGCAACTGTTTGCACATTCTTTTTTTATGCAAAATCATTTCAAATCACATAAAGTAATGGGATATACACAAAATCATGTTTGTGCATGGTAAAGAATCTTATTGAATGATTCGCTGCTGTTTAGTATTGTTAATTACGAGTCCTTTTAGGTTGATTAGCCAAATCCACTCACTCATTTTGATTATAAAAAATCATGTCATTAATGACAAGCGATTTCCGAATGTTTTTTTATTGCCCCTGTTTACATGGGGTTAGGTTTTGCTGACATAGCCATCTTGAACCTTATTCAAATGGGTCCCGTCTATATCTAAATGGGGGCTAGTCTAGCCCTTGTTAATTTTATCCTATCGTCCGAAAGTTCAAAACTTTTTTAAAAATAAAAACCCAGAATAGTGGACGGTTATCAAGTATTATTAGCCCCATAATTAGTACATAAACTGGTAGGAGTCCCGTGCAAGGCACGTGCCTGGTTTCCCCTATACACTATTTTAAGTTAAAAATAATAATAATAAAAGTGTTATAAAACTAATGAAAAGAGAGAGAGCAAAAGATAGAGAGATCTTGAATATGAGAGAAATGTTTAGAGAACTTTGTTTTCTCTTATTTCTTTTTGTATCTTACACAAATGAGGACTCCCTCTATTTATAGGGATCTCTTGGTACAAAGAATGGTTAGGATTGTTACACTTGTCATCAATCCAATGGTAAAGAGTACAAAGGAGGTTAGGTGTACCTAAAATCACTATTGGGGGGTAGGTGTACCTAAGATTACTATTGGGGGTAGGTGTACCTAAGATTACCATTGATGGCTAAATGTGGTCATACAATACAATTTGAACTTGGTTTATAACATATTTAAATCTAAAAGTAGAGCTTGGAAAATACTTACAGCGCTATATAGGATTTTTAGAAGGTTCGGCGCGGAGCGAACGGCGTCGCGGAAGCAACGTAACAGTGCAAATGCACTGTTCCCGTGGGTCGCAAAATACCCACTTTTGACTGGGGACAAACCAAGACACCAAATTGATAGGGGATGGTCTAGGGGTGTTTATGAAGCTAGTGGAAGTGAGTTTTGGCCGTGGGTGGCGGCGAAAACGCCGGTGGAAGCGAAAACAGGGCCGATCGGAGTTGAGCTCGTGGGAGCCGCTCCGGCGACCGTTTGAGGTCGGGGATGGGTGGGTTAGGACGGCAAGGGCCGGTGATGAAGTGGTGAAGATGTGGTGGCCGGAGGTGGAGCGACGGCGGCGGATCGGGGCAAAGACCGTGCGGCTTGAGAAGCTTTTTCCGGCCAAACGGCCGGCCGGTTGGGGCTGGGAACGGAAGGGGTGACTCACCGGAGGGAGGGGAAGGTTTTGGTGGGGGTGGTGTCGGCCACGGTGGCCGGACGGCGGCGGGCTGGGGGCAGGGCTTGGTCGGCGACGGGGAGAGGAGAGAGAGAGAGAATCGGGCACGGGGGAAGAAAGAAGGAGGAAGAAAAAAGAGAAAAAAGAAAAAGAAGAAAAGAAAAAGAAGAGAAAAGAAAAGATGATGAAATTTAATGAGGTCCAGTCCTCACGTCGGAAGTCCAAAGACTGATTCAAAAAAAAACTTTTAAAGCAATAAAACCCAAGAAAACATTTTAAACACATCACTAAGCTGAAATAAAATAAATAACTAGTAAAAACCAACTATTTAAATTTTTAAGCCAAAAACAAGCCAAAATAAATTAAATCACGATTTAAATTCAACAGCCAATAAAATCCATTTAAAACTCGATAATTTAAAATAAAAGCACTATAAAATATTTTAATTAAATTAAAATATTTCTTCAGTGAAAATACGCATAAAAGCGGGTCATCACATGCATATGGAGATAGGGAGAAAAGGTTTTGCCGAAGAAGGGTCGGGGGAATGATTTGGGAAGTAAATGTACTATTTGGGGGAAAAGTGTTGGGGGGAAATAAAGGAAAATGTCTGCACTTTGGTGCCTCACTTGTTTCCCGATGTAATTCCTATCGCTGTAACAAATTTTTTATTTGCAGCGCCATTAGTTGCTGCTACTATAGGAAAATCGCTGCAATAAAAATAATGTGACGCCCCCAGATCCCCACGTACGGACACGGGGAGATCGAGACGTCCGGATGGTGACAACACGGGTCACCATCCTATCGTCGAGTGCCAAGTGTGTGCAAGCGACAAACGTGCACAAAGAAAAACGCAGCGGATAGCAAAGTCATAAAACTAAGTACCAGAATTTTTTCTTAGTTTAATACAAAGCTGTTTAAAACATACATAATAAAATATTACAAATCACGAATAAAGTTTCAAAACCAACTACAAGGCATAAACTCCAACTCAATACCCCGGCGGAGCCGCATCCTCGGGCACAGCCTCCTCCTCCTCGATCTCTGCACCAAAATCTACGGTACCAAAATGGTGCCGCAGGTAAGTAAGATCCAAATACCACTAGATAAAAATATATTATAACTCAAGCAATATGTATGAAAGAATGCAACGCACATGTCCCATAAAACAACATATTTTTCCACACACACGCCAAAATGCCATTTGGCCCAAAACCTTTCCTTTAAATTTTTCCTCGCTATTATCCCAGATAATGACCCAAAAACCAGTCTCGTCATTTTCCCAGAAAATGGCCCATTAACCAAAACATCCGTGCACCGTAGGTGGGAATCGCAGGCGGGACTCTACCACCATCCCTGCTTACCACCATCCCTACGCGTCGTGCACCGTAGGCAGGAATCGCAGGCGGGACTCTATCGCCATCCTTACAAGTCGTGCACCGTAGGCGGGACTCTACCACCATCCCTACGCGTGCCTTTGACTTAAACCAGTCAATCCAATCGTTCACTTATATCATAAACAGTTCTTGCTTACAAGCCCAGTTTTCATTCACATTCACACCACATATACATGCATGCAATTACATGAAAACCCGGTTTTCCCTTTTTAAACATGAAAATGTGAGCACCATACAATGCAAACATCAAGGCACAAATATCTCAAACAATTATCACATCAACCAAACAACTCCGTCCTCAATCCATCCGACCCCCGAACTCCTCGGACTCAGTCCGGAATCAACCAACCAACCAGATAATTTATTGT
>QGSO01000145.1:2974282-3103175 GCA_011037825.1 Carya cathayensis
AAGAAATAAGAGAAAACAAAGTTCTCTAAACATCTCTCTCTCTTTTGCTCTCTATCTTTTCATTAGTTTCATAACACGTTATCAGCACGAAGGTTCTGACGATCTTGAAGCTAGTAGGCTTATACTTCAAGTAAGTGTTTCAATATATTATTTGTAGTTTCCAAATGAATATGAAATGTTATATTCATTATTATTACTTGATTAAATTTTATGTTTATTCACATATTTTTCATACAAGTTTTATTTATTTTTATATACTTGTTATGAATTATTGATGATAAGATCTATCTTGGAATAGAAATTGAGCATCCCTGAAGGATCGATTTAAATCAATAATTTTATTGAGTATCTCATAATAAAGGATCTATTGATTCTGTGAGATAATTTAAGTGAGCAATATGTGTACCAAAAGGCTCATTATGATTTATGCACCTGAAGTTGCATAATTGAAAGTGTGTTGAGAAAAACCACTAAAGAATATATGTTTAAAATGAACGCCTCGAATGTGCTCCTGAAGTAGCAATATCGAGTGTAAAAGTTCATAATATATTCTAAATTTATATCTGATTTTGTAGTGGCTAAGCAAAATAATGAGATTTTGATAAGAAATCATGAGCCACGTCCTACTAGTTTCACATCATTCCCTGAAGTGAATGAAATTGGATTTATATCATTCCCAGAAGAGAATGACGAATTGTTTTCAAAGAATCCAAAAGATTGGACGTGGTGATGAATATATTTATAGTACTTCAATGATTTCGAGCCAGAAGCTCCTATTAAAAATATTATCAGTTTTCTCTTTGAGATGATATTATGTTGATGAATCAAAAGTGATATGATTCAAAATATTTGTATCTTTTCATGATTATCTTGATCATCCAAAATCAATTATGATAAGTCGAATGATTTTCATATGGACGTCCATAAAAGAACCAGAAGATTCTTTTACTATAAAGCTTTACCACCAGAAGTGGAAAGAAAGTTTTACCACCAGAAGTGGAAAGAAAAATTTGCTAGAAGCAAATAAGATGAAATAATTCGACGTTATCATGATTATCATAGGTGAACTGGAAGTTCATATGATAATTAATGTATGGATGCAATAAGATAAAAGGTCTCATATTCTAGCTGCTAAAATCCCAGTGAGGATTGAAGTCCCTGCAGGGCAATTAAGAAATTTAGCAGTCTAATGAACATAAGACATGTATGAAAGCATGTGAGACCTATTGATACAAATGATAAAGCATCTCGGAAAGAGAAAAGCATAAAGAAAAGAATTTGGTGCTCCTGAAGAGGCCATACCCACAAAACAAGCAATAAAGTCCATCTAAAATTCTCTCATAATGAAAACTCCTGAAGAGTATAATACTCCTGAAGAGTACCTCCTGAAGAGGTTTTCATGAAATGTCTTCCCTTGAAGAGGGACAGGTACCTGAAAATAATGAGATCTCGATATTACATTTCATGAGTAAATGAGAAATTATGGAGAGAAATAAAACCGTTATCGACAACGTATTTTCATATAAGATGACATTTGATATTACTAGAAGTAATAAAGAAAGTGAGCTCAGAACCGTCGAAGAATACCGACGTAAAATATTGGCCAAAATAGAAATAAACAATTCCTGCAGAATTGTTATCATGTGATGCATATGGACTTGAAATCCAAACACCTATGAGGTGATGCTTGTTGAATATCAGTGGGTATTTGTATAAAGGAAATGAAAATGTGATATATAAATCACGAATATATTTCCTGCAGAAATAATATTGATATATTTCTGAAGTTAAAAAGATCATATTGAGATTTGTATTAACTTGATAGTTACCAAGAATTTGGGTATGCAAGAAGCATATAGTCCTGAAGTACATATTCTATCAAGTCTTAAAATCCTTATATGATCTAATGCAAGCTAAACGTATGTGGAACATACTATTTTCATATATTTTCAGTATTTATATTATATTTTATTGCAGTTTATATAGATAATTTAAATGTCATTGAGGCTCCAGAAGAGCTCATGAAAACTGCAGAAAGCAGGAATTGATTATGAGGCTCCAGAAGAGCTCATAAAAACTATAGAAATCAGGGATTGATTATGAGGCTCCAGAAGAGCTCATGAAAACTGCAGAAATCAGGGATTGATTATGAGGAAAAATAATCTCCTGTTATGGATGCAATCACATTCAGATTTTTGACTAATTTGGTAGTTACAAAAATATTGGATATGCAGTTAATGGATGTGGTCACTGCATATTGATATGGGTCATTAGACCAATGCATATATATGAAAATCCCTGAAGGATATAGAATGCCTGAAGCTTCTAATCTGAATACATCCAGAAATATATATGAAAATCCCTGAAGGATATAAAAATGCTTTAAGCTTGTTATCTGGTTACATCCAGAAAACAATCCGGATACATGTGGTATAAATGCATTAGTGAATATTTATTGAAAGAAAGATTTGAAAGTAATCCAATATACCCATGTGTTTTTATTAAGAGATTCCGGATTTGTTATTATTGCGGTTGATGATTTAAATCTTCTTGAAACTCCTGAAGAGTTCAGAAGAACTGCACATATTTGAAATATAAAACCCTTTCGGTTTCAAGGGGGAGATAAATGTGCATGAGAAATAAAATAAAGCATCCAGAATATCTACCAGAAGATAGATACACAAATATGAATATTTGTGAAATTTTATTATCTTGAAGCAAAAATTACAGAAATTTGAGACATTTCGCCTCATTCTTTAAACGCTCTTGTTCTTCAAGAATCTGCATGGCATCTCTGTCTAAAGGAGTAGGCAATCTAAAAGAAGATTTAAGCAGAGATTTTAATTTCCTATTCTCTTGCTTTATTGATTCTATCTTCACGTTAGACTCCTGAAGAAGTCGCTGAAGGATAAAAATTTTCTCATGGAGTTTGTCCAAATCATAAGGTTTGGATTGTAGTCGCTGAGAAAATGCATAAATAGTTGAAGAGTAATGGGCACCGAGATTTACAAGCTCATAGATAGCTTCAACATCTGACTTATTAGTCAGATTAGCACCTGTGGTAGAAGCAGGAACAGCTGATGAGCTAGGTGCATAATACCTTATATATTGGCCATGAGAAGATTGCTGAGCCATTGCAGAAAAAGAATGCAGAAAGAGATTGCAGAATAAAAATGCAGAAAGAAATTGCAGAGTAAGAATGCAGTATGATTACAGAAAAGTGAAGAAGATGAGATGCGAATGAAGATGATCTGAACATCTCTTTTATAGAGAAAAACTAAGCACCTCTATTGATTCACGGCATCCCTCGTGAAGCATCTCTCTACAAGAGACGAGGCGTAGCATCATAGCCCTGCGGCGCCTGATAGCAGATGTAGCATTATAGCCTTTCGGCGCCTGACAGGTACATAAGAACTGTAAAATCCCGCGATGCTTGTCTGGCCTAAAAAGATGGCCACCGTTTTTGAATATAGAGGTTTGCGGCTTAATTTTGATAACTCCTCTAGTAATTATGTTATTTACAAGAACTCCAGAAGAGTAGTGAATTCAATGATCTCGGATCAATATGGTGAATTTCACTATAAAGTCCTGATTACTCCAATGGTTGCTCGATAATTTGATGAGCAGAAAAATCCATTTCGTCCTGAAGACGATGGAGAAATTTTTGGTCCTGAAGTACCTTATCTCCAGTTCAATTGAAGCCCTGAATATGTAATTATTTGGATCAAGTCCACAATTAGATGGATATACAGATGCGAGTTATCTATCAGATCCACACAAGAAGATCATTGCAATTCATGAGAAGAAAGTTGAAATTGATGTCAAGAAGATACGGTCAAGAAATAATCTGGTAGATTTATTCACTAAAGCATTACCAACTGCAACATTGGAATGTGGAGAATTGAAGACATATTATCATGTACTTTTCAGGGGAGTAAAGTCTTGAAAACTTGTGCTGATTGTACTCTTTTTCCTTCGCTAAGGTTTTATCCCACTGGGTTTTCCTTTGCAAGGTTTTAATGAGGCAATCTTAAAGCACTTGGCGATATACAGAATATTGTACTCTTTTTCCTTCGTCATTGGTTTTTTTTCCCACTGGGTTTTTCCATGACAAGGTTTTAACGAGGCATATTCTTTATATGTGGTCATCCAAAGGGGGAGTATTTTACTCTTGCAATAATTTATTTGGTTGGTTTGCTGATTCCGGACTGAGTCCGAGGAGTTCGGGGGTCGGATGGATGGAGGACGGAGTTGCTTGTTTTATTGTTCTATGGTTGATTTTATTTGTCGAGCATTGAGATTGGCATTTACATGATGCATGCACGTGTATTTTATTTTAATTGAGAAAATCCTGTTTTATTGGCGTAAATGGATTTTTGGGAGTGTGCGTATCACGAGCCCAAGCCGGGATGGGTTATTATCTCGGTGGAGCTCCTCTGGTCACTCGGGAGTGGATAATACTGAGTGACATCCCCTGGGTTGTCGCTGGGCGACAACCGGATCGCACGATACGGTAACGCTGTCGTGTCGACTCCGTGGTCCTTAGAGTGGCGGGGACTAGAGGATGGCCCGGCCAGGTACGCGCGAGATGGAGGCGCGAGTCTGGGCATCACTCGTGTAGGTGTCACACGCGTAGACGTTACCTGCGGTGTGGCACAGAGCCAAGGTGTGCGGATGATCCCTAGGGGAGATCATGGTGCATGCATAATCGGTTGTTTTCATGGTTTTCGGATATGGGCCATTTTCTGGGAAAATGGCGAAGGTCTTGTGATCCATTTTCTGGGAAAATGGTGGTTTGGGCCATTATCGGGGATAATGGCGAGACTTGGTTTTTAAAGGTTATGTTTTAAGCCTTATGGGTTTTTGGCGTGCGTGGAAAAATATGGTTTGGGAGTTTTGTGCATTGGCATTCATTCATACTTGTTGTTTGAGTTTAATATGTTTTTATCTAGTAGTGTTTTGGATTTTACTTACCTGCGGCACCATTTTTGGTACCGTAGATTTTGATGCAGTGTTCGAGGAGGAGGAGGAGGCTGAGCCCGAGGATGCGGCTCCGCCGGAGTTCTAGTTGGAGTTCATGCTTTATGTTGGCTTTTAAACAATATTTATGTTTTGTAATATTTTATTATGTGCTTTTGAACATCTTTGTATTTTATTTAAGAAAAAAATTCTGGTACTTAATTTTAGACTTTGCTATCCGCTGCGTATTCTCTTGTGCACCGTGTCGCTTGCACACACTTGACACCCGTCGATGGGATGGTGACCCGGGTTGTCACCATCCGGACGTCCCGAACTCCCCGTGTGAGGACGTGGGGATTTGGGGGCGTCACAATGCAAGTCCCCAACATTTTCCACCGATTAACATTCGGCTTTAAGGTTTCACAACGCACACATGTTCACGTAGTTCTTAGCCTTTTCGTAGTCTCATTTTCCCACCCCCTTCTCCCCCTAGTTCGTGTTTCTCAGCGGCTTTCCTATAAATTTCAAGTAGTTCAGACCCTTCGCGAGTTTGGAAGAGAAAGTGCCTCTATATTTGGTTCGGAACTCACGGTGTTGGGTTCATTTTGGGGAATCGACCGAGGCATATTTTCAGGGACAGGTTTTTTCTTGTGAAGGTATAATGTTTTCTTCTCCCTTTAATTCGCATAAAAGCTCCCCCTTCATGCATGAATTTTTGTTTTTCAAAGCTTGCTTGTTTGTTTGCACAATAAATTTTTGTCACTGTCAATCCGGTTCCCATCTTGTTCCTTTCGCACCAATGGCTTATTTTTGTTGTGTACATGGTGGTCTAAGTTCTGGGTATTAGCAAAATTAAAAATTTGTGTGACCTATTCTTGGAAAAATAGAGGCTTTTCTGGGTAAAATGCATGGCCCTTTTCCGTAGCTATGTTATATGTAGTTAATCGATTTCTATATAAAGTACCAATATTGGTCATAGCAGCTGCAAGCATTTGATATTTTCTATACTTCATCCCCAAAAAATAAACATTCTAATCAATTACTGGCCTGTCAATGGAAATTATAAGAATTTCCTCACCTTCTTCACAGCATCCATCGGGTCTACCACAACCATATGACTGTCAAATTGTTATCCTTCATGGTCATATGAATTGAATCAATGCCTGCAAATGTTGTTGATCAGAATAACCATTTGATAAGTTATGGGTAGAAATCTGTTTAAGTTTATTTAGGTCACTTTTTTCAATCAAATTTGAGAATTTTGATATGGGTTTGATAGTTCCAATTGGTCGCAGATATATGCAGGAATAACAACTCATATATAACTTAATCCTTTGACAAAAGTTGCATTCGATTAATGTTTTTAGAAAGCTTGAAGCAGAGATGCCAAGACCAATATGTTTCATCTTCTTTTCATTAACAAAACGCAGGCAGCTAGAAATCTGTTGAATAAAATATACCTATAATCTGGAAACTACTTTGTTTGGCCTTCTGTTTGGTTTTTGTCATCGTTCAAGTCCAAATTGAACACAACTTTCTGCAAATTTAGATTAAATATATTTTTGTGAAAGAGATTGGAGACAACAAACATTACAATGATGGATTAGAATCAGTAACCTTCTGTAAAAAATAATGACGCTGATCATTCCAGAAAAGTTCATGCTTTTGGAAATCAATTCCTAAAGTCTGCTTATGAATATTTGAAGAGATTTTCAGATAATGGATAGTTTCAAGAATAGTGACATCCTAACCCAGTGAAGGAAAATCACATCAATAGAAAACAATGAATTCTGGAATAAATTTAAAAATATCCGTTGCATGGAAGCTGGGTCATTTTATTATCATTAAACAATGGCCAGATGTTAGGTATGCTTATAGACTGTCATCCACGGAAACCTCTGTGATGACCCGCTTTTACGTGTATTTTCACTGAATGAATGTTTTTAGTTTAATTAATATATTGGTCTATTTATTTTAAATTAATGTATTTTAACTGGTTTTTATTTTATTTGATGTGGCATTTAATTTATTTTGGTCGTTTTATGTTTTTAATATCGTTTTCGGCGGAACAATTTTTGGATCCCTGAAGTGAGGATTGGACCTCATTTCTTTTCTTTTCTCTTTTCTTTTTCCCTTTTTCTTTTTCTTTTTCTTCTTTTCCTTCCTTTTTCTTTCTTCTTCTTTCTTTTTTCTTCTTCTTTTCCGCTCCGTCTCTCTCTCTCCCCGTGCTCTCCCTTCTCTTAACCCACCTAATTTCGGCCTCGATCCGTTGCCGGAGCAGCTAGCACGAGCTCAACTCCGATCAGCCCCTTTTTGCACTTCCACCGCCACCCACGGCCAAAGCTCACTCCCTTTAGCTTCATAAATATCTCAAGGCCATTCCCTATCAATTTCGTGCCTTGGTTTGTCCCCGTTCGAAAGTGGGTAATTTATTACCCACGGACATAGTATAAAATACACTATTACGTTGCTTTTCCTCCGCCGTTTGCAACGCCGCGAGGTTTCAAAAAATACCGTATAGCGCTGTAAGTATTTTCTAAACGCTACTTTTAGATTTAAATAGATTTTGCTCTTTCAATAATTTATATGGTTGGTTTGTTGATTCCGGACTGAGTCCAAGGAGTTCGGGGGTCGGATGGATGAGGACGGAGTTGCTTGATTTGTTGATTTATCATTGGTTGGTTGTGTCGTGCATTGAGATTGCATTTACATGGTGCATGCACGTGCATTTTATTTAAATTGAGAAAATCATGTTTTATTGGCATAAATGGATTTTCGGGTGCGTGTGTACCATGACCCCAAGCCGGGATGGGGTATTATCTCGGTGGAGCTCCTCTGGTCACTTGGGAGTGTAATATACTGAGTGACGTCCCCTGAGTCGAGGCTTGGCTACGAACGCGCGGGGCGCGGAACTGAGCGACAACGGGAGCGGGGGCTAGGGGATGCTTGGCTACGAACGCGCCGGGCGCGGAACTGGGCATCGCTCTATGCACCGACTCCGTGGCCCTTTGCTGGCGAGGGCTAGAGGATGCTTGGATACGAACGCGCCGGGCGCGGAACTAGGCATCGCTCGTTTAGGTGTCATACGCGTGGTGGATACCTGTGGTGTGGCACGGGAGCCAGGGTGTGCGGATGACCCCTAGGGGAGGTCATGGTGCATACGAATTAATGGGTTTTGGATTGAGTTGAATATGGGCCAAATGGACTTTTGGCGTGACTTTTGTAAAGATTATGTTTTTGGGCCAAATGGGATTTTTGGCGAGAGTGGAAAAATACGGTTTTATGGGTTTGTGCATTGGCATTCTCTCATGCATATTGTTTGAGTTTTTATATGTTTTTATCTAGTGGTGTTTGGATTTTACTTACCTGCAGCACCATTTTTGGTACCGTAGATTTTGGTGCAAGAATCGAGGAGGAGGAGGAGGAGCCTGAGCCCGAAGATGCGGCTCTGCCAAAGTTTTGAGTTGGAGTCTAAACTTTGGACTTGGCTTTGAAACAATATTTGTATTTGTAATATTCTATTATGTATGTTTTGAACCGCTTTGTATTAAATTAAGAAAAATTATGGTACTTAGTTATATGTCTTTGCTATCCGCTGCGTATTTCTTCGTGCACATTTGTCGCTTGCACACACTTGGCACTCGTCGATAGGGTGGTGACCCGGGTTGTCACCATCCGGACGTCTCGATTTCCCCGTGTCCGTACGTGGGGATTTGGGGGCGTCACAGGTGGTATCAGAGCAGTTCGGCTCTGGGTAAAACTGTAACAGCCCGCTAGAAATTCAATGGTGGAATTTCTATAGACATTAGAAACCTCGTGAAAACCTCATAAGTTTTTACGAATCGGCTAATCGCATAAGTTCTAGTCTGTCAACATAGTTAGTATTATCACTCATTATGGTGCCAGAAATGCGATTTTATTTGTTTGAGATAGTTAGAAGTGTCAGATTACGTTATAGTTTACGCCACTAGACTCAGTTGAATATTTATGATTTTTCAGTACTAAGTTTTTTATGCATTTTTTCAGAGTGAATAGTAACCTCGATAAGCGTTCTAAGTGCAGTGGTTTCAAAATCACAGTGTGAAATGTCCAAATTAGGTTAGAGAAGTTTTATTTAGACACTTGGCAAGATCTTAACCACACATAATGAATAGTATTAGATACTTGGCACAAAGAGAAACCATTAGATGGATTTGTGAAGGAAATCAATGTGTGAGATCATGCCACCTAAGCAAAACAGTTTTTTTTCATCTGATCAACCAAATTGAGTTAGATGAAGAGGGTTTCAACCCTAGTAAAACCCTAAATGGTTGGAATCCTTTTGAAACCCCAAAAACTTGGTTGAAACCGAAACCCTAAACGGTTTCCCCAAACCCTAAAGTTGGCATTCAAACCCTTTTTGATCCAATTTCTAGTATTGTGTTTAATCACTTGATTAAATCACTTTCACATGCTATTAATTTCTCAAATTCCTATTATGACATCTTTATCCAACATTTTAAACCTTAGAAATTTGATTGGGCCAAGAAAAATTGGATTTGGGCTTGATAGCATCTCAAACCCTAACCAAACCCCCTTTAAACCCCAAATTGAAGCCCACTTGGTTGAGGCCCACTAAGGCCCACTAAAGCCCACGAATTTTGGCCACCTTGGCATAGCTTCTTGGAGAAATTTCCTCCCCCACTTGGCAGACCATTCATTGCATCAAGTTGCACTCATTAATATGGAGGAACCCACCCCATCAAGTCCCATGTCTCATAGCCTTTGTAAGTTGTCTTTTGCCCCCCACTATCCTCTACATTATGTCACATGTCTACACCTCCACTCAATGATCATTAAGGTCCAAATATTCTCCCTACAGAAGTCTTGAGTCGTGCAAGACACACTTACTTCACTTTAATCATTTCTTCACCCCGTTCTTAGAGAGAAACCCAAAAGAGCTCTCTCGGGCAGATTTCTGGGTCTTTTTGCGTGGAGTTTTTCGACCCTTTGTAAGTATTTTCACACGATGACTCCTTCATAAAAGTTGTTCCTCTTTGAGTCTAGTTTCCGTAGATGTATTTTTCGTATCATTCCATGGTCATTTGGTCGGTCAAAAGTATTTTTAACCATGGAAAGGTCATTCTGGGCGTGAATCTGGAGAGTGTGTTATGTTTTGGAGTTTTTGACCAAGCTAATGGATATATCTTGGTCCGAAAATTTTATGGAGTGTTCTTAGAATGTGTTTAAGAGTTTTCATTGAGGTTTTGTTGCATGAATAAAGATTTTGATGATAGATTTTATTAGATCTAGAAACATGAAAACTGGAAGTGACAAAACAGTTTTTATTTGGATAAAGTTTGAATATTTTGAGGTTTGATCTTACTCTAAAGGCTTTGATATTTTTATATGATGATCCTAAGTCTCTTATTTTCATGTTAGGATGTTATTTTGGAGATATTTAGTATTAGTTTCAAAGATATGATTTTTCTATGCAAGAGAATTTCGGTTAGGCCTAAGATTTGATGTTTTTAGGTTAGATCCATGTTTTATTGGGTTTTAGCCATGTGATTTTAATTTTGATGGTTGGATATTCTTTAGGACACGTTTTTAAACCATGTGATACTTTATTTCAAAGATCTCACCTTCTTAAGCCATTGATCAAGAGATTTATCAAAGCTAGTTAAGAAAAAGTTTCTGTTTTTGGACTAAGTGTAAAATCAAAAACTCCAAGTGTTATTTTTGTGATTTTGGTGACTTTAGTTTGATGATTTAAAGCATGGTTTATCTGAGGATGATGTTATGAATATGTTAGAAGTAAGATTAGATTTTTTGGAATTCTTGGAGATGTTTTGATTTAAGGACAAAGCTTGTGATTCAAGTGTTTTGATCTTTTTACAAAAAAGTTTGGTGTTGATTATTAGCTTTTTCTAAATGGATGTTTCAAGTATGGTTTTAAACTTAGGATTGGAAGATGTTTGTTGTAAAATTTTGGTTTAAGCATGAGTTTTGAAGTTGGAAGGAATTGTAACAAAAATCAAGAGAAATGGCCTATGGATGTTTCGGCCATAGTGTGTTTTCCATAGTGTTGTTTTGTTTTAAATTTTTTTCTGAGTTGATATTTGAGTTTAGAACAAAATTTACATGAGGAATGTAAATTTTGGAAATTTTTGGAGTTAGGATATGAAATCCTTAAGTTATGGGTAAAATGGTCGTTTTCCCACATGTAGAGGGTAAAATGATAATTTTACTCTAAGATAACTTGTTTCCATGTTTCTAATTGTTAGTAATTAAATTTCTAACTTTTAGAATGACCTTTTACAGTTTCTCGTATATCGCACTTTATTCTCGTAGAACGTGACAATCGAGGTAAGTTAGCCTCTAACTTACTATCAGTTTATTGTGTATGTGTGATGGGTAAGAGAACTACAATTTATGTATGTATGTTATCGTATATGCCATGTCATGCTATGTCATTACATGTTTATCTGCTACGTATGATTTAATCTCTCATGAATAATTATCTGTTACATAATCTTTTCTATCATACAATGATGTATGTTATAAGTATGCCATGTTAAGTATGCCATGAAATGTTATGATTAAATCATATTGTGTCATTTACAAGTATACGCCATGTTAGAAAAGTATATGATATTAATTAATATCTCATGCATTAAGAAAGATAAGACATGTTATGTTACGTATAATACGTGGGGCCACAACAACTGTGGAGTACGTATTATATTTTATGTTACGTGAATACGTGGGGCCACAACAACTGTGGAGTACGTATTATATTTAATGTTACGTATATACGTGGGGCCACAACAACTGTGGAGTACGTATTATATTTTTTATGTTACGTGTATACGTGGGGCCACAACAACTGTGGAGTACGTATTATTTTTTATGTTACGTGTATACGTGGGGCCACAACAACTGTGGAGTACGTATTATTTTTTATGTTACGTGTATACGTGGGGCCACAACAACTGTGGAGTACGTATTATTTTTTATGTTACGTGTATACGTGGGGCCACAACAACTGTGGAGTACGTATTATTTTTTATGTTACGTGTATACGTGGGGCCACAACAACTGTGGAGTACGTATTATATTTTCTGTTACGTGTATACGTGGGGCCACAACAACTGTGGAGTACGTATTATATTTTATGTTACGTGTATTCATGGGGCCACAACAACTGTGGAGCATGAAGTATGGGGCCACAACAACTGTGGAGCATACACTACGTGAGACACAGCAATTGTGACACGTAGAATACGTGGGGCCACAACAACTGTGGAGTACGTTTTATTTTTTATGTTACGTGTATACGTGGGGCCACAACAACTGTGGAGTACGTATTATTTTTTATGTTACGTGTATACGTGGGGCCACAACAACTGTGGAGTACGTATTATTTTTTATGTTACGTGTATACGTGGGGCCACAACAACTGTGGAGTACGTATTATTTTTTATGTTACGTGTATACGTGGGGCCACAACAACTGTGGAGTACGTATTATTTTTTATGTTACGTGTATACGTGGGGCCACAACAACTGTGGAGTACGTATTATTTTTTATGTTACGTGTATACGTGGGGCCACAACAACTGTGGAGTACGTATTATTTTTTATGTTACGTGTATACGTGGGGCCACAACAACTGTGGAGTACGTATTATTTTTTATGTTACGTGTATACGTGGGGCCACAACAACTGTGGAGTACGTATTATTTTTTATGTTACGTGTATACGTGGGGCCACAACAACTGTGGAGTACGTATTATATTTTCTGTTACGTGTATACGTGGGGCCACAACAACTGTGGAGTACGTATTATATTTTATGTTACGTGTATTCATGGGGCCACAACAACTGTGGAGCATGAAGTATGGGGCCACAACAACTGTGGAGCATACACTACGTGAGACACAGCAATTGTGACACGTAGAATACGTGGGGCCACAACAACTGTGGAGTACGTATTAAGTCAAGTTTCAGATCAAGTGCATGATAAGTCAAGTTTCAGATCAAGTTCATGTTTTGTTATGTACACGTACATGTTATGTTCATGATCAAGTTATGTTCCAAGTTCATGTTCACATCATGTTAAGTTCACGTTTACAGTATGTCTCAAGTTCACGTTTATGTCATGATATGTTCAAGTTTATGTTATTTTCAAGTTCATATTTATGTTATGCATGTTTACGTTCATGCTACATTTCAAGTCCATGTTATGTTTTAAACTCAAGTTCATGTCATGTTAAGTCAAGTTCAGTTCACGTTTAAGTTCTGGTTATGTCATGTTATATGTCAAGTTATGCTATGCTTATGTACGACTTTACTTATGCATTTATGCTTTTACTGCCATGCATGCATCTTTAACCTGTGTGTGAGTTTTATGTTAACTTACTGAGATTTGTAATCAAATCTCACTGTGGTAGTCCCAACTACCATTCCCCCCGAATGGTAGATCTTGTTACAGGACCCAAAGAAGAATTGGAATCTGACCATCTGAATACGGTCATCTAGGCTACGGTGCGATGTTGATGATGGTATAGTATTTAACTTAGGTTAATGCTTGTACTTTTGGAGTTGTATCTCAAGTATTCTTTTGATCACAACCATTTTGGACTAGTGTAGTGATCACGGCTTTTTAGTATGTTTTTATGTATGAAATATGTTTCAAGTATTTGGGATATTTTTAGTTTGGTGCATAGTATTGCTAAAGAAAAAAAAAAAAAAATTATCCGCTGCGAATATTGCATAATGCTAGATGCATGTTAGGAACATTGCATCTTATATGTCATGAACGGGGGCAGGTAACCTTGTGTTGCATGTCTCGACGCTTCAAATGTCCGTTCAATCCCAAGCGGAATTTGGGGGCGTCACAGGTGGTATCAGAGCAATACGTCTCTGGGTTATAAATCCACATGTCCTTAGGAAATGCACCAAATACTAGGCTTGAGATTTTAGTATTCATTAGGCTTGAATTTCTTCGAGATCATGTGCAGAAAAGCGATATAGTATTAGAGTTCACAAACACATGATCAGTTAGCAGATATATTCACAAAACCTTTACCAGAAGATAGATTATATATGATTAGAAGAGAAATAGGTATGAAGCATGTTACGAATATCTCTTAAAGGATAAACCAGAGTTCATAAATATAGAGAGTTTTAAAAAAAAAAAAAAATGCTTCTACATAAACTTGAGGTTCTTAGCCTCATGTTGGAGACGCTCATTCTCTTCATACAATATCATGTCATCCCTATTCATGGGAGCTGGCAAGCGGAATGAAGAATCCAATAGAGTTTTCAGCTGTTTATTCTGCTGCCGAAGGATTCCTTCCCTGGTGTGAGACTCTTGAACAATTCGTTGAAGTACAACAATTTGTTCTTTAAGCCTTTCAACCTCATGGTTTTTGGCTTGTACCCGCTGGGAAAAAGCAATAATAGAGGATGAGTAGCGAGTCCCAAGACTCACCAAGTCGTAGACAGCATCGGAGTCTGACTTATTAGCCATACTAGTATTTTCTTGCTGCAGCATGGCACCTATGGCAGCTGCAGAAAGGACAGGAGGTTGAGGTGCTGAATACCTCATGGTTGGATCTAGAGAAATGTTAGAAGATTGAGCCATTGAGAAAACTACTGAAAACTTAAAGCGAGAATGTTGAAGGAATGCAGATGAGTTATGGAGATGAGAATAAGTTATGATGCAAATTGGATTAAGTTAAGACTGATTTTATAGAGATTGCAGAAAGAAGAAGACAAACTTGTTTTAAGTAAAGTTGCTATTTGACGTGTTTTATTTGTTTGAGCTGGTTTGCTTGTTTTTATTTATTTAGTTATGTTATTGCATGCTAGTTTCTTTTGTTTCTTGTTATGTGGTGTTGGTTTTGGTTTTGTTTTTGTTTTCTAAAAGGGGGTCAAAGGTTGTGTTGGCAGGAAAAAATGGTGAGACCAAGGAAATCTACTCAAGGGCCACGGGACGATACACAGAGAGATGATTCCATTGCCCAAGCTATACGGCAAATGACGGAATTTATACAACAGAATTTTAGGCCTCAACAAGGAGGGCCTTGCCCACAACAGGGAGGGCCTTGGCCACAACCAAGAGGTCCTTGGCCACAGCAAGGAGGGCCTTGGCAATAAGGAGGGCCATGGCTACTACCTGGAGGGCCTAATCAGTCATCGGATATCCACTTTTCTGGATTTAGTGGATGTGGCCACTCTTGTGGAGCGAGAGAATAATATGAGTATGGGCTCCCCTCCAGGACATAAAAGGCGGAGTTTTACTGGAGAAGGAAGTAGCTCTGGTTCGCCTCAGAAATTTGTTCAGCGGTCCGGGACTTGACCACAAGCAGCCTCAGGAGTGCGTATGGGAGGCCGGGTGCCAATTTGTGGACTTTGTAATAGAGCCCATGAGGGCGAGTGTCGGCTGAGTGGTAGACCCCAATGTTACCGATGCGGCCAAGTGGGACATATTGCTCGTGAGTGCCCTATTAGGGTTCAAGAAAGCCGTGGAGGTCGACGAGGTGGAGGAACTAATCAGAGGCAAGTAGCGCAGGCTCGAGTATATGCTGTTACCCTTGGAGAGGTGGATGATGAGGCACCAGCGACCCACGATGCTGGAGTAATTACAGGTATGATTCTAAATTAATTTTTAGATTTAATGTTTGGTGTGGTTTGATTTTTCTTTATTTTTGGATTTCATGGGTATATGTGCTTGATTCAGGAAGAGTCCGGTTGTATGATTTTTATGCTTGCACATTGTTTGATTCGGGTGCATCTCAATCATTTGTGTCATCTACGTTCGCACGGATATGTAATTTGGTTACGGGACCCCTACCAAAATCATTAGTGGTGAGTCTTCCAAATGGTGAAATGGTATGGTGTTCCAAGGTTGCCTTGGGTTGCCCATTAAATTTTGCTGGAAGATTCTTGGATGCTGATTTGGTGGTGTTTAAGCTGTTGGGTTTTGATATCATCATCGGGATGGATTAGCTATACCGATATTCTGCAAGTATTAATTGCATAAGTGGGGTAATTAGCTTTCAGCTTCCAGATGGTTATTGTCTGGAATTTGCAGGGAGTAAGCTAAAAGAAAAGCCGACAATTATATCGGCAATTCAAGCAAGAAGAGAGATTGCATGGGGAGCGGATGCCTTCTTAGTTCAGATGGTGTCTACGCCGTCTGAGAAGAAGTCTTTGGTAAACATTCCCGTTGTGGAGGAATTTCCGGATGTGTTTGTGGAAGACTTGCCTGGGCCACCCCCTGTTCGTGAAATGGAGTTTGTTATAGACTTGGAACCTGGAGCAGCTCCTGTACATAAAGCTCCTTACCGCATGGCACCGGCTGAATTGAAAGAGTTGAAGACTCAGTTGCAAGAGCTGGTGGATAAGGGGTTCATTCAACCAAGTACTTCGCCGTGGGGTGCGCCAGTTCTGTTCGTTAAAAAGA
The DNA here is from genome assembly GCA_011037825.1 of Carya cathayensis. Classification (NCBI taxonomy): domain Eukaryota; kingdom Viridiplantae; phylum Streptophyta; class Magnoliopsida; order Fagales; family Juglandaceae; genus Carya; species Carya cathayensis. Next base: position 2,990,696 of record QGSO01000145.1, read on the forward strand.
AAGATGAAACCCTCCGAATGTGTATCAATTATCGGGAATTAAATAAGGTGACCATCAAAAATAAATATCCTCTCCCACGGATCGATGATTTATTTGATCAACTTCAAGGAGCAGCTGTGTTCTCGAAAATTGATCTGAGGTCAGGATACTACCAGTTGAGGATAAGAGACATGGATGTGCCCAAAACTGCTTTCAGGTCGAGATATGGGCATTATGAATTTAAGGTGATGCCGTTTGGGTTAGCCAATGCCCCTGCTGCTTTCATGGATTTAATGAATCGGGTATTTCGACCTTATCTAGATTCCTTTGTGGTAGTATTCATTGATGATATTCTGATTTATTCCCGAGATGTTGAAGAGCATGTTTACCACCTTCGTCTAGTTCTTGGGAAATTAAGAGAACACCAGTTGTATGCTAAGCTCAGCAAGTGTCAATTTTGGTTGGAGGAAGTCAGATTTCTTGGGCATGTGATTTCCCGAGACGGAGTAGCTGTTGATCCTAGTAAGGTGGAAGCAGTTTTGTCATGGCAACGTCCGACAACAGTGTGCGAGATCCGGAGTTTCTTGGGACTTGCCGGATATTACCGAAAATTTATGGAGGGATTTGCTCGCCTATCCGGACCTCTCACAACTTTGACCAGAAAGAATGCAGAATTTGTTTGGTCAGATAAGTGTGAGAGAAGCTTCCAAGAATTGAAAAATAGGTTGACGACTACACCAGTGTTAGTGCTCCCAGAACCGCATAAGCCATTCATAGTCTTCAGCGATGCGTCTAAATTTGGTTTGGGTTGTGTCCTTATGCAGGAAGGAAGGGTTGTTGCTTATGCATCCTGTCAGCAAAAGGATCATGAGAAGAATTATCCGACGCACGATTTGGAATTGGCTGTGATTGTTTTTGCTCTCAAGATCTGGCGGCACTTCTTGTATGGGGAAGCTTGCGAAGTATACACCGATCACAAGAGTTTGAAGCACTTGTTTTCCCAAAAGAATCTGAACATGAGGCAGAGGCGATGGCTAGAGCTAATCAGTGACTACCAGTGCGAGATCAAGTACCATCCAGGGAAGGCAAATATAGTTGCTGATGCTTTGAGCCAAAAATCGCATTTGGAAGATGAGGCCGAGTCGTCAGGATTGGATTCTTTGCTTTGTGGGATGAGAAGACTCCTTATTGAAAGTTCACAGCAAGAGGAGATTTTATCTTCAGTTCTTGATATTCGAGTAACTGATTTTGAAGAATTGAAGACTCTTCAAAGGAAAGATCCGAAGCTGCTGGATATCAGAAAAAGAGTCAGAAAATCTCGAGGGCCGTTGCACTATAGTATGGATAAAGATGGAATACTTCGGTTCCGAGATCGCAAAGTGGTCCCCAAAGATTCAGAATTCAAGGAGCGGATCATGGCAGAAGCTCATGCGGCCCCTTATTCTATACATCCCGGCAGTACGAAGATGTACCGGGACTTGAAGAAAAATTATTGGTGGGATGGAATGAAGAGGGATATTGCCTTGTATGTTGAGAAATACCACACGTGCCGTCAAGTCAAGGCCGAGCATCAAAGACCCGCTGGTATGCTCCAACCCCTCCCTGTTCCTGAGTGGAAGTGGGACGACATCACGATGGATTTTGTAGTGGGTTTGCCGAGGACTCCTAGTGGGAAAAATTCTGTTTGGGTGATTGTTGATCGGTTAACGAAGAGTGCTCACTTCTTGCCTGTTAATAATATTGATTCCTTGGGTAAGTTGACTCGCTTGTATGTGAAAGAGATAGTGCGGTTGCACGGCATACCGAAGAGTATAGTGTTGGATCGAGACCCAAGGTTCACGTCTCAGTTTTGGAAAAGTTTGCAGGCAGCATTGGGTACTAAGCTGAAGTTTAGTACTGCATATCACCCGCAGACGGACGGCCAATCGAAGCGCACCATTCAGACCCTTGAAGATATGTTGCGAGCATGTGTCATGGAATTTCAAGGGAGTTGGGAAAATCACTTGCCGCTCATAGAGTTTGCTTATAATAATAGCTTCCATGCGACCATTCAGATGGCTCCTTATGAAGCTCTTTATGGGAGGAAGTGCAGATCGCCTTTGTGTTGGGATGAAGTCGGGCAGAGTAGGATAATTGGACCCGAAATAATTCAAGAGATGCAAAGCCAAGTTCGGATCATCAGGGATAGAATGGCGTCAGCTCAGAGTCGTCAGAAAAGCTATGCTGATACCAGAAGGAGAGAGTTATCTTTTGAAGAAGGTGATTGTGTGACGCCCCCAAATTCCGCTTGGGATTGAACGGACATTTGAAGCGTCGAGACATGCAACACAAGGTTACCTGCCCCCGTTCATGACATATAAGATGCAATGTTCCTAACATGCATCTAGCATTATGCAATATTCGCAGCGGATAATCTTTTTCTTTAGCAATACTATGCACCAAACTAAATATATCCCAAATACTTGAAACATAATTCATACATAAAGGCATACTAAAAAGCCGTGATCACCACACTAGTCTAAAATGGTTGTGATCAAAAGAATACTTGAGATACAACTCCAAAAGTACAAGTATTAACCTAAGTTAAATACTATACCATCATCAACATCGCACCGTGGCCTAGTCGACCGTATTCAGTTGGTCAGATTCCAATTCTCCTTTGGGTCCTGTAACAAGATCTACCATTCGGGGGGAATGGTAGTTGGGACTACCACAGTGAGATTTGATTACAAATCTCAGTAAGTTAACATAAAACTTATACACAGGTTAAAAATGCATGCATGGCAGTAAAAGCATAAATGCATAATTATAGTCATACATAAACATAGTATAACTTGACATATAGCATGACTTAACCAGAACTTAAGCGTGAACTGAACTTGACTTAACATGGCATGAACTTAAGCTTAAAACATAACATGAACAATCAACATAACATGAACGTGAAACATAACATGGACATGAACATAACATAACATGAACGTGAGCTTGAACGTATCATAAACGTGAACATAACATGATGTGAACATGAACTTGGAACATAACATGAACATGAACATAACATGTACGTGAGCATAACATAACATGAACTTGATCTGAAACTTGACTTAACATAAACTTGGAATCTTATTTAATTGTCTTGATTAATAACGTGCATTAATACGTACTCCACAGTTGTTGTGGCCCCACGTATTCAAGTAACATAAAACATAATACGTACTCCACAGTTGTTGTGGCCCCACGTATTCTACATGTCACAATTGCTGTGTCTCATGTAGTGTATGCTCCACAGTTGTTGTGGCCCCATACTTCATGCTCCACAGTTGTTGTGGCCCCATGAATTCACATAACATAAAATATAATACGTACTCCACAGTTGTTGTGGCCCCACGTATTCTACATGTCACAATTGCTGTGTCTCATGTAGTGTATGCTCCACAGTTGTTGTGGCCCCATACTTCATGTAACATAAAATATAATACGTACTCCACAGTTGTTGTGGCCCCACGCATTATAAGTAACATAAATATAATACGTACTCCACAGTTGTTGTGGCCCCACGCATTATAAGTAACATAACATAAATATAATACGTACTCCACAGTTGTTGTGGCCCCACGCATTATAAGTAACATAAATATAATACGTACTCCACAGTTGTTGTGGCCCCACGCATTATAAGTAACATAACATAAGATATAATACGTACTCCACAGTTGTTGTGGCCCCACGCATTATAAATAACATAACATAAATATAATACGTACTCCACAGTTGTTGTGGCCCCACGCATTATAAGTAACATAACATAAATATAATACGTACTCCACAGTTGTTGTGGCCCCACGCATTATAAGTAACATAAATATAATACGTACTCCACAGTTGTTGTGGCCCCACGCATTATAAGTAACATAACATAAGATATAATACGTACTCCACAGTTGTTGTGGCCCCACGCATTATAAATAACATAACATAAATATAATACGTACTCCACAGTTGTTGTGGCCCCACGCATTATAAGTAACATAACATAAATATAATACGTACTCCACAGTTGTTGTGGCCCCACGCATTATAAGTAACATAAATATAATACGTACTCCACAGTTGTTGTGGCCCCACGCATTATAAGTAACATAACATAAGATATAATACGTACTCCACAGTTGTTGTGGCCCCACGCATTATAAATAACATAACATAAATATAATACGTACTCCACAGTTGTTGTGGCCCCACGCATTATAAGTAACATAACATAAATATAATACGTACTCCACAGTTGTTGTGGCCCCACGCATTATAAGTAACATAAATATAATACGTACTCCACAGTTGTTGTGGCCCCACGCATTATAAGTAACATAACATAAAATATAATACGTACTCCACAGTTGTTGTGGCCCCACGCATTATAAATAACATAACATAAATATAATACGTACTCCACAGTTGTTGTGGCCCCACGCATTATAAGTAACATAAATATAATACGTACTCCACAGTTGTTGTGGCCCCACGCATTATAAGTAACATAAAATATAATACGTACTCCACAGTTGTTGTGGCCCCACGCATTATAAATAACATAAAATATAATACGTACTCCACAGTTGTTGTGGCCCCACGCATTATAAATAACATAAATATAATACGTACTCCACAGTTGTTGTGGCCCCACGCATTATTATAACATAACATGTCTTATCTTTCTTAATGCATGTGATATTATTTAATATCATATACTTTTCTAACATGGCGTATACTTGTAAATGGCATAATATGATTTAATCATAAACATTTCATGGCATACATGTATCATATGGCATACTTAACATGGCATACTTATAACATACATCATTGTATGGCAGAAAAGATTATTTAACAGATAATTATTCATGAGAGATTAAATCATACGTAACAGATAAACATGTAATGACATAGCATGACATGGCATATACGATAACATACATACATAAATTGTAGTTCCCTTACCCATCACACATACACAATAAACTGATAGTAAGTTAGAGGCTAACTTACCTCGATCGTCGCGTTCTATGAGAATAGAGCGCGAAACACGAGGAACTGCACAACAGCTGGAAGAGGAACACTCAAGTCCTTAAGATTTTCAATTCTGAACTCAATTGCCATATTGTGAGCACTTGCAACACTACGGGCAACGTGAGGTTTCACTATACTCGAAAGAGATAATTTGACTTCAGAAAACCTTTGCACTAAAACAAGTTCATTAAAATTATCAATAATAACCAACAAACAATTCCTTTCTCAATCCATATACTCTTAGCCATAGTCAACCACAAGATGACACCAGTCACCCCAGACTATAATCCATAACACCACTGCTTCGGGACACTGTCATACAGTTTCCCAACACTACACCATACGCTCCACACTTCTCTGCTACGCCATCCAACCCTTCGTGACACGCCATCCGGTGTATCACGACTTAGTACAGAGTACACTCACGTGAACTCTCTTCCATTCACACTACAAAACCCATCACTGCGATACACGTCTCACGGTGCATCGCTACGCGACACGGAGTACGCGCTACGTGTACTTCCTTCACTACAACACTCATCAACACGATGCACATCACACGATGCATCGCCATACCACACGGAGTACACTACATGCGTACTCCTTTCCTTCTACGACCCACATCACTACAGCGCACGTCGCGCGGCGCGTCGCTGCATTACACAGAATACGCTACACGCGTATTCTCTTCACACAACCCGCCGTATCACATCTACGGCATCCATCTCACGCCTATACTTCACAACACAGTCCACAAAACTACAAAATCAAGCCTAACACTTCACAACCACACTTCGTTTCACAACTACGCAGCGAACTCCACAAACACTAACAACACAGTCTACAGCCAACCAAATCAACTATGTTAAACATAAATAACTAAAGATAGAGGGTTAAGACGAGAGAGATGTGATTGCTGTCGGGAAAGAATCCAAAACTGATAATTTTAGCGGGCTGTTACAGATTGGGTTTATCTCAAAGTCTCTCCCATGAGTGGAGTTAAGCGTTTTGGTAAAAAGAGGAAACTGGATCCGAGGTATGTCGGCCCTTTCCAGATTTTGGAGAAGATAGGGTCCGTTGCTTATAGAGTTGCTTTGCCAGATTATTTTGGGGATATTCATGATGTCTTTCACGTGTCATCCTCGAAGAAGAGTTTTGGTCAACAAGAGCCATGCTTTGTCGACCCAGAGAGTATTCAGTTGCAACCGGATCATGGATTGGAATGAGCAACAGTTGAGGTCCAAGACGATACCTTTGGTTAAGGTGGCCTAGGGAAATCCGTTAGCTCAAGATTTCTCTTGGGAGTGAGTAGCGGACATGAGGGAGCAGTACCCCTACTTGTTTGAGTAATGACGGTACGTTTCTTAATCTTGGTTGCAGTTAGTTTTATGTGGAATTATATGGCTTGTTTCAAGTTGGTGTTTGGTCTTGCAAAATTTTGAGGACGAAATTTGTTTTAAAGGGGAGAAGATGTGATGACCCGCTTTTACGTGTATTTTCACTGAATGAATGTTTTTAGTTTAATTAATATATTGGTCTATTTATTTTAAATTAATGTATTTTAATTGGTTTTTATTTTATTTGATGTGATGTTTAATTTATTTTAGTCGTTTTATGCTTTTAATATCGTTTTCGGCAGAACAGTTTTTGGATCCCGGAAGTGAGGATTGGACCTCATTTCTTTTCTTTTCTCATTTCTTTTTCCCTTTTTCTTTTTCTTTTCTTCTTTTCCTTCCTTTTTCTTTCTTCTTATTTCTTTTTTCTTCTTCTTTTCCGCTCCGTCTCTCTCTCCCCGTGCTCTCCCTTCTCTTTTCTCCTTACTGTCGCCGCCCCTTTGACCGCCCGTTTCTCCGTCGTCTGGAAAAGGTGTCGTACACCACCCCCACCATTCTCTTCCCCTCCCACCAAAGTTCATCCCCACCAATTTTCAGAATCATCGGACCAGCCGTTAGCCGCCACGCACGGCTTGAAGTTGCTGCCCCAGCCTTGTTTTTCCACCCCTGTCGCCGTTTCTTTCTCCGCCCATAACCGCCGCTCGCCGGCGTGGCCTACACCACCCACCCAGTTTTCTTCCCCTCTCATCGGTGAACATCCCCACCAAGTTTCACCTCCATCCGAGCCACCGTTAGCCACCACGAGCTCCTCCAAGCCACACGGTTTTTCACCATTTCCGGCGCCGTCGCACCACCTCCGGCCACCATCTCTTCACAGCTTCTTCCCCTACCTCTTGCTGTCTTAACCCACCTAATTTCAGCCCTGATCCGTTGCCGGAGCAGCTCGCACGAGCTCAACTCCGATCAGCCCCTTTTTGCACTTCCACCGTCGTTTCCACCGCCACCCACGGCCAAAGCTCATTCCCTTTAGCTTCATAAATATCTCAAGGCCATTCCCTATCAATTTCGTGCCTTGGTTTGTCCCCATTCGAAAGTGGGTAATTTATTACCCACAGCCACAGTGTAAAGTACACTGTTACCTTGCTTTTCCTCCGCCGTTTGCAACGCGCGAGCTTTCAAAAAATACCGTATAGCACTGTAAGTATTTTCTAAATGCTACTTTTAGATTTAAATAGATTTTGCTCTTTCAATAATTTATCTGGTTGGTTTGTTGATTCAGGACTGAGTCCGAGGAGTTCGGGGGTCGGATGGATGGAGGACGGAGTTGCTTGATTTGTTGATTTATGGTTGGTTGGTTGTGTTGTGCATTGAGATTGCATTTACATGGTGCATGCACGTGCATTTTATTTAAATTGAGAAAATCATGTTTTATTGGCGTAAATGGATTTTCGGGTGCGTGTGTATCACGACCCCAAGCCGGGATGGGGTATTATCTCGGTGGAGCTCCTCTGGTCACTCGAGAGCGTAATATACTGAGTGACGTCCTCTGAGTCGAGGCTTGGCTACGAACGCGCGGGGCGCGGAACTGAGCGACTACGGAAGCGGGGGCTAGGGGATGCTTGGCTACAAACGCGCTGGGTGCGGAACTGGGCATCGCTCTATGGACCGACTCCGTGGCCCTTCGCTAGCGAGGGATAGAGGATGCTTGGCTACAAACGCGCCGGGCGCAGAACTGGGCATCGCTCATTTAGGTGTCATACGAGTGGTGGATACCTGCGGTGTGGCATGGGAGCCATGGTGTACGGATGACCCCTAGGGGAGGTCATGGTGCATACGAATTAATGGGTTTTGGATTGAGTTGAATATGGGCCAAATGGACTTTTGGCGTGACTTTTGTAAAGATTATGTTTTTGGGCCAAATGAGATTTTTGGCGAGAGTGGAAAAATACAGTTTTATGGGTTTGTGCATTTGCATTCTCTCATGCATATTGTTTGAGTTTTTATATGTTTTTATCTAGTGGTGTTTGGATTTTACTTACCTGCGGCACCATTTTTGGTACCGTAGATTTTGGAGCAGGAATCGAAGAGGAGGAGGAGGCTGAGCCCGAAGATGCAGCTCCGCCAGAGTTTTGAGTTGGAGTCTAAGCTTTGGAGTTGGCATTGAAACAATATTTGTATTTGTAATATTCTATTATGTATGTTTTGAACCGCTTTGTATTAAATTAAGAAAAATTCTGGTACTTAGTTATATGTCTTTGCTATCCGCTGCGTATTTCTTCGTGCACATTTGTCGCTTGCACACACTTGGCACTCGTCGATAGGGTGGTGACCTAGGTTGTCACCATCCAGCCGTCTCGATTTCCCCGTGTCCGTACGTGGGGATTTGGGGGCGTCACAACCTCCCTCCCCTTCATTTTCCTGTGTCCAAAGTTCTCACACAGGAACAGTGATATGGCCAACTCCAAAGGAACAGTGATATCACACAGGAACAGTGATATGGAAAACCAAAATAAATGGATTTTATTTCAGCTTAGTCTAACCAATCACATATAAGTATAGTTTTACTTGTTTATTAAAGGTAGTACTTGTTTATAAGTATAGTAGAAAGTTTATTTTTTGGGTATGCTGAGCACTATTAGTTTGGTGAAGATTGGAAGTCATCTTTGGTCTTACTTTCCTGTAAACAAGTAGCACAACTCAGCATAATACTCAATCCCTTACCCCTTGTACACATACAATGACCATTGAACGAAGCTCACAATTCGCAAAGCTAGAGATCATGTTGCATTCGTTATTTCTCATTCACAAATGAGTTAATAACTGATTCTGCATCATGATCCTATATATTTAAAAATTTTGTAGTTACCTTATAACTGAATGTGAGAAACCAAAGAAAATATTTTGCTCATGCTAAGATATACACATGTAGTTCTGTGCAAAGGTTTTTCCCATTACTGGGTACTACTGTTTGCATGACTCCTTGGAAAGCCAAAGGGTGACAGTTACTTCCATTGCTATACACATTGATATCTCCTTCTCTTTCCTTGCAAACAGACTTGCTAGCATATACCTAAAGAAAAGCTTAGGTCCCACATTGAATCACATCAAATTCATACTTATATAGTTATATATATATGTATATTTACTAGATAATAACAATACTCTATGGGGGAAACTGTACAACTAAGCCCCATCCATTATATTGAGAAAGTTCTTTAATGACTTTAGATAATTCTTTAAATACTATAGTAAATTTAGATTCATACCCCACAAAGTTAATAACAAATGATATATATATATAATCCAGTAAGAGAGAGAGGAGAGAGACACAGAGAGACAGAGAGTGAACTTGTCTTATGCAAAAGGGGCAATGACAACCTACATTGCCCGACATTAGCCAAACAAAGCTTACATAATTTTGCTCATCCCCTGGTTTAGGTCAATCTTAGAAAGAACATCCATCTAGCAAAACCAAACTGCAAGAATACCTAGTTTAGGCATGGTTTGCTATTTTCATGTACATGCTATGTGCTTGGATATTCATGATCCCTTTGAGATCGATTGAGGGCTGGCTACCACTACATATTTTTTTATATGATAGATTTTTAGCTAGTAGCTGCTCGAGTGTGTACAATGGCTGCAATTGTGCTGGTGTTTCACTAGAAGGCTATCAATTCTGTAAAAATTATTTATTTCATCGAACAAACAAGGGACTCCACAATTGATTTAGAACTCAATTATTACTCACCACCATGCTTCTTCAAATCAGTTTATCAGAGCTTTGAATCCTAGCTTCCTAACTAATACAAATGCTAGGAAAGGGCGAGGCATTTTGTACATGGTCACTTGCTTTGCTGGTTCAAATGTTGCTTTGGGATCCATTTCATAAAGATGGTTTATCCTCAATGTTTCAGTTTCTTTGAAAGTTGTGTTTAATTAATACTTTCCACAAACCCCCATGCATTTATTGCTTATATTATTATTTCTGTTTGTAAATTGTGCTTTTTATTAAAAATTGTTTTATTTTTCTCAAGCATTGCAAATTTATCTACTTCTTTTCTTTAAATAATGCACAGATTTATTTAACCCCGAAAATCCAGCTATACCATCACCTCTCTTTCTCCCTTATCCTTGAAAATATATTGAAGTTTGCACGACTTCCATGAGATTGGCTGGTGGTGTATTTTTAGGTGCATTCCTTAATTCATTTCTTATTTATACTTTGGTGTTCCTGCCAAATGATTATTACTTTCATGTAGGGTTAGTGATATGAGTTTATATACTAGTGCTCCATTTTATGATATATTTGATATACATCTTTGTGGGCTTGTTCTGGTAGTGAGTATGTATAATCCTACCATTTACATGAGACGTAATGCAGCATGAAGAGTGGTCTGCCTATTGAGGGCTATAGGCTCGTTATGAAATATACTCTTGCTGTTAAAGTGTATATCATGCAAACAAATCTTTCCCCTTAGTATCTTTATCTCAAGTCCGTATGTACATGGTGTAAATGACTCGTGTTCAAGTGTGTATGTAGGGGTTGGTCAAGTCTGATATAGCATTTATTTGGATGAGCCCCCTGTTGAGCTCACCCAGTACAATAGTGTATACATTGAATGCCGGAAAATTTAAAGGAACTACCAGGTTCCGTAGGTCAGAGCTTGTTCACATGCTACTTGTCCAAGATTCTGCCTCATTTAGTTTAGGTTGTGTTTAAATGGCTATGTATGTGATTTGATTTATTGTTATCATCTTTAAAAAGTTTATACTTTCCTTTTACATATTATGTATATAGAATATTTAAACATGTGAGGGTTGACATGGATGCCCCCAGTAACTAATAACAATAAATATCCGACTCTATGTGTTAGAATAATCATTTAAAAAAACAACTTCAATTAACCAGGCAGAAAAGTTCATACTTGAACACAAATCCAAGATGCTACAGATTTTCTTGGATAATTACACATTAAAAAACTGTTTAAGGTTGCTTAAATCCAGCTACCACAACTCCATAATCTTAATTTTACAACCATTGCAAAAAAAAAACTTTATCATATGTAAATTTTTTTATGGGTTTTCTAAACATGCACACAGGACAGTTTGGTTAAAACATTCATTATATGCACTACCCACCTAGAATGCCATTCATGCCCAAAACATGCATGCAGTAAAGGCCTTAATCTCTAAGTACTATTGTTAGTTAGAAGAGGTTGAAATCTGTTTATGCTTTTATTAGCAAGTTTGAAATGTGTCTATATAGAGTCTGGAAGTTTTTAATTAGATCTTACATGCAAAGTAGTTAATGTTGTTTTATTCGATATTAGTGATTATATATATATATTATATATGCAGATAAGTAGAGAAATGTGTAACCCACGTAGAAAACATTGGTGTAATGTTGTTAGTGTATCCATACACTTTCAAGTACATATATATAATATGTAGAGGTTGTGAACCAAAATGTTGATGTACTGAAAAAATTATTTTGTTCCTACCAGCTGGATCTTTGTTTGCACCACACTGATCGAAGGGGTACGTAACCTTTGTATAGTCGCATGAGTGCAGCTGTGCTGTAGCTGTTCCAGCCAACAAGGTGTTGAAGCTTCATGATCTCCACTTCCATGAACACCCTGAACCTGCTGGCCTTTGTGGGTTTATTGAGAGAAGAACTCAGAGAAAATTTACACATGTATTTCCTGTAAGAGATTAGCTACTCTGATTTATAGTACTTAAAATTCCCTTCCATTAATGCACCAAGCCAATGTATTGATTACTAAAAGATCAATCAGCACAATGTTGTATTGGATGATTGAATTTATATTATTTGAAAATGGTATGGTTGTTAAATGGCAAGTATTTGGATGCATGGAATGTTTGTAAATATATTTCAATCATATATGTTGTGGTCTAAGTTGGAGTTGAATTAGGTACCCAAAAGTTTGTAACATTTACGTACTGGGCATGTCTACAAAAAGACAATTATTGGCGCTACATCACTCGCTAGGAAAAAATTTTGATGCTGAAAATTTAATTGCAGTGAACTACTCACCTCTGAGAGTAATATTTTGACGCTGTAACAGTATTATTTCCAGCGTTATAAAATGCTGGAAATAATCTTATTTTCAACGTAATCTTAAAACACTGAAAATAATCTTATTTTCAATGTAATCTTAAAACGCTGAAAATAATATAGTAATATCTCCAGCGCTCTCACAATGCACTGCAAATAATGAAGTTTATTTGCAGCGAATTTGTAGTTATTTGCGACAATCGTATTACATTGCAAGTTTTTTTCTCAGCGATTTATTGGAAACATTGAAAGCAAAATGGTGGTGATTTTTTTTATATTTACAGCGGTAAAAATCGCTGGAAATATTCGAATATTTCCAGCGATTTTTGTCTATCACTAGATTAATTTATAAGTGAGTATATAATTGCAACTAACGTCCGGCGCACCAAAAATCATTGAAAATATTTATTCCCAGTGATTTTTGGGGTCTTTTGAGACTATTTTTAGCTCTATAAAAGGCGTATTTTCTTGTAGAGTGGACAGAATTTCGATACATTTCTAGCCCAAAATGATAACCAGACTTTACTGTATACTGCCCACTTTTATTCTCACCCCACACCAACTTATCAACAGCCCAAGCATGCAATGGAGTTTCTAAAACAACTTCAGCAGCTTGAGATGGGAAAGCAGCATGTATCAAATCAACTTTCCATTGTCGTGTATGTTCATCAATCAACATAAACAGTTGCATTTGATGGTAACAAATTTGAAGATTGAAAATCCAGCAAGTATACCTTTTCTGGAACCCAGCTCTCATTCCACACTTTAATAGTCTCTCCACTTCCAATGTGCCAATAGCATCCATGTTTGAGTAAGTTTTTGGCTGAACATGAGCGCTTCCATATATAAGAAAAATTCCCTTTGATCTTTGATTGTAGGAAAGAAGTAGCAGGATAATACTTGGCTTTAAAGACTTTTGACAATAGAGAATCAGGATTAGTTATTAGTCTCCAACCTTGTTTTGCAAGAAGAACAAGATTAAAGAACTCCAAATCACGAAAGCCCAATCCTCCCTTCCATTTAGAAACACACATTCTTTTACAACTAATCCAATGCATTTTACGTTTAGATTCTCTTTGACCCTACCAAAATCTTGCAAACATTGATTCTATCTCTTAACAGAACAACTTTGGCAATTTAAAACAACCCATTGTGAAAGTAGGGAGTGCTTGTGCCACTGCTTTAATCAAAACTTCCCTACCAGCATGCGATAAAAGTTTTTCTTTCCATCCTTGAAGTTTATTCCAGATGCGGGATTTCAACTCTTGGAATGTTACCATTTTAGATCGCCCCATGAAAAGTGGTAAACCCAGGTAGCAATCATGAGCTTGAATAGATGTAACCTGCCAAATATCTTTGATCACTTGGGCTTCATCCAAATCAACATTCCGACTAAGTAATAACTCAATCTTGTCCATATTTAATTGTTGTCTAGAAGGAGCCTTATAGATCTGTAACAACTACATCAAATTCTTATTTTTAGTAACATTTGCTTTGCAAAATAATAAACTATCGTTCACAAAAAATAAATGACTGATCACTGGAGCTCCATTATAGAATTTTATCCCTGAAATCTTTCTTCTAGTACCAGCATCTTGTAGAAGAACAGATCATCATTCTTGTAACACACGTCCTTGTGGTAAGACCTATAAAAAATAATTTTAAGAAAGACGACGGGAATTATTGTTTGTTTAAAACTTTTGTCTTTCCTTCCTAGGATACGAAAGACTCCATATTTATAAAACAAAAACATGTCTATTAATTTAAAGAGAGTTACAGTGGAAAACATTAAACTCTAGAATTAAAAGTTTTTCACACAAAACATTGTCCCTAAGCTTTCGTGCTCTTCCCCTTGGGCCGTGTCCGTCCTGAAGCGTACTGCTTATATTGTCCTTGTGAGGGCATACATAAAACTCAAATGAGTCGAGAACTCGTAAGGATTACTTCATACAGTTAAAATATAATAACGTAGATTTCCAGTCATACATTCATCACTCCATACCTACTATACATAAGACATTTATTCATTTAAAACATTTTGAGGCAGCATTTTTATTGAAAGGGATTTTCTTTCGTAAAACATTTCTTTTTCTTTTACAAAACATGTCCCCACACCTCATGCCTTCATTTCTTAAAGGGTCTTAGCATTCATACATTCTCTTACTATCCATTGGCTGTTACACACTATTACGCCCCTATGGGTTACTAGTCTTTTGGACCTAATTCCGCCCATAGCCGGGGGCTGGGAATCCCTCAGTTAGGGGGTAGCACTAGATGCACTATCAGTACTACTTATCCGGCATTGCCATCTACCCAGTCATTTGGTACACATTTATTCAGTCATGGTCGTTACGTATTTTCATACATTAAAACTTCCATTCGTTCAGTCATTTCTTTCATTTAAGTCCTTTCAGTCCTTTTCATTCTTTCAGTCCATTCATTCATAAACTTTATTTAAAAACATGATCATCTTTCAAGGCATTGCTTAAATCATCCATTCATGGCATCCTTAAATCATTTAAAATATTAGTTCATGGGGACATTCAAAACACTTTCTTCGTGTCATTTAAAGTATCGCTTAAAGCATAAGACATAAGCCTCATATTTCATTTCATGAAAATACATACAATACTTACTACGTATACCATCCATTCATATGCATACACTTAATATACTTTCGGGTGCATAAATAGGGGCTGCCAAGAAAGGTCGTTACATGCATATACCTTTAAACGTTATACTTCGCATACTTTTGTAAAACATCATTTCTTTTCCTTCATTGCATAAAAGAATATTTCTCATAAAAGCTCTTCATTTTCATTTCTTATCCTTTAGAAAACTCTAGAAGAGCATGAACATAATACTTACCTGGACTCCATGCCATACTTATTTCATACAGTCCATTCATGTGCATGTTAGATGGCAACTTACATGCATACACATAACCTTAGCTTCATTCTTTATCTAGAAAATAAGCAATTAAACTAGAAATAGAACTACACCTCACTTGGAAACACTCTGCTTCTACCCCATGCTCTTACATGCCCTTTACTATACTAAAACCTTCAAGATCCTTTTACAGTCATTACCTCTTCCAAATTAAATGTCTTACCTTGAGTGCTCATCCACTAAAGTAAACCATCATAATTTACCTTAGGGTTAATACACTAAGAGCTTTGTCTTACTCTTCCTATTAACCACATTCTGATGCATGATTCAGATCGACTAAGTCACGCATCCCAATTATAGGCAGTACACCCGTCACTTCCTTCATGCATCTTAGCACACACTTCATCCTCATTCCCATCCATGCATGCCACATGACTTTTAAGCCAACTCTAAGGCTTAAACATCGTGTACCCATGCTTAGAACAGATTACCCATTACTTATGGTCGGTCTGTCCAGCACATGTGTCTAACCAGATTACACACGTACTTTACCCCCTTTTATCATCTAAGATCAACTTATAATCCTTTGAATGCCCGCTTGTGTAAACAAGCTCCATACTCAGATACCAACCTCTACTTAAACTCGTTAGGCAGGACTTTCCTACTTCCTGGCCCTTTACAAGTTCATCCCAACACTTAACAAGACAAGACTCCATTTACACTACACCTCTATCGCATCACGTAGCTCGAGGCTACTCCCAAGCTACCTGATGACACTCGTCATAACTTGTCACTATGACATGGTCACCTTACAACTACTCCGGGACATTGTACTATAGTTCCTGACACTACCCACACGTTCTACACTCCTCAGCTACGCCATCCAAACATTCGTGACACGCCATCTAGTACATCAAGACACCACACGAAGTACACTCCACATGAACTCCCTTCCATCCATACTACGCCACACATTACAATGATGCACACCACATAGTGCATCGCTACACAACATGGAATACACACTACATGTATCCCCTTTACAACACTATGCCACATCACTACTACAGCACATACTTCACACCCACACTTCACAACACAGTACACAACCAACCAACTAACATCTAACATAAATAAAGAGGGAGAGAGGGTTATACCATCACTGGATTAACCTGTGCATTGCTCACTGCCCAGAATGATCAATGACGTCGGAAGGATTGTACATGGCGGCTAAACTGCATATGGTGGCTATCCACCAAGTAAAGTGGTGGTTAGGGCTTAGGGACGAGTTAGGAGTGGTCTTGGAAAGCTCATGGTGGCAGAGCACGGCAAAGCCGTGGGTTTCAAGAGGTAGGTTGTGGGTTTCAAGACATGGAAATGGAGGGGGAGCTCAGGAAAGGCCATAGTTGGGCATGGAGGAGCTTGGGGAGTGCTGATGGAGCTGTGGTTGTGAGGGGGAGGTGGCACGGTGGGTGGAGAGCAGTAGATCTAAGCTAAATGGGTGGAGAAACCCATGAGAGAGTGAGAGGGCATGAGAGAGATAGGGGTTACGGTGGGGCACGAGGAGGCTACGGGGAGGTTGTGGGTGGCCAAGGATCACGGTGGCGGTAGTGCGGTGGCGTGGGTGGCAGCGCACGGTGGCACATGGAGGAGAACCTGTGAGAGGAAGAGTGAGCATGGGAGAGATGGGGGTTTCGGTTGGGCAATAGCCAGGCATAGAGGTGATATCTAGTGAGAGGAGGTGGTCATGGTTGTGCTCGGTGGGGTTAAAAGCTGACGACGACGGTGCATGGTGTTGTGAAATGGGTGAAACCCATTTCGGTAGGGCTACTGCAAAAGGAGAGAGAGAGAGCTACGTGGAGGTTGGGTTCCACGATGGAGGCTTGCCGAAGTGCATGTTAAGTCAAGTTTCAGATCAAGTTCATGTGAAGTCAAGTTTAGATCAAGTTCATATTAAGTCAAGTCTCAGATCAAATTCATGTCAAGCAAGTCAAGTCCAGTTCACGTTTTAGTTAAGTTATTTCAGTTATGCAATGTTTTATGTAAAGTTATACTATGTTTTATGTTAGGTTATGCTATGCTTACTTATGACTGTGATTATAAATTCATGTTTTTACTGCCATGCATGCATCATTACCCTGTGTGGAGGTTTTATGTTAACTTGCTGAGATTTGATCAAATCTCACTGTGGTAGTCTCAACTACCATTCCTCCCGAAGAAGAATCTGGAGCTGGCCAGCTAGAGACAGTCGACTAAGCAACGGTGCGGCGTCAATGTTAATATAGTAGTTAACTTAAATTTCTACTTGTACTATGAAGTTGCATCTCCAGTACTCTTTTGGATCATAGCCATTTTGGAATAGTGTTGTGATCTTAGTTGTTCAATGGGTCTTTATGTATGAAGTATGTTTTAAGCATTTTAGATATTTTTAGTTTGGTGCATAGTATTGCTAAAGAAAAAAAATTTATTCATTGCGAATATTGCATAATGTTATATGCATATTAGGAATATTGCATCTTATATGTCATGAACAGTGGCACGTAACCTGTGTTGTATGTCTCAACACCTCAAATGTATTGCACCTTTCCTTGACCCACCAATAGATCCACTTGTATCAAATAACAAATAAGTGTGATCTGAATGTGCCATATAAAAGCTACTCACTTTAATTGAAGGATACAATTGTAACCATCCCGGGTTAGCGAGAAATTTTTCCAACCTTTCTTGAATATTAGCACCACCTTCCCTCATATTGGACCATGTGAACAAACTTCTCTCAGTTGTTAAATTTTTAAATTGACAGAAATCCAAAGTCTCCCTAAAATCACACATCTGCCACTCACTTCTTCTTCTACCTCCCTGTTTTTCATCATTTGAAATCACATTCTTAAAATCACCGAAACAAAGCCATGGACAATCAACAGATATTGAGATAAATTTCATTAAGGCCTAGATTTCCTTTCTACGTCCCACCTCTGGAAAACCATAGATAGTAGTGAGCCTCAACTTTGTATTTAAATTTATGTCCACTACCCATGCATCAAAGTGATTTTTTGAATAAGAAATTAAATCCAAACTGGCATTTTTCTTCCAATACAATACTACTCCCCCACAATGTCCTTCACTTCCAACAGCCAGACAACCAAAAAAATTCAAAGTGTGTTTTAAAATTTTCGTCTTTCGATTTTGTCTCCATGAAAAATACTACATCAGGATCTTCTCTTCGTAATACATCACAAAGGACTCGAACTCCCCATAGGTTCCCAAGCCCATGGGAGTTCCAACCAATGATTTTCATGGTGACCGGCGAGGCTAAATTCCAGCCTCCGCCGCTAACACCTAAACTTCCACCAATTTATCATCATCCAAAACACGAGATATCTTCGGTTCATTAACAGCAGTAAAATCTACCCTATGAGCCTAATCTTTAGCATGTTTTGATGGAAGAATAAATTTCTGCTTACCTGGTTGCTTCACTAAGTATAGAGAAAGCTTCCTTTGTCCCCCACCAAATACAGACCCACCAATATATTTCTTTTCGCCAATCGCTGCATCCTTGACCAGTTCTCCATGTAAGAGCATCCTTATTGGTTTAACTAAATTCATTTTCAAATTTGGCCAATATCAAAACTTATTTGCATTTGCTTATTTTATCTAAACTCAATCCCCACATTGGATTAGCCATTCATTCTCTATATAATAATAAAATATTATTAAATTAATAATTTTTTATTTAATTTATTTTATAACATTTTGTAATTCTACCAATTAAATGTTAATAATAATTATATTCTAATTAAATTAATATTAAAAAATTATTATTAAATGTTAATAATAATTATATAATATTAAATTAATATTACAAAAAAGTATTATTAAATGTTAATAGTAAGTATATTCTAATTAAATTAATATTAAAAAATTATTATTATATGTTAATAGTAATTATATTCTAATTAAATTAATATTAAATGTTAATATAGTAATTATATTCTAATTAAATTAATATTAGAAAAGTATTGTTAAATGTTAATAATAATTATATTATATTCAATTAATATTAAAAAAATATTATTAAATGTTAATAATAATTATATTCTAAATGTTAAATGTTAATTATATCTTAATTAATTTAATTTATTTGTTTAGAATGAGAAATTAATATTTTAATGTTTGATAAATGAATAGTAGTCTTTCATCTTTAGCAAGCTACTGTAGCAAAAATTTAAATTATTTTAGATTTACCTAACTTAATGTGAAGAGTTTTTGAAACAAATTATATAAAATTTAACCAAACATCTGGATTCTCTAAACCTGGTTGTTTGGGAACTCGGTATTGCAAGTGGGAGAAACACCAGTGTCGATAGAACCCTCACCTCCAACTGAGCAAAGAGTCACATTCGGCCCATTAATCAACTTATTGATCTTCAGCCCATTAGCAGCCCAATCCATTATCTCAATGATCTGTTTTCCTTTATTTTCAAAGGGCCCACTTCTCTTCATACTTGACTTCTGACCATAACTACCTTCTTCAATCGTCACCAACTTCTTCCCCACTGAACTTGCCTTCACAGTAGTGATGGGTGGCGCACCACCATCATCCTTCAATTTTGCATCGTTCAGTTCATGAGTCATGACGGACACTATGACCATCAGACAGAACACCCGATCGAGAAGGAAACCACCCTCTACTCGTAGCCATGAACCAAATGGGAAACCATGTTCTTCATACTGCGATCGATTCTTCAACCACTAATCACAATCATAATCTATGTGCCCCAAAATACCACACCAATAATAGTAATTCAGCAACGACTCATATAAAAGAGACCCAACACGATTCTGCAGAAGTTTGTGTATTTAATCGCTTAAATTGGGGCAGCGGCTTTCTAATGTCCATCTTCACTCTTACTCTCGAATATTCTCCCCAGACCAGTGCATTTTCTGGTAAATCAATATCTTCCACTTCACCAATTGAACTGCCAGTCATTCTGACCACCATTGCATTCATACAGTTAAGAGGGAGATCATCAATTCATACCCAAAACGAAGCCAAATTCAAACTAATTTGTGAGACTTGACAATCCCCATCATAGTCTTGCATCAGTACAAGACTCTTATAAAAAAAACCCAGGGCCCATTACGGAAAACATGCAATTTATCAGTTAAATCACTGAATTGTGCAAGAAATACCATCTTGCAAGTTGAAGAATTTGACACCCCTCCAAGCATTGTTTTGAAAATCGTACCGTTCTGACCGGTGCCGCCATTATGTATCGGCCCAGTGGTGGATATAGATATTGGAGCTATTTCGTACCGGTCTATATTTCGGCTTCTATTTTTTTTTTTCATTTCTTCATACTATAAGTTTATTTTTTAATCCTCAATTCAGGCCAGATTATTTATAATTTATACATATATATTTATGTATAATTTTTTTATATATAAACTATTATTTTGAAATATTATTTATATATATATTTATATATATAATTTATTCATATATCGACTATTCGAAACGGTACACGAAACGGTACCGATATCAAAATATTTCATTCCAGTATCTTGACCGATACGTCATCCAATACGGTATTCAAAATATTGCTCCCAAGGCTCCATAGCATCTTCGTCATGCTCTTGAAAGCATCTAAATAAAAGATGTTTTAAAAATAGCATTGTCGAAGGAAGAAAGAGAGCTCAAATTCCGGCTGAAATAGGATTGTTCAAACCACGGCGATCAAGAATTACTCGTATTGTGGGAACAAAGGAATGCTCGAATCTCGGAGGAGAGAGGAGAGCTCGAATCCCGGGACGAGCAACCATTGGGCATACTTCGTGATGAGAAAATATTGTTTCCATACAAGACGAAAAGTCGTCACGCTCCAGAAGGCTAGTAAAAGTGTTCGTCCAGACTAAAAATTCTTTATCGAAGAAGAGTTTCTTTGCATGCGAGAAAACATTGCGGGAAGCTCGAGATAAGGAAAAGTGCTCGCACTCCCGAAGGGACCAAACGTGCTAATCCAAACTAAAAATTCTTTACCGAAGAAGAAGAGTTCCTTTATTTAATATTTCCGAGCTCAGATTCCCGATGAAGAAACATTGTGAGAATCTCGGGGTGAGGAATCCCACCCGAGAGGAGAGCAAAGATGCTCACCCAGACTAGAGTCTTCTATGAGACCCTTGACTGCGTTTGTTTTTTTTTTTTTTTTTTTCTTCGTGGTCGTGTAACATGGAGTGATAACAGCGGTACGTTAAAATCATTTTGACTATTTTTCCAAAATACAAACTCAAATTAAAGCATGTATGGAGCACGAGTACATGGATCAATTGTATGAATACGAGAAATGATATTTTCAGCACCTAGTGTGCAAGTACTGTATACTCATTTCAAAAAAATAAGTAAATATGAAAATCATATCTAAAATTAATTTTTTAATATTTGACTCCACTTTTTTTTCAAAAAGACTCTTTTACAAAAAGAGTGTACTTACACAACTTATTGTAAAATTTTAATTATACTCACAAGTGCAAGATCTGTACCGAAATATAGTTAAGCAAGAATGAGTTCGAACCCACAATGACTTGTAAAAATGTAGAAAACCAATCAAATCAAATACTTAGATCAGCAACACAAGATATGGATTTATAAACTTATCATGACATGCTATTTTTCTCAAATTTAAACCTTCAATAAATCTCCCAAGACATTAGTAAAACATATAAGATCATATCAAGATATGTCATGACTAAAATTTCATCCCTTGAGTAAAACCTTTTCTAAATCAATAAAATCGTCATTCTCATGCTATAAATAAGAGCCTAACATGTTAATCTAATACCCAACAAGAGATAAGGTAAAATCACTTCCAAAAATCATGGCCCTTGAGCTCTCAAAACTAAACTCACTTTAAGATTCTCACTCAAGCTACTCGGTTTCAACTCTTCCTCACACTTCGAATATTTTGCTCTCAAGAACACCAAAGGAAAGCTATAGAGAGTTGTGTGGAGAAGTGAAAAGTAAAGGGAGGTATTTATAGAACTCCATGTAGGGGTGAGGGGTGCGGGGCACAGCAATGGCGTGAAGAGAGAGGGAGTTGATTGGTGGAGGTGGGAGGTGGGGTGTTGAGTGCAAGATGCCATTGTGCCATTACTTGGTTCAGTTGAATAGTTGTCCTAAGGCACTTGATTAAATCTTGAAAAGGAGTTAGAAGAAGCCCATAGGTGCAGGGGCTAACTTGCTTCAGAAAAATAAAACAAAATTTGCCCACAAGCATGCCATGGCCGACGGTTTGGGGTTCCAAGGTTTGTCTAGATTTTTGCATCCTTTTGTCCCATCTCCTTGGTCTGAATTGGGGGTGTTATGACCACTATTTGAAGGCTTTTTTAGGTGAAAGAAATAAGCATGAGTGGCTTCCAAGTGATCTTGCCTGAACTAAAGAAATAAAGAGATGAAAATGGAGGTAGTTTAGCCAAGTGCTTAAAGGTGTTCCTCTCTTTTACCCAATCGGTTTGGTTGCCTTAGGGAGGTAATTGACAAGCAAGCACTTCCAAGGGACAAAATGACAAGGATGGTGTCTTGGGGAAGTGAGGCAAATAGGTGCATAAATTCTTTAAAGAATCAAGGTGCAACCAATTTGAATTCATCTTTAGATCCTAGGTGAATAGTTAGATTTTTGGTTTAGATCCTTTTTAGGTCTTATGTTTTAGGATGTAATGATGGTTGAGAGGTGCAGAAAACCCATTGAAAATTTGTGGAAGAGGCATGGGTTTGGGGTTGGTTTGATGAAGTGTTGCATGGTGATGCACCAAGGGTGCCGATTGGTGGCTTGGTTGGCATTGACATGCATTTGGTTCATGAGGCATAGGTTGAGTTAATCCTAACCTTCAAAAGTTGTCTAAGAGTGATGCAAAACATGGGCATAAAAAAAAAACGAAAAAATTTCAGATTTGAAATTATGAAAGAAAGGGTTTCAAGAAAACTATAAAAAAATCATGATGCTTGAGATGAATAGTGATCTTAACTCAAGTTAAAAACTTAACCAAGGTTGAATGGATAACCCTAGGGGAGTGTGTTTGAGTTGTGAAAGAAGAAAAACCAATGGTATGATGTACATGGGTCCCATTTGGATGAATGAAGTAAAAATAAAAATAACAAACAAGGTTTGGGCTTCTTGGGTTGGGCCTAAATGGGCCAACTATTTGTTCCTCTATTTGAGGGCTTGGAAGTGAACCTCTCTGTGGGCCTCATGTCCAAATCTATTGGGCTTTCCTTCTCCTCAAAAGTCCACTGGGTTAGGTCCCATCTTTGGGTCTTTCCTCAACTAGGCCAATAGCTTTAAACCTTACTAAGTTGGTCCGAATAACATTATGCTTACTAAGTTGGGCATAATATCTTGGGTCTAATAAGTTAAGCTCACAATTTGTGTCCAATAAGTGATGCCTAAAATTTTATGTCTTATAAGTTGGGTCTAAGGCCTTAGTGTTTCTCCAAAGCCTTTATACCCAAAAAGCTTAGGCCCTTATTTCAACCACTCTTTGGGCTTTCTCCAAAGCCATCAAATATTTAACCCAAATTACTTAGCCCATTAATGTGTGAAACCTCCAACATGACACGTGTCACTCCCTTATGAACCTCTTGGCTTCTTATCCTCAAAATAAATATTGCACTAAAAATCTTCTAATAATTCTACTAAACCCAATCTTATTCTTGCATAGCCCAACTCCTAATTAACTAGGATTAAGGTTACTAAGGTCAAGGACTTAGGAACTTTTTAGGTTGCTTGACTTGGTTGTATACTCATTGACAGTGCACTGCCATCTCCTCGGCCTTAACGTTCAGGCAGCCAATGAATTATGCCCGTACTCAACCTCAAATAGCTGAATTGGTAGTCTTGTTCTTGGATTGGTTGTAAGCAAACTCTGCCTGAGATAAAGCGAAGTCCCACTATTACAGCTTAGTACTGGCCAAGCTACGTAGAAGGGTGCCCAACTATGATTCACCACGCCAGTCTGTCCATTTGTTTGGGGATGGTAGGCAATACTAAAGTTCAAGTTCATTCCAATTTTCTCCTACAAACTCTTCCAAAAATTACACATAAATTTCATATCTTAATATGAGGTGATTTACTGAGGAACACCATGCAGGCAAGCAATCTCCTTGAAATAAAGATGGGCAATCCATGTGGCATGCATAGTTTTTCTGCATTCCACAAAATGGGACAGCTTGAAAAGTCTTTCAACCACAACCAAGATCGAATCCATGGCCCGTTCGGTTCAAGGTAAACCCAAGACAAAATCCATGCTAATGTCAAGCCTTGGGCCCTCAGGTATGGGTCACAGAATATAAAGCCCAGCGTTGTTGAGGGTCCCTTTCGCTCTCTGGCACACAATATCTCTCTACATAATGTGCAACATCACATGCTGTGAACCCTCTTTAAAAAGAGGGGAACCTTCAGGAACGCGGACACAGGTGGTGCATGATTGTCGTCAACTTGTGTCGTAAGGTGTTGGGTTAAGCCTCGCAACAAACGGTGGTCAATTTGGGCCAATAATAATCTGCATCAATCAAAGCCAAGGACTTTTCTCATCCAAAGTACTCCTCCCAATGTAACTCTCATATATGTGCTATTGAAGCCTAAATGTCGGATCGTAACATTGATCCATTTGAAGGTTTATGTAATGGAACATGCTTGACTTGTAGCGGATTTCTTCCTAATGTTATAGATGTAGAAATAACTTTTGGATAATATAAGAGTAAAAGAACACCATTTTTACCCAATGAATATGACATTATTCCTTTTCCATTTAGAAGGAAGTGATTTGTAATCTGTCCCAGCTTTGCCATGAAAATAAATAAAGTTCAAGATCAAAATTTTGATTATATCCGGATTTATTTACCTCAACTTGTATTTTTTTTTATGCGCAACTATATGATGCATTGTCCAGAGCAAAGACTGAAAGATCATATGAATTTTCCTTTATCATAATAGGTATTGTTGAAGAAAATAAATCATTGCTTCTTCTACCATATTTTCATCATATTTCTATATTTTATATATTTTTCCTCACTGTTATTGCATATGTACATTTACCATTAATAAGAATTCTAATCATAACCAATATTATATGTTTTCTTTTCTCACTTAATGAACAATTGGGCATAATCATGTGGACGCTATATGACTTCATTTATGATATTATTCCTTCTACACGAGATTGGAAAATTAATGTGCAAGTTCTATCAAGGACATCTACACGTGAAGTTACAAAAAGTCCTGCATAATATAAAAAATTCGTTCTACAGGTAATTTTTTAACCAATATATAAACAAAGTTATATATTATAAATGACCATGATTATATTATTGAATACCTTGTAACAGAGAGAGAATATTTGAGGAAAATCTTCCTTGCTTTTCATTAACAACATGTGAGGTATTTATACATGTAAAAAGGTATCAAAACCGTTACATCACAGTAGGGTAAAACTTGTCTACAATTCTTACAATTCTTCTAGAACTTTTCTATTTTCTAATTTTGTTGTATCTAGCTTAATACGCCCCCTCGAGTCTAAAGGGGTATTGAACACATTGAGACTCGACCTAAAATGAAAGAATTTGTTTGAAACTAAAGGTTTAGTAAATATATCTGCAATTTGATCCTTGGAGCTGATAAATTTGACAATAAGGCTTTTAGCAGCAACACGACCTCGAATGAAGTGAAAATCAACCTCCATATGTTTAGTTCTAGAATGATACACAGGATTTGTAGCTAGATATGTGGCTCCAATATTATCACACCATAATATTAGAGTTGTAGACAAGTGAAAACCAAGTTCTAAAAGTAATGTTTGAACCCAAATAACCTCGGCAGCAGGAGCTTTGTATTCAACTTCTGTGCTAGAATGAGCTATAGTCTTCTGCTTTTTTGAACTCTAGGAAACTATATTTTTGTGACGCCCCCGATCCCCAAGTACATAATCAAGGGAATCGAGGCATCCAGGATGCATGACAACACGGGTCACACATCCCATCACCACGTGACAAGTATGTCCATGCAACACGTGTACAACAAAGAATGCAGTGGAATAATTAAGGTCAGTCAACTAAGTACCAGAATTATTTAAATACAAGTTTGCTTAAACATAAGCGTACCAAAAATATTACAATTAACCAATATAAATATAATACAAATAAGAAACAATAACCAAAAGCAGAAAATAAATCTCAACCCACGAGTGATCCCCGATCACTCCTCCAGTGGAGCCACATCCTCAAGCTCGACCTCCTCATTACTTGCGTCAAAATCTACAGTACCAAAAAAGGTATTGCAAGTAAGTAATATTCCAAACAAACCACAAGATAAAAATACATTCAAGAAACAACAATATGCAGGATCATAATACAATATGCACAAGACCCAAAAATCACCATTTTCCAAAATAACCAATTTTACACGCATTCCAAAATCCCATTTTGGCCCAAAAATCTAATCCATTTAAACAATTGCCATTTTTCTAGAAAATGGCCCAATATCAAATCTCGTCATTTTTTCAGAAAATGGCCAAATAACCAACTATCAAAACACTGTAGGTGGGAATGACAGGCGGGACTCTACCACCATCCTTACTTACCACAATTCCTACGCGTGCACCGTAGGCAGAAATCACAGGCGAGACTCTACCACTGTCCCTACTTACCACCATCCTTACGCGTGCGCTGTAGGCGAGACTCTACCATTGTCCCTGCTTACCACCATCCCTACAGTGACTCTCTATCAAACCGTTCAATCAATTCATTTCAATCACATCCAAAATCATTTCTCATATAAAAAATCCAATTTTCAAATATGCACATGAACATGCATGCAATTACACGAAAACCTAGCTTTCCTTTTCAAACATGAACATGCATGCACTATCCAATGCATACGACAAGATACCAAAAATATCCAACCACATCAAACAATCACATACACAACTCTGTCCTCCAATCCAATCGACCCCCGACTCCTCGGACTCAGTTCAGCACAACCAACCAATCACAAGTATTATTAATGCAAAAATATATTTAAATCTTAAAATTCGTTTGGAAAATACTTACAGTGCTATAAAATAACTTCTGAATGAGCAATGCGCTACAAAAGGTAGCGGAAAGGCAATGTCACAATGCAAAATGCATTGTGGCCGTGGGTCACAAAATACCTAAATTTGAATGGGGATAAACGAAGATTAGGGAAGGCTAGGGTAGGGTCTAGGGGTGCTGGTGAAGCTCATGGAAGTGGGGGTTGGCTGTGGGTGGAGGCACAAATGGCGGTTGAAGGCCAAAAGAGGCAAATCAGAGAGTGGGTTGGTTGAGCTTCACCGGTGATGGATCGAAGTTAGGATGGGTATTTTGGGATGCTAGAGGACTGGTGATGAAGTGGTGAAGAAATGATGCCCAACGATGGATGCACGGCAGCGCGGAGAGCACAAAACAATTCGGCTTGGTGGTGCTCTTAGTGGTTAACGACGGCGTTTGGAGGGCTAAAAATTGAGGGGTGAGGTTGCCAGCTGATGGAGAAGAGAATGGGAGCAACGACGATGGAAATGAACGAGGCACGGCGGAGCTGGAAGGAAAAGTGGCTGCGGCTTCCAGCCATGCGTGGCGGCTAACGGTAGCACGGGGTGGTCTGAAAATGGAGGGGGATGTTCACTGGCCGGAGGGGAAGCAACTGGGGTGGGCAGTATTATACACAGCCGATGCATGGTGGCGCTGTGGTGGTTCAAAGAAAATGACAGGGAGAGGGAGGGGAGAGCTGGGTCGCACGAGGGAGAAAGCAGGGGAAGGAAAGAAGAAGAAAAAGAAAGAAGAAAAAGGGAAAAGAAAAAGAGAAAAAAAAAAGGAAAAAAGAAAAATGAAGGGAAAGAAATGAGGTTCAACCCTCACAACTTGGGTCACTAAACTAATCCAACGAAAATTATTTTCAAAATGACAAGTTAAATGAAATAATTCAAACGCAGTGATTAAATAAAATAAAATAATAAAATTTAAAAACACAATAATTTTAAAGCCCAAAAATAACTAATTTAAATTAAAAAGTAATTTAAATACAAAACAATAATAAGTAACAAAAAAGCATATTAAAATAATTTCACAACTTAAAAATCATAAAATAAATCTAACGAAAATCCAATAAATTTAAAATAGGAGAACCAAATTTTTAAATCAATTAAAATACTCGTTCAATAAAAATACACTAAAATACGGGGTATCACAATTTTTACCTAGGAAAATACTATACCCTCATGTGGAAAGCCTATCATCCGAGCATCCAACCCAAGCAGCATCCGAATATGCTTGCAATTGAAGAGAAGACTTTGAGGAGAAAAAGAAGCCAAAATTGATAGTATTTTTGAGATACCGAAGAATTCTCTTAACAGCTGTCCAGTGAGGCTGTTTAGGTTTGTGCATAAACTGGCACACTTTGTTCACGGCAAAAGAAATATCAAGCCGTGTAAGGGATAGGTATTGTAACCCTCCCACAACACTACGGTAGTGATGAATGTCATCAAAATCAAGTGAATCAAAAAGCGACAGTTTCACAGCCATTAGGTGAGGTGATTGGCTTAGAATTAAGCATGTTACTTCTAAGAAAGAGGTCCTTAATATACTTTCATTGAGAAAGTAACAATGTAGATGGTAAATAATCAACTTCAAGGCCCAAGAAGTAAGATAATTTGCCGAGATCCTTAACTGAGAAAGCAGATCCCAAATCAGCAACAAGTTTATCAGTATTAGAGGACACAAACGATGTAATCACAATGTCATCAACGTAGACAAGCAGATAGATGTGAACAGCACCTTGGTGAAAAATGAAGAGTGACGGGTCAGCTCTGGAAGCCATGAACCCATAGCCAATTAGACACGAACTAACTTGGGCGAACCATGCTCTTGGTACTTGCTTGAGTCCGCAAATTGCTTTGTGCAATTTACAAACATATGAGGGATGAGCAGGATCAACGAAGCCCTAAGGCTACTGCATATAAACAGTATCAATGAAGGAACTATGTAGAAAAGTATTTTGGATGTCTACGTATCTTAAATGCCAACCATGAGAAATGGCAAGAGTAATTATCAAGCGAATAGTGGGCATCTTGACTACTGGACTAAACATATCTTCATAATCGACCCCTGGTGGTTGTTGATGGTAGCCCTTAGCTACTAGATGGGCCTTCCATCTTTCAATGGACCCATCACCTCTTAGCTTGGTCTTGTAGACCCAACGACAGCCAAGAAGATTTGCGGAGGGATCAGGGGGAACAAGACTCCAAGTAGAGTTATTCTTCAAAGCATCAAACTCTTGAGACCTAGCCAACCTCCAATCGGGCCATTTTAAAGCAACTGCAATACTCGAAGGAGAGTCAGGAATAGCAATATTAGCAGTGAAACAGCTTCGCGAAGGATAAGGGACAATTCCGTCTGTTGGAATACGGGGTCGGGATGAATGGGTCTGAGAGTGAGTTATAATGGGAGAATGATGAGTTATTAATGGGGGAGAAGGAGGAATTAATGGAGGAGGAATATAGGTATGTGAAGAGCTAGAAGTAGTGTTAGCCAAAGAAGAATGTGCAAAACTGTGTTATCTACTCATTCTTTCTTCTTCTTTAATTATGAACCTTGTTCTATGTGCTGAGTTTTGATCTACGTGCTAAGACTCGTCCTACGTGCCATACCTCGATGGCGTGTTCTGAAAGTTATATAGCGAATTTCAAAGTAAGATAGATATTTTAAAACTTACGGATATTTTAAATATTCTGGAAATATTTATATAAGATATTTCCAGTATTATTAGATAAGCTTGTTTTTAAAGTAACACAATTATAATATTTTAATGAGCTCTACAAATATTATAATTGTAGATAATTATTTAAATTAAATATTTTAGTTATTTTAAAATATTAAAATATTTAACTTTACGTTGAAAACTCTAAATTAATTTAAATGATTTTATTCTCTTTAAGTAATTAATGATACTTCATCATTTTAAATAATGATGAAGAAATATTATTTTATAAACTAATATTCTATCTTGATTCTTCTTAGTGTTTTATTTTAAACTTTAGTTTAAATAAAACACTTACATGTTTTCAAATTAGTATTTAAACTCATCGTTAGATCGTTTTGAGGATCTTGAAATGAAGGACTTGAATTAAATACCCAAGCCCCTAACCTTTCTCCCTCACTTTTTTTCTTTTTCCTTTCCTTCTTCTCTCTCCTCTCTTTTCCCCAGCATACACGTCTAGCCCGATTGCTCCCTTCCTCCACCGTGCGGTTTGCTTCTCCAGCCAGTGCCACCTCCAGTCGCCATGTCTCACCTCCATCACCGGCCTATTCCTCTCCCACCGACGAACTCTACCCCACCAGTGGTGAGCTACACCGGCAACTCTCATTCTCTCTTTCTCCCTCCAACCGAATGGGCCTTGGAGTCTATTCCTCCTCCTAGCACTGCCATACACGGCCAAAACGGCCACCGAGTACTTCCACTAGCACCACCACATCATGGGCTTCCTCCCCATGTCCTCATTTTCCTCTACCTCTCTCTCTTTCTCCGATGGTTTCCAAAACTAACCATTCCGTTGCACCGCCATGCACGGCTACACATGGCATTTCACCACCACCATCTTGTTCCTCTTATCACCATGACCTTCCCTAACAATTTTTATGCCCAACTGAGTTTTGTACAACTCTCACTCTCCCTCACTCTCCAAGGCACAAATTGCACTTCTTGTGGCTGATCCACCTCCATGAGCCACTGCCCAGCCACCACAGTTTCACCACATCTTCCTCTACCTCTCCCTAGCTTCCCATGAAGTTTCATAGTCTTCCTCCACCTCAAGCAACCTCCCTCCCTTTCGGATGCACTGTTCACGGCGTGATGCCACCGTGCTCCCCCACCTTTGACCACCACGAGGACACCTTGAGCTTTTCCAAGACCATGCCTACCTATGCTCAAGCCCAAACTGCCACTTTATGTGGTGGACAGACACTGTATGTAGTGTTATCGCCACGTACGACTCCTCCGATGTCTTGATCATGACGAGCAGTGAGTGACGCAAGGGTTATCCCTTCGATGGTATAACCCTCTATCTCTAGTTATATACATTTCTAGTAGTTTATTGGTTGGACTATAGATTGTGTAGTTTGTAATTGTGGAGTTCGCTACGTAGTTGTGAAGTGTTGGGCTTGATTGTGTAGTATTGTGGACTGTGCTATGAATATGGGCGTGAGATGGATGTCGTAGTTGTGATACGGCGTGAAGTGTGAAGGGAGTACGCATGGAGTATACTCCATGTACTGCAGCGACGCATAGTGTGACGTGCGTTGTAGTGATGTGTGGCGTAGAATTAAGAGAGTACACGTGGCATGTGCTCTATGTTGTGTAGCGATGCACTGTATGATCTGCATCATGGTAATAAGTGATGTAGTGAAGGGAGTACTCGTGGTGCATACTCCATGTTCTGTAGCGATGCACCGTGAGGCGTGCATCGTAGTAATGTGTGTCGTAGTGTGGATGGAAGATAGTTCACGTGAGTGTACTCAATGTTATGTCGTGATACACCAGATGGCGAGTCATGAATGGTTGGATGGCGTAGCAGAGAAGTGTGGAGTGTATGGTGTAGTGTCAGAAACTGTAGAACAGTGTCTCGAAGCAGTGGTGATATGGCCTACAGTCCAAGGTGACGGGTATCACCTTGTGATTGACTTGTGGCTGAAATAAATGTGAAGTGGTAGAAAAGTATCAGAGAATGCAATGAAAGCATGATGGGTGTTATGACGTGACTCGAGATTTGTCTCAAGATACGTGACATAACAGAGGCGCATTTGTGGATGCAGTCCTCTTGTTAAGTGGTGGGAACTGTGTAACAGTGTCCCGAAGTAGTGGCAATGTGGCTTGTAGTCCGAAATGACTGGTGTCACCTTGTGGTTAAGAGTATATGGAAATGGTGGAAAAGTATCAGAGAGTGCAACGAAAGCATGATGGGCATCATGACGTGACTCGAGATTAGTCTCGAGCTACGTGACGTGACAGAGGTGTATTTGTGGATGCAGTCCTCTCCTATCAAGTGTTGGGATGAACTTGTATAGGGCTGGGAAGTAGGAAAAGTCCTATCGACCGGGTCTGAGCAAGTTGGTATTGGAGTAAGGAGCTTGTTTATACAAGCAGGTGTCCATTGGAATTATAAGTTGCTCTTAGCCTCTTAGGTGATAAAAGGGATAGGGTATATGTATCTCTTGCAAGACACGTGTGCCAGACAGGTTTACCATATATAATGGGTAAGATATCCTCAAAATGGTTACATGGTGTTTTAGCCCCAGAGTTGGCTTAAATTCAAATAGCCTGACTGGTTGGGAATGAGGATTTAGTATGGGCTAGGATACTTGAAGGAAGTAATGGGTAAGTTGTCTAAGGTTGGGACGCATGACTCTGTCGGTCGGAATCATGCGTAGGAATGTGGAAATAGAAGAGTGGGACGGAGGTCTTAGTGTCTTAACTCTAAGGTTCATCACAGAGGTTCACTTTAAGGAATAAGACCCCGAAGGTTTTAGCAGAGTAAGTGGCACAAAGAGCCTATAGATGGATAGAGAGTGTTCCAAGTGAGACATAGTTCTATTTTTAGAATAGTTACTTATGCTTTAGATAGATGATGACGTAAGGTTATGTGTATGCAAGTGGACTTCATGCCATACTGCATGGATTGAGTATGGCATGAAGTCCATGTAAGTATTGTGTTCATACTATTCTAGAGTTTTCTTATATAAACAAAGAAGAAAATGAAATCTTTTCTCTAAAAGGAAAATGAAACTTTTCTCCATGAAAACATGTTTGACGAAAAGGAAAAGGAAGCATAAGTTTTCAAGTATAAGTATGTAGCAGCCCTCCTTGGCAGCCCCTTTTCACACACCCAAAGTATGTACGTGTATGCATGTGAATGGATGCTATAAGTGGTACATATTGTATGTATGTTCACGAAAGGAAAATGAAAAGAAGCTTTAAAAGACACGTAAGAATTGTTAAGAACTGTAATGGACTGTTTTAAAACAACTTTTAAGAAAAGAAAGAAAAATATTTTTTTTAAATGACTTTTACGAAAAGAAAAACTTCTTTTAAAATGACTTTATGAAAAGAAAGAAAACCATTTTCTTTTGAGATGACTTTATGAACTGATGAATCATAAGAACCATAAGAACCGTAAGAACTGTAAGGACTGAAATGAAAGAATGGACTGTTAAGGACTGAAAGGACTGTAAAGGAATGTAAGGTCTAAGACTGCTAACCCCAGTGCACGGGTGTAACAGTATGCTACGGCCAATGAAAGTGATAAGAATGAATGTTTGCATGTTAAGAAAGAATGCATGTATGTATGTATGGACTGTATGCATGAATGTACGTAAGGAAAGATGAATGCATGAATGTATGTATGCATGAATGTATGTGAAAATAAAAATGCATGAACAAATTCTTTAATAAATGAAGGCAGCGATGTGTGGGGAACTGTTTTAAAGAAAAAAATGTTTTTAAAGAAAAACCCCACCTTGCAACGCTTTAAAACGAAAAGAATGTCTATGCATGCTATGTATGATATGTATGTATGGAGTGATAAATGCATGACTGAAAATCTATGTTATTATATTTTAACTGTATGAAGTAATACTTACGAGTCATCGACTCATTTTAGTTTTTATGTGTACCCTCCTAGGGACAAGATGAGCATGATAGGTCAGGACGGGCATAGCCTAAGGGAAAGAGCATGAAAGCCTATGCAAGATATTTTGTACGAGAAGCTTTAATTATAAAAATTTAATGTTTTTCGCTGTAATCTTTTAATTAAGAAAATAAATTTTATTTACAATATGGAGTCTTTTGTAACCTGGCATAAAAGGAAAAGAAATTTAAAAGGAATCGTAATTCCCACCGATTTTTATCAATATCATTTTGAAAAGGACCCACCGCAAGGACGGGCGTTACAAGAAGTGTCAGAGGAATCAGGAGATTGTCGAGGAGAAGAATTAGGGTTAGAGGTATGGGAGGTTGAAGAAGAAGGGCCTGGGCCGAGGATAGAGGGAGTAAGAAGAGGGAGATGGGCCACAGGTGCGGAAGACATGGATGGATTGGCAGGTAGATTTTGGTTGTTGTGTATGAAACAGGAAGGAGTCTTCAACAAAAATAACATGCTAGGAGACATACAAACGTTGGGTTTTAAGGTCCAGACACCTGTACCCTTTGTGGGTTGGGCTATAGCCCAAAAACATATATGAGACAGATCTGTAGGCCATTTTGTGAGTGTTGTATGGTCTCAAATTGGGCCAACACTCACAACCAAAACTTTTAAGGAAGAGTAGTCTGGGCTTCGATTAAGGATGAGAAAGTAAGGTAACTTATGTTGAAGAATTGGGCTTGGCTTTAAATTAATTAGATAGACAACAGTTTTAAAGGCTTCGGCCCAAAAGGAAAATCGGAGAGACGCATGGGCTAAGAGAGCTAGCCCAGTTTCAACGATATGACGGTGTTTACGTTCAATGAAGCCGTTTTATTAATGCGTATGGGGACAAAAAAAAACATTTAAGTGATTCCATGTTTTTGACAAAGTGGAGTGAGAGATTTGAACTCCCCCCCCCCCGGCGGCCAAAAAAAAAACCATCGATTTGTAGCATAATGAGCTTAGAATTGAATAGATGTTCAATGTATGGAAGGAAATTGGTTGAAAATATTTAGAACATTCGATTTAAGTTTTATAGGAAACGAGTATAAGCATCAACAAGAGACAAATAGTATTTAAAACCATTGCAAGAAATATAAGGGGATGGGCCCCACAAGTTTGCTACAAGTAATTGAAGTGGTTTTGTGTATTGGGCTTGACTGGGATGAAAAGGAAGTTGATGAAGCTTGGCAAGCGAATAGGTAGAGCACGTAAAGGTATGTTCACTGGGAAGAAACTTCAAATGGTTGGAGTACAGGACTTGAGACATGATTTTGAGTGATGGATGGCCGAGCCAGTGATGCCAATTAGCTAGGGAGGTTCATTCTCCAACATGAGTAGAGGGATAATGGACCGAGGAAGATGGAGATAGTGTTGGAGGAAAGACATAAAGGCCATTATGGCTGGGACCGATGCAGAGGATCATCTGAGTGGACTTGTCCTTCACGGAGAAGAAGGTGTCATGAAATTCAAAGAAACGTTGATTGTTAGCACAAAATTTACATAGAGAGATAAGATTTTTGGTTATGGAGGGAACATGAAGCAAATTTTGAAGTAAAAAATTAGATGAATGAGTTGAGAAGGAGGAGTCATTCAAGTGTTGAATGGGCAGAGTTGTACCATCACAAACTCGAATTTAGTCACTACCAATATACTGTTATGATGATATATTGAGATTGCTCAGGTCATTTGTGATGTGATGTGTTGCTACCGAGTCTAGGTACCAAGCTTCGTTGGAAAACGAATTTGGAGCTATGAAATTTGCTGAGAACGATGGTGGTGCATCGAGCTGATAAGAGTGGTCGAAACGGAACATGCACTGAAGAGAAACATGGCCTTGCTTGTTGCAAACTTGATAGGTGGGCTGAGTATGATTCTAGGTAGGATTGTAGAAACGTCCACCACCATGATTATGTCCAGATTTGCCACCATGACCGGTTCTCCCTTGTCTACCACCACGATTTGGGCCTTGTCCTCGACCACCACCATTAGTAGAGGAGAAATTAGCATATGGTTCAGTGTTTGACCCGTTGATCTTCTGAGCGACCATGCTTACATGTAATAACAAGATTTGATACAACTCATGCGAGTTCAAGGGGTTAGTTTGAGTTGTGATAGAAGTCACAAGTGGATCATAAGAGGAATTTAAACCAGTAAGGAAGTAGGAGACAAATTCTTTATTAGGAAGAGGACTCCCTGTGACGGCAAGTGTATTAGCCGGTGTACGTACCTTTCCAAAATATTCAATGATATTTTGGTTTCCTTGTGATAGATGAGTAAGTTGAAACTTGATGTGAAACTCCTGGGCTTGCGATTTGGAAGAGAACATCGCAGCAAGAGAAGTCCAGAGTGCTTGAGAAGTGTTTGAAGAAAGGACATGACTAACAATAGAGTCAGAAATTGAGGAAAATAAGATGCTCAGAAATAGCTGATTAGTACATTTCCATAATGAGTATTCTGGGTTGATGGTGTTCAGTTTATCGGGAAGAAATTTAGGGAGAGTTTGATGTGAGCCATTTAGGAGGAAAAAGGGATCTTGGCCTCTAAGATATGTGCTAATTTGCACCTCCCAAAGAGGGTAATTTTCAGTCATAAGTTTCGTAGTTCCAATATGGGAGAAGGAAGAAACTATGGATGTGGCTGGTTGAGGTGATGAGGAAGAAGGTGAGGGAGAAGGTTTAGCCATGGATTAGAGAGCGATAGCTAGTAATGCTACTCTGATACCATAAAAGAGAGAGTATATTTGAGGAAAATCTTCCTTGCTTTTCATTAATAATATGTGAGGTATTTATACATGTAGAAATGTATCAAAACCGTTACATCGTAGTAGGGAAAAACTTGTCTACAATTCTTACAATTCTTCTAGAAATTTTCTATTTTCCAATTTTATTGTGTCTAGCTTAATACCTGTGTTGTCGACGTATTTTGTATTCCCATGTGAGATCTTTGACAACACTCAACAAAAAAGATAAGTGTAGGCCCGATGTGATGGCGGACATTTCTGATGCCTAAGTTAGTGTAAATCCAGTATACAGAATGTTTTATTTTTATGAGAGTAATGCTATATACCACACCACCATCTCACTTACATTCCACTATATATAATGTGGTGCATTTATCACCATTTGATAATAAAGAAGCATGCAATAAATGATCATTCAATGGTACTAAATGTGTCACATCTTACTTAGTGAGATACAAATAAGATGGTAGTATAGTATATAGAATTTTCCTTTTTATGATGGTAAAGATTATGGCCTTTTGTTTTTGTTCAAACTTCAATTTATATATCTTAAGCGTTCACTATTTGGCAAAGCTTGTCTTACGGCTTAAGGCACTCTAATCATGGTTTGATTGTGGTAATTTGTGGACCGATTGTTAGGACTTCAAATCTGTTACCGTGCCGGGAGGGATTGAATCTCAAACAAATATCACCTAGAAATCGTTGATATTACTTTATACCATTACATCATTAAGTAGGATTAATGATGGTTAAGTGATATACATGTATAATACTCAATTTATGAGGCACCTAATTAGCTGCGAAAAAACTCCCGCGATAGCTAGCTCTTTGTTCCAGTTGAGTTCAATCCTCCTACAAATTTCTTTCTTCCTTACATCAACCCAATCTTACATTCGTCTCATTATTTCATCCTTCTAATATTTCTGCAATGGATATGGAAAATCTTATCAACCAAATTGAAGCACTTTTAAGGGAAGACTTGTCACTTATTGGAAGAATTGTTGCCACTCGACCTCTCAACAAGACTGCACTTCATGCCTCTTTTAGAGCAGCTTGGCACTTTGTCAGTAAGTTTCACATAGAAGATCTAGATGTCAACTTATTTCTCTTTACGTTTCGAAGGGCATGTGATATTCAAAGAATCATGAACCAAACTCCATGGAATTTTAAAAGGCATCTACTTATTCTCAAGAGCTATCCAGTAGGTTCATCATGGCAAGATATCAGTCTCAGCACTTCCTCCTTTTATGTCCAAATACATGGTCTAATTAGAAAACACATGATAGAAAAGTTGGCCTCAAAAATTGGAAGGGCTCTTGGAAATTATCTTGGTGTGGATGAGGACCCATTATTTGGGTTGGCCAGAAAGAAATTTATCCGGATTAAGGTGGAACTAGATATCAGCAAGCCTTTGAAACAAGGACTATGGGAACCTAGGGAATCAAGTGTATCATGGGTTTCGTTTAAATATGAACGACTCTCTGACTTTTGCTACGCTTGTGGTAGAATCGGTCACTCACATATTTTCTGCACCTTTCTAAGTATTATCCCAAATCAGCTACCTTTTGGACCATGGTTGTGTGCAGACTCACTAATGTTCAAGCCGATTTATACTTAGAGCAATCACTCAAATATTTCAAAGCTAGCCTTGGTCAAATTCAAAGAGGAGGAAGGGTTTGACAATTCACTACATCAAACAGAGTTTGAAGGAAATTTATTTGGAGATACTCCGATACCTTATCAAATTTCAACACTTAGAGGAATCAGTGCTCCTTCTACAAATGACAACGGAAAAGGGATTGCTATTCCTCAAGAAGAATTTTTTCCGGGTATAGGAAGCTTTCACTCAAGGGATGGACGGGAATTTCATTGGCTTACAACCCAAGATGAAAACCCCACCACCACAGAAGCAATGAACAAAAAGAATCAGCCGATAAAAGGTTAGATTTCCACAAGAACTCATCTCAAATTTTATTCCGCATGAAAATAAATTTAATACTTATGTGGAAGAAAAATCTGAAAAAGGAAAGATTGAAAATCATTTACTTTACTGGATTGAACAAGGAAAGCAACTAGAACAGATGATTTTCAAGCCTTCCCCGCTGATCATCAACTCAGTCGTGATAGGTGGAGCATCAGGAAAGGAAAAATTGCTCTATCCAATGGAGGAGATGAACTCAATCACTGTAGAATGCAGTAACACTTCAGAATTTAATGTCATCCCAACAATCAGAGCAGGAAAAATCTATGGGAATAATAAATTCTATCCACCTAAACTCTTGCAACCGGTCGGCCTCACCTCTTTTCAGCATGAAAATCTGGACACTCACAGCAAAATGCAGGTTCACTCACAGATGGACACTGAAGCAAGTACCTGGGCTTGGCCATCACGTGTGGAACTCAGAAATAATATCTCCTACTCGGTTTTGAAGCCAGAAACATGGCCATCACGCTGGACACAGCTGCAGGAAGAATCTTCGGCCATTAATTTCATCCAATCCACTCCGCACATGGCCCCACCGAAGGAATTATTCTCTGAAGTTATAACTTCAACTGAACTTTCAACTGAACCGAACAACACAAAAGGAAATAATTTTGAGTTTGGTTGGCCTATAGTCAACTAGCAAAGGGAGAAAAAGTGAAAGTTGGGCCCACCTTTTAATGCACAAAGTCCTTTACAGCAAAAGCCGAAATCCAAACAATACATACCCTCACTCAAATACCAGCCAGTCCTTCTTAATTAGGAAAGCCAACGACTTGACCAAACACAAGGATTATTCTCAAAAAATATAGTGGGGTCGGCAAAGAGTTCAGTCACCTCGACTACACTGCCAGAAACTGAACCTTCCTAAATAATGTTGCTACCAAAGGCTGAAGAAGTTCATCTCCCGAAACATAAAGTTCAAAAAATTTCAGAGATAGAGGGCAAGAAATCTGATAGAGGCAATGAAGAAAAAGAGGCAACACTCATGCTCTTATCAATCAATAAAAAAATTAGTGGAAAAGAAAGAAAAGTTAAAGGAACAGTAAGAACAAAACCTTATGGTAGGTCTACACAGAAGGCATCTTCAACTGGGGAAACAAAAAAAGCTGACGAGGCGGGCTCAACCATGCCTCCAAATATTCCATGAAAGCACTAATATGGAATTGCAGGGGTCTTGCCCGCCCAAATGCAATCATAAATATAAGGGCTTATATAGCTAAATATAGGCCAAATATTATATTTTTGTCAGAAACTATGGTGTCTATTAAAAACACCTCCACTATTGTAAATAGGCTAGGTTTCCAACTTTTTGGAAATTTCCCCGCCTTAGGAAAAAATGGAGGCCTTTTGTTACTGTGGTGACCAGGAGTAGACAGAACCAGTTCATGTTAATGAAAATGCCATTTCTATTTTGGTTTACTCTGATCCTCCCAATCATCCATGGTTGTCTACTTTTGTTTATGCACTTGCTCAATGGAAACATAAGGCTAAATTTTGGACACATTTGGAATCAACTCATCAATCATTTCCAGGTCCTTGGCTTTGTATTGGAGATTTCAATGATTTATTAAGCCAAACGGACAAAGTGGGGGCAAGGCCAGTCACTTCTTATTCTATAAGGGGATTAAAAAGTCTAATGGACTCTCATGGCTTAATTGATATAGGCTTCTCGGGACCAACTTTTACTTGGACTAATAAACGACATGGGAAGGCGATGATTCGAGAGAGGTTAGATCTTGGAATTGCAAATGTCACTTGGAGTGCGCTATTTCCGGATGCCTCTATTCAACACTTAATATCCTCAACTTTAGATCATAAGCCTCTTCTACTCAATACAATGAAGATAAAGAGAAATGCCTCCCATTTTAAATTTGAGGAATTTTGAACCCGAGAACCCCTAAGCAATGTTATAATCCAAGATGCATGGAACTGTCCTTGCAATGGCAATCCCACTTTTATCCTATGCAGCAAGATCAAGGAAACAAAAAAAGCACTCAAACTTTGGAATAAAAATCACTTTGGGAGAATTCAGTCAAATATCTAGCAAATAGAGTCAGAGCTCAATTAGCTACAAGGCACCCCACCAAATCCAAGTAACATACAAAGAGAGAATACCCTTCTTTATAATCTACAAGAACAACAAAAGCATGAAGAAATCCTCTAGAGGCAAAAGTCAAGAATAAATTGGCTTACTACTATAGATTTGAACACAAAGTATTATCATCTGTCAACCACTATATGCCGAAGAAGGAACGTGATCGACTCGATCAAGCTAAGCCCAAGTATTTGGACAATGGATCAAGAGGTGATAGAATCAACATTCATAGAATATTTTAAATCCATATACAGCTCCATGGAACCAATATTCCTAGACAATCTAGAGAATCTTTTTGAAAATCACATCTCAAAGGAAGAAAATGATTCTCTCATTGCATTGCCCATGGAATCAGAAATATATGGTGTACTTAAGCAAATCCCAAATCACAAAGCCCCAGGTCCAGACGGAATGATAGCCCTCTTTTATAAGCATTATTGGCATATCATAAAGAATGAGGTGATTGCAGGAGTGCAAAATTTCTTTAAAAGTGGTAAACTTCTGAAACAGATGAATCATACAGACATAGCTCTCATCCCAAAAATAGCAAACCCAAGTTCCCCCCGTCATTTCCGCCTAATCAGCCTGACAAATGTTATCTACAAAATCATCACAAAGATTCTGGCCAACCGTCTAAAGGGAACTCTCCCAAGCATCATCTCTCCATTCCAAACAGCTTTTGTGCCAGGCTGAAATATTAGAGAAAACTCTATTATTGCCCATGAGATGTTCTTCCACCTAAAGAAACACAAGGGAAAAAAGGGTCAGGTGGCCTTAAAGCTAGATATGGAAAAAAGCTTTTGATTTTATTGAATGAAATTTCCTCTTCGCTATTATGTAAGTACTAGGCTATAGCTCAAATTGGATAAACCTCATAAAGGAATGTATCACTACAGCCTCATTCTCTATTCTCATTACTGGATCCCCAACAAGGTTTTTCACATCATACTGTGTAGAGAGGTACTTCAAGACTCTTGGCAAGATCAGAAAGCACCAGATAGCTGGAAGGTATAAAAATCAGTAGAGAAGGCCCTTCTATATCTCACCTCTCTTTGCAGATGATCTAATTATCTTCGGGAAATCAAAAGAAAAATCAATAAAGGCCATTAAAAATGCCTTAGGAAAATATCAAAACTGATCAGGCCGACGTACCAACCAGAACAAATCCTCAATCTTTATCATGCCAAATACTAGTCTGGCAACAATAAGGAAAATTTTGGAGACTCTGTCATACAAAGAATCATCATAAAAAATGAGATATCTGGGGATCCAAACTATATTCAGTCGTTCAAAAAAAGATGACTACAAAGATATACTAGAAAAAATCAACAAAAGATTAGAAGGCTAGAATTCCAAACTCCTATCTCAAGCAAACAGATCAATGCTAATAAGAACAGTAGCAAGTACCATCTCCACCTATCAAATGTCAACACACATACTCCCAAAGTCAATCTACAAGTCTCTAAACAAAAGCTTCAAAAGTTTCTGGTGGAGGAAAACAAAAGATCAAAATCACAAGCTCTGCCTCAAATCATGGAAATCAATCTGTCAACCAAAAAAGGAAGGCGGCTTGGGTCTACGACAAATGGAAAATGCAAATGCTGCTTTACTAGCAAAGACAGGATGGGAAATGAGTCAACCAAACGTGGGCATATGGCACAAGCTTCTCTCAAAGAAATACTTAAAATCAAATGCCTTCACAAATGTTCCTTCAAAGACCACACACTCAAGTCTTTGGAAAGGAATACTGAAAATGAGGCCTTTGCTGGAAAAAGATACGTGCTTCAAAATCACAAATGGTTCTTCGGTGAAAGCATGGCAAGATCCTTGGGTTCCAACTTTGGAAAATTTTAAACCTCTACCTTTAGAACCCCAAACAGACCTTACATCTAACCTCAAGGTTTTGGATCTTATAAACAGACCACAAAACTCCTGGGATATTCAAAAATTACATTCTCTTTTCCAACAAAGTAGTGTCTCAGAAATCCTAAAAATCATTATTCCCACTACACCACATAGACCGGATGGTCTCTTTTGGGCAAAATCTCAAGATGGGAAATTCTCTGTTAAATCAGTCTATCATATAATATCCAACATGACAAACACTACCCGAATAGTCATCCCAAACTTCCGTTGGAAAAAGATATGGAATTTTAGAATCCATGATCGCCACAAATTACTCTTATGGAAAATCCTTTGGGATATTCTTTCAACCAGAGAAAGATTAAAGAGATTCATCTCCAACATCTCATCCACAAATTGCCCACTCTGTGATGGAAATGAAGAGACCCTCCTACATCTCTTTATTGAATGCCCGATTTCAAGAATATTGTGGAGTCAGAGTAAGTGGCCTTTAAATCTCTCATCCCCGATTATTAACTCTATGAATGATTGGTTCCTCTTCATATTAAATCCAAAACAGAAGCTGGGTCTCAATTCACAAGATGAACAACCATTCAGACTTTTTGCAATACTGATCATGGATTACATCTGGAGGCTTCAAAATGATATAGTCCATAATGATACGGTCTTCTCTCTTCAACAAGCATCAAAACAGCTGAACCTCTCATACCAAGAAAATCTTCATGCTTGGAAAGAAAAGCAAAATGCAAAGGCAGATAAATTATGGCAAAAACCACTCCAAAACCAAGTCAGTATCTCCTTTCACACAGTTGTCAGAAATGTCTTCTCTTTAGCCTCAGCAGCAAGTAGGAACTCAAAAGGAGAGATTATTGAAATATGGACTGAGGACAATCCAACCACAACTCAGGCGATTGCAAAACTCTAGCAGCAAAATTGGCTCTCAAAATGGTGGAACATTTTATATACCCGTCTATCATCCTAGAAGGGGACTCCCAGTTAGTCATTTTTTCCATCAACGAAGAAGATGCAGTTTGACAAATCGCTCCGATCATTGAAGATATAGCAAACTCTTTAAGATCTCATAAGGAGTGGATTTTCAAAAAAATTGATAGATCTCAAAATCGATTCGTGCACTCAGTGGCGCAATGAGCCGCTACAAACTCTAAGTTTGGTAGCATTTCATTAGCTAGCATTCCTAATAGTTTTCTGTATATTGATAGCGAAAAAGACCTTCCTTAGATTTCTTGTATTTTCTGTTTTAATATATATATATATATATATATATGGAAGCTTGCTTAGAAAAAAAAAAGGATTAATGATGGTTAGACTCGAATTCCGTGTTAGTGCGTATTAGAAGCCGTGGCCTTTATTACTGTTGAGCGGGCCTTTGGTTGTTCACGGCCCTTATGGTGTGAGTTTCGGCCCACTTTAAAAGTGGGAATATTTGGCCCTCCACCTTGTTTCATTTTTTAAAAATTGGTTGTTCTTGTTTTGTTTTGCTAAAGGCTTCAAGGGTACAACGTGCAATATATAGTAGGGACCTTGAAGTATTGGGCAATATTCTAAACGTGTCAAAATGGTATTGTATTTCAAATGCTCCTGTCGAGGATCTTCCACAACTACAGTTCAAAACATAAACTTATTTTGATGGTCTATTTCTATTGATAATTTATCGGTCGATATATTTTTATAAATTTGTTTTTCTAAACATTGCTTATCTTTGAGTCAAATATTCATTCATCAAGAAAAAATCTATTCATCATATATATTCTCATCGTCTTATGATGTGGCATTAGATGATAGGTTTATAAGTGAAATATAATAAATAA
The DNA here is from genome assembly GCA_011037825.1 of Carya cathayensis. NCBI lineage: Eukaryota > Viridiplantae > Streptophyta > Magnoliopsida > Fagales > Juglandaceae > Carya > Carya cathayensis. The sequence continues at coordinate 3,035,296 of QGSO01000145.1, forward strand.
TCTCCTATCATCCACATCATGAGATGATAAGAAAATATTGAGAATTGAGATGATGAGTAGCATTACTCTTTATTATAATTGCCGAATGGAAGTTCAACTGAATGATGGGACAAGCACACCGGGCACCTGCTACTTCCGTCTTTGGTGATGAGGCTCAGAAGTTCCTCCAATGCAGTGTTGCTCATCTTATTTTTAAATCATACAAATTTTTTAACAATGCTAGAATTATTACTGTATTTTTTATCTTTTTTATTAGAATAATTATAACCTTATGCTCATATTATACAAGCTTTTACAAAACTTAAATCTGAATGTAACATTATCTTCTAATGTGTTATAAAATATTACCTCCTTTCACGATGCCACAATATACCTTGTAAATTAGGAGTTGGGCTATGTAAGAATAATAACATTTTTGTATAGTTGAATTGGCAAAAAGGCTGTATACATTGGATTTAGTAGAATTATTTAAAAAAAAAATTAGTACAATATTTATTTTGAGGATAAGAAGCCAAGCGGCCCATTAGGGAATGACACATGGCATATTGGAGGTTTGCCATATTAATGAGCTAAGTAATTTGGGTTATATATTGATGGAATTTAAGAAATCTCAAAGAGTGGTTTAAATAAGGGCCCAAGCTTTTTGGGTATAAAGGCTTACTGAAGCCTTAAGCCCAACTTGGAAGATATAAAATTTTAGGCTCACTGGATACAAAATTATGGGCCTAACTTATTAGATCCAAGATATTAGACACAACTTAATAAGCATAAAGTTATTGGGCCGAACTTAGTACGGTTTAAAACTATTGGTCCAATTGAGGAACAACCCAAAGATGAGACCTAACCTAGTGGGCTTTTGAGGCTAAGCAAAGGCCCAATAAATATGGACGTGAGGCCTATAAAATGGTTCACTTCCAAGCCCTCACATAGAGGAATAAATAGTTAGCCCATTTAGGCCCAACCCATGAAGCCCAAACCATGTTTTTTTTTTATTCCATTCATCCAAATGGGACCCACATACACCATACTATTGGTTTCCATTCTTTCACAACTCAACCACACACCCCTAGGGTTACCCATTCAACCTTGGTTAAGTTTGAAACTTGACCTAAGATCACTATTCATCTCACCCATGAATAGTAACTCAAGCATCATGAATTTTCATAGTTTTCTTAAAAGCCTTTTCTTCATAATTTCAAATATGAAATGTTTGTTTTATACACTTATTTGGCATCACTCTTAGACAACTCTTGAAGGATAGGACTGACCCAACCCATGCCTCATGAACCAAAGGCATGTCAATGACAACCAAACCACCAATCAGTGCATAAAACCCATGCCTCTTCCACAATTTTTCAAAGAGTTTTATGCACCTCTCAACCATCATTACATCCTAAAAAATCAGACTGAAAAAGGAGCCAAAAATAATCCCAAAGATCGAGCCGAAAATCTAACTATTCACCTAGGAAGTAAAGTTGAATTCAAACCGACTACACTTTGATTCTTCAAAGAGTTTCTACACCTATTTGCCTCACTTCCCCAAGCCACCATCCTTGTCATTTTGTCCCTTAGAAGTGCTTCAAAGCATTCAAGTTCTTGCTCATCCAATTACCTCCCTAAGGCAGCCCAACTCAAAGAGAGGCAAACCTTTGAATGACTCAACTAAACCACCTCCCTTTTCATCTTTTTATTTTTTCAGTTCAAGCATGATCACTTGTCAGCCACTCATGCCTCTTTTATTCACCTAAAAAATCCTTCAAATGATGGTCATAATGCCCCCAATTCAGACCTATGATGCCCCAAGTTCACCACTTGGGATGGAATAGAGACTTAGAGTTTCGGGACATGCAACACAAGATTACATACTGCCATTCATAAGAGTTGATAAGCAATACATCCTAATATATAACTATCAGTATGCAATAATCGCAATAGAAATAAGGGTAATAAATATAATATATGACAGAATGAACTAAACATCCTAATGATTTATAAACCATATATAGGTACTTCCTCACTTAAGAGGTCCACTTGAGTTCAACATAACATAAAGGAAATAGAATCTCCATGGAATAGAATCTACATAAGCAGACTAACTCTCGCATCTACTTTATAGAATATAGAGCCATTGCTACAAAAGTTACAATCATGTCCAACCTACTTTCTAGATAGGGCTACTACTCAACCATCTGAAACCAATGGTTCATCTTGTTCATTGAATGTTGGTCCCTACTAAGATTGTTCATCTAAGAAGGGATTTTTCTCGACCCGGTTCAGAACCCAGATAACCGACTTTCTATTCTAGGTTCATACCTAAATCAAACCCAGGCCAAAACTCGTGTTGTAAAATTCGAGTACACGCGGTCTAGGTAGTAGGTTTTAAACACAAAACCAAAATTTAAAACCCGATACCATGGGTTTTTTAAAAAAGTGCTCACTTGATGCAAAACCCTAGAAGCTCACTTGACGCCTCTCTATAAATAGCAGCAACAATGTGCATGATTGTGATCAAGCCTCCAAGTATAGACTGCATTTCAGGGGAGCTAGAATGCATTAGTTCTGTTTGTCCTCTTGTAGTCTTTAAGATCCTCAATTCACAATGTCTCTATTTTTCACTAATCATTGTGTTATTGTGATTTCGTATTTGATAGTTCAGGGGACGAATGATGATTCTTTTTTATTTAAGGTCTTGTTCATCATAATTGGCTCGTTGGGCCTAATTGACCATCCTTATATATCACCACCCATATTCGGAGCCCTTATATATAGCAAAAGATTTTTTTTTTCCTCTTTTTATTTCTTGGTATCTTAGTATTTGAAAGTTGTTGATCTGATTGGTTTTCTTCTATTTGTGTTTGATTTTATTTTGCATATTAGTTTAGCCGATGATTAAATGGATATTTTAAAGACAAGCATATGTCTGAATCAATCTATGTTAATCAATCTAATCTTCTCTCTGAGGCCTTCTTTGTTTAACGGTTCATTTTTCCCCCCATAAATTTAGTGTCATTTGGTTACTGAGAAATCTCTGGAAGAGACATCCACAGTTTCCTCCTAAAAAAAGGGGGATGTCTCTTCCAGAGATTTCAACATTAATTTTTTCCTGAAAAAAAAAATTAATAACATATTAGACTTTTAAAAAAAAAAATTAATTTTTAAAAAACAAAACCACCTGGTAGAGCTCGGGTTTCAGTCCGGTTCATAACCTGGGCTGGGTGTACCCAAGTACCCTATCTGGATCCTTGATGAACAATGCTACTTCTAACACAACTTCTACCATTCAAGGGGCCCCATAATGGTAGTGGGTCCAAAAGGATGAGATTTACTTGAAATCTCAGTAAGTTAAACAACCAGCTTGCACAAAGATAAGATATGCATGATTAATGATAAACATGAGATGCATGCTATGTAGAAAAATTAGTATTTTTATTCCCATCCAGATTTCTCAACATTTCTCAGAAAACATTTAATCCACTTTTTCTTTGAGAGAACATTTTTCACTTTCTCATTTCAAAAACATAACATTTCTAAAGAGAACATTTCATAACTCATTGCTTTTAAAAACCATAACATTTCATCATTATTAACTATCATTAACATAACATACCGTATGGTATCATCGCAGTACCCCATTATGCAGTGTGAGTACTTTCTGGTGACCATAATACAACTCATGTTGATATTACATCTTTGTCTGCAAACTTCATAATCCAATGCATTGGTTATAACATTTCATCATAACATAACATCATAATATATGCACCCACCAGCATTAGGTGCCATATTCGACTTCACTCCAACATTTTTAAAAAAGAATCCATTTGAAACTCGTTGATAGTTATTTGTCAACCTAGGAGCTACCACACCATTTTAACTCACTCTAGGGTGGACAGATGAGTTCCATTTAAATGATTCTCCATCCTTGCCTTTGGGGTTGTGACAAAATTTATTTTCCCGCAATGCTTGAACAAAATATATTTCATGATGTGCATATGTAGTAAGTTTCATGAAAAATAACATTTATATGCAATAAGCTAGAATGGTGAGAATTTCACATGTCATGTAAGCAAGTAATTAAAAGCTCAATGATGTATCATATGATGTTTAATTCTCAAAATGAAATTTATAATGAATGTGGCTTTTATACAAAATTTATAAATAAATTATCTAAGAGTAAGTTAAAAGCTAACTTACAAACTTCTCAGATGCTTAGAAAATTGGTGTGGCAATAAATCGAGATATTTTAAGTTAGTAATTGCATAACTAAAGAAGATGTTCATATTTAAAAGGTTCAACCAATATTTACAAAACTACCCCTATACTTTTCCAAAATTGCCACTTGTGATGCCCCCAAATTCCGCTTGGGATCGAACAGACATCTGAACCGTCGGGACATGCAATACAAAGTTACCTACCTCCATTCATGACATATAAGATGCAATACTCCTATCATGTATCTAGCATTATGCAATATTCGCAGCGGATAATTTTTCTTTCTTTAGCAATACTATGCACCAAACTAAAAATATCCCAAATACTTGAAACATACTTCATACATAAAGGCATATTAAACAACCATGATCACAACAATAGTCCAAAATGGTTGTGATCAAAAGAGTACTTGAGATACAACTCCAAAAGTACAAGTAGTAACCTAAGTTAAATACTATGCCATCATCGACATCGCACCGTAGCCTAGTCGACCATGTTCAGTTGGTCGGATTCCAATTCTCCTTCGGGTCCTATAACAAGATCTACCATTCGGGAAGAATGGTAGTTGGGACTACCACAATGAGATTTGATTACAAATCTCAGTAAGTTAACAGGAAACTCCCACACAGGTTAATGATGCATGCATGGCAGTAAAAACATGAATGCATAATTAAAGTCATAAGTAATCATAGCATAACTTGACATATAGTATGGTATAACTGACATAACCTGAACTGAAATGTAAACTGAATTTTACTTGACATGACATGAACTTGAACTTAAAACATAAAATGGACTACCAACATAACGTGAACGTGAACTTGAAACATAACATGGACTTGGAACATAGCATGAACATGAACATACATAACATAAACATGAACATGAACTTAACATAAACCTAAGTATAACATGACATAAACGTGAACTTGAGATATAATGTGAACGTGAACATAATATGTATGTGGACATAACATGACATCATGAACTTGAACATAACATAAACGTGAACATAGCAAGATATGAACATGAACTTGAAACTTAACGTGAACGTGAACATAACATAACATAACATGAACTTGATCTGAAACTTGACTTAACATGCACTTGATCTGAAACTTGACTTAACATAAACTTGGAATCTTGCTTCTTTACTTAACATGAACTTAGACTTGAATTCTGACAATCAAAATGATTCCGCCAGTCGTTTCGTCAGGAATATTGAACAATCAGAATGATTCCGCCCAATATATTCCATCAGAGATACTCAGACAATCAGAATGATTCCATCATGAGTATTTTAAAACACGTACCCTAATAATCAGGATAATTACACCAGGAGTACCTAGTAATACTCTGATAATCAGAATGATTCCATCACGAGTATTTTAAATAAGATACCCTAATAATCAGAATGATTACGCTAGGAGTATCTGCATAACTGAACTTGAATTGCATTCTGACAATCAAAATGATTTCGCCAAAAGTACCTTGTGTGAATTACAAATGGAGATGCTCGGACAATCATAATGATTACATCACGAGTATCCTATACATAACTAACTTGAACGTAACTCGAAAGACATGACTTACTTGAGATAGAAACATTTCGTAATATGGTATAACATGTAATAGACAACATATTTAACAAGACATAGCAACAGTGAATATTACATGACTTGACATACATGTAATAGATATCATACTTAACTTGACATACTTATAACAAGTAGAAATACATGACAGAATAGATTGTGTAATAGATAAATATTCATGACAGAATAAATCATGCATAATAGATAAACATGTAATGACGTAACGTGGCATGGCATATATGATAACATACATACATAAATTGTAGTTCCCTTACCCATCATACATACACAGTAAACTGATAGTAAGTTAGAAACTAACTTACCTCGTTTGTCACTGCTATGAAAATAAAGTGCGAAACACGAGAAAAAAGGTCAAAAATCTCCACTTAAAAATACCCAGAAATCTGCTCGAAAGAGCTCTTCTGGGTTTCTCTCTAAGAACAGGGTGAATAAGTGATTAAAAGGAAAGAAGTGTGTCTTGCACGACTCTATACTTCTGGAGGGGGAAGATATGGACTTGAATGACCATTGATTGGAGGTAGCTATGTGACATAAAGTGGAGAATAGTGGGGTGTGGCGCCCCCAAAATCCCCACGTACCAACACGGGGAAATTGAGACGTCCGGATGATGACATCACGGGTCACCACCCTATCGAAGAGTGCCAAGTGTGTGCAAGCGACAAATGTGCACAAGAAGATACGCAGCGGATAGCAAAGTCAAATACTAAGTACCAGAATTTTTTCTTAAATAAAATACAAAACGGTTCAAAGGTACATAATAAAATATTACATGATATAAATATTGTTTCAAACCAAACATAAAGCATGAACTCCAACTCAGATCTCCGGCGGAGCCGCATCCTCGGGCTCAGCCTCCTCCTCCTCCTCGAACTCTGCATCAAAATCTACGGTACCAAAAATGGTGCCGCAGGTAAGTAAAATCCAAAACACCACTAGATAAAAACATATTAAACTCAAACAACAAGCATGAATGAATGCCAATGCACAAAACTCCCAAACCATATTTTTCCACGCACGCCAAAAACCCATTTGGCTTAAAAACATAACCTTTAAAACCAAGCCTCGCCATTATCCCAGATAATGGCCCAAACCACCATTTTCCCAGAAAATGGATCACAAGACCATCGCCATTTTCCCAGAAAATGGCCCATATCCGAAAACCATGAAAACCAACCAATTATGCATGCACCATGATCTCCCCTAGGGATCATCCGCACACTCTGGCTCTGTGCCACACCGCAGGTAACGTCTACGCGTGTGACACCTACACGAGTGATGCCCAGACTCGCGCCTCCAACTCGCGCGTACCTGGCCAGGCCATCCTCTAGTCCCCGCCACTAAAAGGACCACGGAGTCGACACGACAGCGTTACCGTATCGTGCGATCCGGTCGTCGCCCGGCGACAACCCAGGGGATGTCACTCAGTATTATCCACTCCCGAGTGACCAGAGGAGCTCCACCGAGATAATAACCCATCCCGGCTTGGGCTCGTGATACGCACACTCCCAAAAATCATTTACGCCAATAAAACATGATTTTTCCAATAAAATAAAATACAAGTGCATGCATCATGTAAATGCCAATTTCAATGCTCGACAAATAAATTCAACCATAGCACAACAAATCAAGCAACTCCGTCCTCCATCCATCCGACCCCCGAACTCCTCGGACTCAGTCCGGAATCAGCGAACCAACCAAATAATTTATTGAAAGAGTAAAATACATTTAAATCTAAAAGTAGCGTTTGGAAAATACTTACAGCGCTATATAGGATTTTTAGAAGGTTCGGCGCGAAGCGAACGGCGATGCGAAAGCAACGTAACAGTGCAAATGCACTGTTCCCGTGGGTCGCAAAATACCCACTTTTGACCGGGGACAAACCAAGACACCAAATTGATAGGGAATGGTCTAGAGATGTTTATGAAGCTAGTGGAAGTGAGTTTTGGCCGTGGGTGGCGGCGAAAACGCCGGTAGGGGCGGAAAAAGGGCAAATCGGAGTTGAGCTCGTGGGAGCCGCTCCGGTGACCGTTTGAGGCCGGGGATGGGTGGGTTAGGTCGGCAAGGAGTAGGGGAAGAAGTGGTGAAGAGGTGGTGGCCGGAGGTGGAGCGACGGCGGCGGATCGGGCCTCAAGCCGTGCGGCTTGTTGGGCTTTTTCCGGCCAAACGGCCGGCCGGTTGGGGCTGGGAGTCGGAGGGGATGATCACCGGCCGGAGGGGAGTCGACCGGCAGGGGTGGCGTCGGGCACGACGCCGGCGAACGGCGGGCCTGGGCGGGAAGGCTTTCCGGCGTGGGTGAGGAGAGAGAGAGAAAGAGAGGGACGCGGGGAGAGAGAGAGAGAGCCGAACGGGAGAGGGAAAAAAAGGAAAAAGAAAAAAGAAAAAAGGAAAAAAGAAAAAGAAGAGGAAAAGAAAAGATGAAGGAAATTAATGAGGTCCAGTCCTCACGTCGGAAGTCCAAAAACTGATCAGCCGAAAACGGTAAAAACATAAAACGATTAAAATAAATTAACACTACATCAAATAAATAAATAAACACCAATAAAATATTTTAAACACATCAATAAGCTAAAATAAAATAAATAACTAGTAAAAACCAATTATTTAAATTTTTAAAACCAAAAACAAGCCAAAATAAATTAAATCACAATTTAAATCCAACAGCCAATAAAATCCATTTAAAACTCGATAATTTAAAATAAAAGCACTATAAAATATTTAATTAAATTAAAATATCCCTTCAGTGAAAATACACATAAAAGCGGGTCATCACATGGGGGGCAAAGGACTGCCTGCAGAAGCTCTGAGGTATGGAGGTTGATGGGGTGGGTTTCTCCATCTCATCAACGCACTATTGGGTGCAGCCAAGGGTAGTGGATGGTCTACCATGTGGGGGAGGAAACTTTTTCAAGAATCTTTGCCAAGGTGGCCAAATTCGTGGGCCTTGGTGGGCCTCAACCAAGTGGGCTTTAATTTGGGGTTTGGTTAGGGTTTGAGATGCTATAAAGCCCAAATCCAATTTTTCTTGACCCAATCAAATTTCCAAGGTTTAAAAGGTTGGATAAATATGTCACAACAAGGATTTGAGAAATAATAGCATGTGGAAGTGATTTAATCAAGTGATTAAACACAATGCTAGAAATTGGATCAAAAAGGGTTTGAAGGCCAATTTAGGGTTTGGGGAAACCGTTTAGGGTTTCGGTTTCAACCAAGCTTTTTGGGTTTCAATTGAATTCCAACCATTTAGGTTTCACTAGGGTTGAAACCCTCTTTGATCTAGCTCAATTTGGTTGATCAGAAGAAAAAGGTTTTCGCTTGGTGGCATGATCTTACACCTTGATTTCCTTCACAAATCCATCTAATGGTTCCTCTTTATGCCAAGTATCTAATACTATTCACTATGTGTAACTAAGATCTTGCCAAGTGTCCTGATGAATGTGCGAAAGTGCACTCTAAATACCCTATTATTGGATTAAAATGTTAAAATGTGAATAGAAATCATAGGACTTAATGTATATTCTTGAATTGAGTTTCTATTTACATTGGGATACTCCTAAGCAGTTTTTTAATGTTTAATTTCGGAGTTTATAAAAGAGCAAGTCAAGCCCAGTCAAATTCAAAGGATGAATTTCATGGGGTTTGAGAGCAATTTGGAAGAAAAGAAAAAGAAAAAGAAATCACAAAAGGAAACCACAAGAAGTCCAAGTCTGAAATTCGTTAGGAGATAGTCTAGACATACTTTAGTCTTTTGATCAGAACTTTTTACTCAGATATTTGATTGATGTGATTCTTGATGTGTTAGAAAGCTATCTAAAAGGGCTATAACTTTGTATCTAATAAGAATTTCCAAATTTGGATTCCTGAAGCATGTACGTGGCTGCTAAGATAAGTCCTAAAATTTAGGTGATTTTTTTATGCGGAAATTAAGGGGACTTTAGGATTTCTTTCCTACCCTATATAAGCATATCATTACCACAAAATAGAGGAGAGGAGGCACAAGAGGTAGATTTGAAGAGAGGAGAAAATCACTTCCATGGCCACCATTGCTGGGGAGACTGTAGAAGAATTGTTAGATAATTTTTCTTTTCAGCAGTTTGTAAAGGCGGTAACTTCGTTCACTCTTTTAGCTTTCTGTATCTTTATTTTATTTTCTTTTTATTTTTATAGTTTTGGTTTTTTTTATTTATTTTTTATTTTTTATTTTTTTTAGTGTTGCGTTTTTCTCTACCTTGCATGCACAGGTATAGAGACGCCTTGGGTCGGTTTGCTTGTAGACCTTTGTTAGAGTCAGAGTCAGAGCCTAGTTTTTCTAATTCTGAGAAAATGAGTGAACACGAATATCAACCCACTAGGACCCTTCAAGATTACCTCCATCCTAGACGCACAACCACACCATCATGCATCATATTTCCAACTAATACTCACTAATTGGATTTTAAAACAGGGATGATACAGTTACTCTCTACTTTTCATGGCTTGGAAAATGAAAATTCATATGTTCACATTAGGGAGTTTGAGGAAGTAGTTGCAACTTTTCATAGTCAAAATGCAACTGATGACATTGTGAGACTTAAGTTCTTTCCTTTCTTTTTGAAGGATAGAGCTAAGAGTTGGCTATACTCACTGAGACCACGATCTATTGGGTCGTGGAATGAGATGACTCAGGTCTTCATTAATAAATATTCTCCCCAACATAAGACCAATGTTTTAAAAAGTCAAATCTCCACCTTTACACAAAAGGCTAGTGAGACTTTGTATCAGTCTTGGGAGAGATTTAAGGAGTTGTTGAGTATGTGTCCTCACCATGGGTATGAGAATTGGCATTTAGTGAGCTATTTTTTTGAGGAACTTACACCTAGAGAGCGCCAATTTGTGGAGATGATGTATAATGGTGAGTTGTTACAAAAAGATCCTGATGAGGCCATAGAATACCTCAATGAGCTTGCAGAAAAAGCTCACACTTGGATTGGACCTAGTGCTATTGAGAGCACAAATAGGTCACGACTTGCAGGAAACCTAAATGGTGGTGTAATTTACCATCTCAGGGAAGAGGATAACCTAAAGGCTAAGGTTGAGATGCTCACTAGGGAGTTAGAGGTTTTAAAGACTAAAGACTTAAAGCCAACACACGTGGCTAATCATGCGGAGTCTTTTGGACCATGTTTTGTGTGTGGCGGGGTAGATCATCTTGCCCAAGAGTGTCCCACATTTGCTAAGATGAGAGGGATGCATGAGGAACAATGTAATGCCTTAGGTATGTACATGAAGCCTGTTGCACCTTTCTCTAATACCTACAATCCTGGGTGGCGTAATCACCCTAATTTCAGTTGGAAATCTAAAAACCAGCAGCCTGCACAACCCCCTAGATCATATATTGCACCTTCATTCTCTAGGAGCCCCTTGGAAGATACTTTACATACTTTAATTGAGGCACAGAGTAAAACTAATCAAAAGTTTGAATCTTTGATTATGCAGGTTGTTGAAGAAAACAAAGAGATAAAGAGTCATATATCCAAGATAATGAGCTCCTTGAGTGTGAATGAGCGTGGCAAGTTTCATTCTCAAACTCAATCTGCACCCCAAGGTCAGCATATGGCACAAAAAAATTTGAAAGAGGTCAATGTCATTGTGACAAGAAGTGGTAAGTCCTTACACATTCCAACAACTGAAAAGCCAGAGGATGTTGAAGAGGAACAAAGCATTGATAGTACCGAGTTCCCCAACGAAGCCGAGGTAATCAAGAGTCCAGTTAAGGTACCATGAAATCTTGGAGAACCTCAAGCAGGTAAAGATTAACCTTCCTCTTTTGCATGTTATTAAACAAGTTCCCACTTATGCAAAAGTTCTTAAAGATTTGTGTACAGTTAAGAGAAAGCACCATGTTAAGAAGACAGCAGTTTTGACAGAGCAAGTTAGTGCTCTAATTGAGCAGCGAATTCCTCCTAAATACAAGGATCCTGGTTGTCCAATGATTGCATGTACTATTGGGAATCATGAGTTTGGACAAGCCTTGCTAGATCTAGGAGCTAGTGTTAATTTGATGCCTTATTCCATTTATTTGTAGCTTGGTTTGGGTGAAATTAAGCCTACTTTTGTTGTGCTTCAGTTGGCTGATTGTTCAGTTAAGAAACAGAGAGGGATAGTTGAGGATGTTTTGATCCAAATTGACAAATTTTATTATCCTATTGATTTCTTAAGTTTGGACACTCAATCAGGTATTGAGTCTAACTCTAAGATTCCTCTTATATTAGGTAGACATTTCCTTACTACGGCTAATGCACTTATAAATTGCAGGAATGAGTTGATGAAGCTATCTTTTGGAAACATGACCATGGAGGTCAACATTTTCCATATTTAGAAACAGCCAACAGATGATGAGTGCCACCAAACGTACATGATTGATGCACTCGTAGACAAGGGAGTTCACACAACTCATGATTTTGATCCCCTTGAATATTCTCTTGTTAATTCTGAGTTTGATACTACTAGTGATTCAACTGATGTTACTGATACTTGTGCTGTTTTTTATGAAACTCAGGATTATGGCACACAGGCTTGGCAATAGAAATTTGAGGAGTTGCCTAAGAAAGGTGGAAAATAGATTCCTGTAAGTATGAAAGCACAAAGAGTTAAATTGAAACCTTTGCCTAAATCTAAAGTCTATAAGGTTAAAATGAAAATGTTTCATAATAAAAATATTCTTAGGAAGAGCTTTGAGCCTAATGACCGAGTATACTTATATGATTTTGGATTTCACAAGCACCCAAGAAAACTTCGGTCTAGGTGGACTGGCCCTATTGTAGTAAAGAATGTTTTTGTAAATGGGGTAGTAGAAATAGAAGATCCTAAGGATGGTCGGATCTTTAAAGTAAATGGTCAACGCCTTAAAGTATTAATTGATAGGCAAGTTCCAGAAGTGGAAGACATTCCGCTTGTGGATCCAGTCTATCAACCTTGACCACACCATCCAGGTATTTTTTTTCTTTATTTATTTTGTTTTGTTTTGTTTTTATTTTCTCTTATTTTCTTTCTTTTCCTTTTTGTTTGTTATTGTTTTCTTTGTTTTTGTTTATAGGTTGGTTTTATTCTCTCAGTTCAGGTTACCATCATTGGTGTGTAGCGAGCTACCCACGTCACTCATCAGGTGTATTCTACCATTTTCAGTTACTCCCCATTCAATTTTGATTCTTAAACATCGAGGACAATGTTTCATTTAAATTGGGGGGTGGTGGTGCAAATTCAGTATTTAAAATGCATGTTGTAACTCTGTGGCATATTTTCATGTGTCAATTGTTTTTAATTTGCATCACACGTGCATCATTTTCACACGTGTACTCATTCTCATTCATAGCCATCTTCGTGAATTCACCAAACCCATCATAATCATTTTTGCTGAAGCATTCACAGAACCCTTAATGCACTCATCCAAGCTTTGTGGTAAGATGGTCGTTTGACACATGTAGCTAGAGAACTCTTTTGCTTAAGTATTCTTGTGAGTTTGAAGAGGATTGAGAGCCTACAAATGCAGTAAATTGTGATAAGCATTCATTGATCTGTTGAATTAGGCACTTCTTTTGAAAATATCATTAGATGGTTTGTGGTAAGATGGTGGATATACTTGGGATATGACGAAGGTCAACTTAGGATCAACGTTTGAGCCTTTCAAGCTATCCCTATCCATCATAGACCCCTAGTAGCCAACTTTGAGCCAATAAACACGTAGCTTTTTCTTTTCATATGCCCATATCATCCATACCTCTCCACGTTGGAGTATAACCTATACATTAATTTTTCTACACTTTTTACTTCCAAGTGTATACTAGGTGTGGAATTTGCATTTTCTTTCTCTTATTTTATCATTTTCAATTCAAAAAAGAAGAAAAAGAAGACAAAAAAAATGAGGAGAGTACAAGTTGCACAGTCTTTAATTGAGTGAGCTCCGAAAGAAAAGAAAAAGAAAAAGAAAAGGTTGGTAGAAATGAAAAGAATACCAAAGTGGCATGTGTTTGTCCATCAAATTGTAAAAAAAAAAAAAAAGAAGAGGAAGAAGAAGGAAAAGTATTATTATTTGATGATCTGACAAGTGGAGAGTACATCAAGTGAGAAGTGTGGTCTAGTAAGATATTTAATAAAATTTCCTTTGTATGTACTTGGAAGTTTTTCGAGTCCTTTTCATCCTTTTTTTTCATATAGCCCTGAACCCAAGTCACGTTACAACCATTTGTGTTGACCGTTCTGATCCTAAATAAGCTTTTGGAAATGGTGGTGGAAGTCTCATTTGTTAGTGTTCCTATCATAAGATCAATGTTTGCTTGTTACTTGTATATAATTGTCTAGTTTCCTATGAGAGTGTGTGTACACTCATTATCAACTCCATAAAGAGAGCCCTTACACGAAACACTATTATACCTGTGAGTTATGGAGTTGAACCTTTTGCTTGAGACGTTCTTGATATTGCATGTGTCAAAGTTAGTGGTAAGATGGTTATGGCTTGGAGAACACACACACACTCAGTGGATTGCTATAGGTGGATTGATCTTGTTGGGTTATTGGATTCCTTAGATTGTTTTGATATGTGAATCTGGAAAGTGTGACTTGATGGCCTTTATGTGTGATTTTCTTTGGTCTCTTTCGTTGTTTAGACATGAAAATTGCTAGGGACTAGCAATGAGTAAGTCAGGAGGTGTGATGAGTGTGCAAAAGTGCACTCTAGATACCCTATTATTGGATTAAAATACTAAAATATGAATAGAAATCATAGGAATTAATGTGTATTCTTGAATTGAGTTTCTATTTACATTGGGATATTCCTAAGCAATTTTTTTTATGTTTAATTTCAGAGTTTATAAAAGAGCAAGTCAAGCCCAGTCAAATTCAAATGAGAACTTTCATGGGGTTTGAGAGCAATTTGGAAGAAAAGAAAAAGAAAAAGAAATCACAAAAGGAAACTACAAGAAGTTTAAGTTCGAAATTCGCTAAGAGATAGTTTGGATATATTTTAGTCTTTTGATCGGAACTTTTTACTCACATATTATATTGATGTGATTCTTGATGCGTTAGAAAGCTATCTGAAAGGGCTATAACTTTGTATCTAATAAGAATTTCCAAATTCGGATTCCTGAAGTGTGTAAATGGCTGCCAAGATAAGTCCTAAAATTTAGGTGATTTTTTTATCCGGAAATTAAGAGGACATTAGGATTTCTTTCCTACCCTATATAAGCATATCATTAGCACGAAATAGAGGAGAGGAGGCACAAGAGGCAGATCTGAAGAGAGGAGAAAATCATTTCCATAGCCACTGTTCGCTTCAGTTTTCTCAAGAGATTTTTGTTGTCCAATATATTTATGGGTAACTAAATTCTCAAGTAGAGCTAGGGATGAACTTTCACATTAGATGGTATTTTTAATTTATTTTTAATTTATGTATTTGATCTTCAATTACTAAAACTCTTTTGTTTTATCATTCTCAATTCATCGTTGATGTTTTATTCTCCAAATAATCGTAGAATTTATTCTATTTATGGATTCTGTCATGCTTTTTCTATTGAATGGATTGGTTCTTTGATTATGTTTGGATTAATTATTTATCTATATTGATTTAGTTCTTTGCTGCAATATCGCTCCCTGAGTATAGTGTCGTCGTTGGATTTTCTCAATAGGGATAGTAATTTACATATTTTAAAAGTGGTGAATGATTTTTCAAAGGGTTACATTTGATTTAATTTTGGCTTATAAATCTATACCTTCTGATTGGGAATTTGGGAAATTGAATTCCTAATTGAGTTATCCAATGAATTAAAAATAATTAAAATACTGGATTTGTGCACGGGATTCCCGAAGCTCTACTGTTCGTCAAATTTGAGTACTTTTTCTGTTGATCACTTTGCTTCATTTTAATTTGCATTTAAAATTAATCTTTGTTCTGTATTAATCATTTAATATTTATTTAATTTCTTTGTTCCTTCTGCTATTCTTTTAATTTGTTTTCCTGTGGAATCGACACCCCAAATCTGTGCTACAACTACCGCGTTATTCATTGGGCGTAATCATGTCCAAATAAAACTTCTCTAACCAAATAAAACTTCTTTAAACTAATTTGGACATTTCACACTGTAATTTTGAAAACACTGCACTCAGTATGCTTATCGAGGTTACTATTCACTCCACAAAAACGCATAATAAACTTAGTACTAAAAAATCCTAAATATTAATATTAACCTACAATGAAAATCGCTTACCAAAACTCAACCTCGAAATACCCCTAAAAATAAATTCACAGTTTCGAACAACCGTTTTGTCCAAAATTATGAAAATGAGTTATTGTGCCATAAAATCCTAAATAATCAACTGAGTCTAGTGGCACAGACCATAACATATTCTAACATTTCTAACTACCTCAAACAATTAAAATCGCATTTCTGGCACTAAAGTGAGTAATAACACTGACTATGTTGACAGATTAAATCCTTTGCGATTAGCCGATTCGTGAAAACTTACAGAGTTTTCACGAGATTCCTAAAATCTACAAAAATTCCACCATTGAATTTTTAGCGGGCTGTTACAGCCACTAAGCCCCTAAATTTTCACAATTTTCAATTTGACCCCAAACTTCATAAACCCCATATTTTTTATGTTCTAAATCTATATATGACCTTAGAAATTCAAAAATCACACAAATACTTTGATATGAACCCGTGGAATTAAAATCCCTTGAACCCACAATAATTTGAAGACTCACCTAAGAAAGCCAAAATCAAGTCAATGGAAAAACCTAGACCCATTGAGAAACCCGTTTCAAGAACCTAGATTGTATGAAAATCTAGACCCGTTGAAGAACTTGTCTCAAGAACCCAGATTACAAAGGAGGAACACCACAAAGGTTGTGATTTACTTTTGATAAGTTCAAACGTTCAATCAAGAACAAGAGGAAATAAACTCAACCCACGATAAATAAAATTCATCAAACATAACCGTTCCTAAAACATAAGCCTAGCTAAAATAAACCCTCATCTTCCAAAAATACCCTTAAGTGAACAGTGTCACGCTACAATGCACGACTATAGTACCACTACAGTAACTTTGCCTTTTGAAACCCTAATTCAAAAAAGTAAAACATAGGTGGGCCAAACATCCTCAAGCCCAATTATTCTAGAGTAATTTCTATAACTAATAAAATAAGCCATTTTAAGAAGATAACCAAGTTCAAGGCCTTCAATCAAATAAACATAATAATAGGCTCTAATTTATGTTTCACTCTTCCATAGCATGTATCATATGGATGAGAACTGGATTTCATTCTCTCAAGCCCATCTTGAATATTGGGCTCTTGCTAGACTCGTCCCAAGTGGATTTCACCCATCCTTGCATAGTTTCCTTGATTTTCCTAGCCCTCAATCTTATGATTGCCCCATATGAAACTTGCAAAAGATCTTTAAGACTCGGTCCATCTTGGAGCCCATCATAATTTGTCCAAAATCATCCAACCTGGTATGTAACTTTGTGACCATTTTGTGATTTTAAACCTATAGCTTCTATGCATGCATATGTGATCCAATTCCATTAAGCATAAATCCATAAAACTAATCTTGGTACATGTTTACAACTTAGAATAATACCACAGAAGTTCATTCTAACACTTAGGCATTGAATAACACCAAATCATTCAAAAATCTTCAAACCTTGTGTATGCATGATGTTTCTAATTCTCTTTGTCAATGCAAGTTTTAAAGCCTAAAGAAATCATGCATTTCAATGCCCAACATGATGATAATTGGTTCATAAAGGTTCATTAGACCATCATTGAGGAAATATAACATGATATGCCAAGATCATTCTCGTACAAATGCAAACCGAATACTTAGATGATCTACACAAGATATTGGATTACAAACCAATCATGACAATTTGTTTTCCTCAAATTTAAACCTTCAATAAATCTCCCAAGACATTAGTAAAACATATAAGATCATATCAAGACATTTCATTGCTAAAATGTTATCCCAAAACAATTTATTCACGAAAAACTCCAAATCTGAACCAATATGTAACACCATGAGTAAAACCTCATGTAACTCAATCAAAATTCCATTTGCATGCCAATGTTCAAAGCCTAACATGTTAATATAACACCCAACAAGAGATAAGGCAAGAATACTTACAAAATTCAAGGCCCTTGAGCTCTCAAAACTCAACTCACTTTAAGACCTCACTCAAACTACTCGGTTTCAACTCTTTCCACACTTTAAATAGTTTGCTCTCTAGAACACCAAAGGAAAGCTAGAGAGAGTTGTGTGAATGGAAAGCTAGAGAAAGTTGTGTGAAGAAGTGAGGGATGAGGGAAAGTATTTATAGGACTCAATAGACGATGAGAGGCAAGGAGGGGTGTTGGTCTTGGATGAAGGGAAGTGTTGTGATTGGTGTGTGTGGCTGGTGGAGTGCTTGAGTGAATTTTCAGATTTGTCATGGCTTGGTTGATTGAGCTGAAATATTATATATTTTAATACATTAAGAACCAATATATTTTAATTCTTTCATTACATTATTATTAGTTTTAGATAAAAAAATGATTAAGATGCATAAATCTGAGTTGTGATTTAAATTGATAAATAGCATTGTTTTTGCTTAATATCATAACCTATGATTTAATTGGACAATGTTCCTTTACATGCATAACATATTTTTGATATTCTATTCTTCTTCTTTTTTCTAATTTTTATTTTTATTTTTTTTATATAGGCTAAGAAATGAAAAGGGACTTAAAGGGCACGGCACATGCTTTTTAGTTGGACATATATGACTTTTTCTATGGGAATTTGAAGGTTTGACCAGGGGGAGCCCAGAAACATATAATATAATTTGACGTCGCACGACTTCTTTTGGGTTTAGTTAAAATTGAACTCATGCATGGCACCCAATATTATCTCTTGGATTAATTCATTAGAGCCACATGGAATGAATTGCATATGGAGACTTTGACCTACGGAACAGACTACTTTATTATTTTGGAGGCATTATATTCAAAGGTGCCGCAAATAGCAATTTTGGCCTTTCAGGGCATTTCAGCCACAGAACATTTATTCTCTTTAGAACATTTTTCAGCCCCACCAATTTTATTTCTTTGAGCATTTTTTAGGTTGCACATATTTTTCTCTTGGGGGCTTCCATTCAACGCCGCACAAAATTATTAATTGGTAGAGGAGGAACTGCAGCGCCTTTGAAGAACTCCTTGAGGAGTCCAATTGCTGTTACAGTTCAGCCTCTTCCACTGCTTTCAATTTCCATCTCCGTTCATTTAGCTTGATCTTTTCATTTCCTACTTTTTATTTAATTTCAATTTGAAGTTTATGGTGTATTCTTGATATTTTTGACTTAAAAGTATGGGCATTTTATTTACTATTTATTTTATTTTATGGTAGTTACTTTTCTTATTTCTTTGAGAGTCAATTAAATATGCATTACAATTAAATTTAGATTAGTTTCAATTTATTATTTAATTTTTAGATTAATTAAAATTGTTTAGCGAAGTTAAATCTTTAATTGTTAATTTTAATTTGTTAGTCTTTTACGTTCTATTTCAACACTCAAAAAAATTCAAAAGTATGAATCTAGTCTATGACTAGTGCCTTTTTTATTTATTTCCGTTGCACTCTTTCATTCATTGTACATACCACCACTTTGGTTTGTGAAATTTTTCACCATTTTATACAAGTTTGGATTTAAACAAATTTTCCCGATAAGACGATCTAGGAATTTTATTCCTAATTATTACATGACATCCACCTGCACTTGTGACAGCCTTTGTGCTACTCATTTTTTAGTGAGTCAAGTTATTGGTGCTATTGCCGGGGATAGTTGTCTAACTTAACTTTAAACTCGTTATTTATTTATTTTTTCACTATCTTATATCTGATTACACATTTCATTTTCCATCTACTACTTAGTCGCTTAAACCTTATTTATGCTATTTACGCTGATGTTTCATGTCATGGGTGAGAGACACTTCAAATAGGTTGCTTAGAGTTACATCGAGCTTTGAGAGTAGTGTACACAGCTCAGAGATAAATAGCTCTTCTGTCTCTTCTATGAGCGAGGATATTGAAATTGAACAAACTATGGCTACATCTACACCACGCACTCTTAAGGATTATTTGCAACCTACTCGCACCACTACACCTTCATGCATTGTTTTACCTAATGATGCACCTAATTTTTCTATTAAGCATGGTATGATGTCAATGATACCTTAGTTCCACGGGATGGATTCTGAGAGTCCTTACCAACACCTGACAGATTTTGAGTTGGCTTGCACTACTTTTATTACTAGGGCCATTACTAATGAATTTATTAGATTTCGTTTATTTCCTTTCTCTTTAAAGGATAAAGTGAAGATTTGGTTTAATTCTTTGAGACCTAAATCTATCTCTAGTTGGTCTGATATGTAGCATGAATTCTTACAAAAGAAATTTCCTTTTCAGAGAACTCAATTTTTGCAAGAGCAAATCAGCCAATTCAATCAGATACTTGATGAGACTTTTTAGGCCAGTTGGGAAAAATTTTAAGATTTGGTCAGCATCTGTCCACATCATGGTTTCAAATCTTGGAGGTTGGTGAGTTATTTTTACACTAGTCTCACTCCAGAATGCAAGCAGTTTGTTTAGACGATGTGCAATGGGGAATTCTTTAGAACCCGATGAAGCACTATCATTTTTTGATTATCTTGCCGAGAGTGCACAATAGTGGAACACTTAGACTGATCGAGTGCCATTAACAACATAGACATTAAGGGCTATTTCTGGAGGGGGCAAATATGAGTTTAAGGAGGACAATGATGTTCAAGCCCGAATAGCTGCATTAACTAGAAGACTAGAGGTCATGGAAATAAAAAAATGAAGGCTGTGAAAGTAGTAGAGGCATGCTCTATATGTGCTAATTCGAACCATAAGACCTAGGACTACCCGATTATAACAGTATTTCAAGAAAGTGGGTTTGAGCAAATGCAATCAGCTAACTAAGTTAACAGAGTATAGAATCAGCCTTTTTCCAACACATATAATCCGGAGTGTAGGAATCACCCAAATTTCTCATGGAGAAATGATCAACCTAGCCGGTCTCCACCATCTTCGCAGTAGCCATTTCATTAGGGTGCTCCTCAGCACCAATATCAGCCATATCAGAGTTCTCAGAGCTATCCTTTTGTAGTGCCTCCCAGATTTCAGCCTCATGTAGATGCACGAAGTTCTCAGCCTTAATCATCTACAAAGAAGTCTCTAGACAACAATATGGCATAGATGGCCAATACACTTCAGCAATTCATGCAGCTTTAGGCCACCACAAACAATCAGAACAATTAGGCCATAAATGAGTTGCAAGGCACCATTAATAAGATGAGCACGACCTTGAGCACTCTAGAGAAGGGGAAATTTCCAGCACAGCCTTAGCCTAATCCTCAAGTATACAGGCAACAACAACAACAAATGCATAATGTCTCAAGGGACGTTATTGAGATAGCGAAGGCCGTTCTTACTTTGAGAAATGGGAAGAAAGTTCCCCAACCTGAGATGACCATGGAGAGAAAGGTAGTTGGTTCTAAACCTGAAGATGTAATAGAGACTGATGAAGTTGAGAAAGAACTAGCGAAAGTGAGACTAGAGTTGAAGAAGCCTGTGAGTGGAGAGGCAGAAACTAGTAGGGGGTACCAACCTGTGGTTCCCTATCCTCAGAGATTGGCAGCTGGCCAAAAGAATAAATATCACACTGAGATTCAGGAGATTTTCAAGCAAGTAAAGATTAATATTCCACTCCTGGATGCCATACAACAAGTGCCTTCGTATGTAAAATTTTTGAAGGACTTATGCACAGTGAAGAGGAAGCTGAATGTGAAGAAGAAAGCTTTCCTAACAGAGCAAGTTAGTGCACTGATATTGACTGAGACTCCTCAGAAGTTTGGAGATCCCGGCTCTCCCCACATTTCCATTATAATTGATGAGTCACGCATTGGGAGAGTTCTACTTGATCTGGGGAGTAATGTGAACTTGTTACCATTCTCAGTATATGAGCAGTTGGGACTGGGTGAGCTAAAAAAGACATTCATCATGCTACAGTTGGCTGACAGATCAGTTAAAGTGCCGAGGGGTATAGTTGAAGATGTGCTAGTCTAGGTGGACAAATTTTATTACCCAGTGGATTTTGTAGTTCTTGACATGCAGCAGCCAGTCTCCACTATTTACCATGTGCCTGTCATCCTTGGACGCCCTGATAACTAGATAAATATGTTGTTTTTAATACTCTTAACTAGTGAGATTAGTGAACATTATTTGTTAAATTAAGAGTATTAATCAAATAATATGTACTAGCCCTTCCTGACATGTGAAATGACCATTTACACCTTAAAGCAATAAACTTTCATGTATATGGCCTGAGTACTACTTTCTTCAATTAAATAGGCTGGCTCGTAAAACCCATGAGCTGTGGCCCAACACAAGAGTGATGAACTAATCTGTAAGGCCATAAAGTGACTCAAGCCCAGAACTTAAGCCCATGAGAGGAAACTTAAGCTAAGCAGGCTATGGGAAGAGCTCACAGCATCACCTAAGGGTTTTGGGACCACGAAGTAGAGGAATGAGGCGGTTATGCACAATGAAAAAGCTGAAATCCGTGGCAAAGAGAGAGGATTCTGAGTATAAAAGGAAGACAAACCTTTGACAAAGGGGATTCGGTTTTTCCATTTCATTTTACTTGTCATTTCTTTTCTCTGTTTTGCTTCAGACAGCATTTTTTTGAGATTCTTTTAGGGTTTTCGCATATTAACCTTTTGCTAGTTTTTGATGAAGATGATTGGCTAACTTTACAGCTTGGGCTGTGATGAAATTGTTCTTTGTACTTCATCACTTGTTGGATTTTCTATAGTTTTGATTGTTTACCTCACTTGGTCCAAAATCAATTTCTAAAGAGGAAAATCTGATGAATTCTCTTACACTTAGTCTTGTTCTGTTGTAGACACAAGGCACAACAGAACCTTGAATTAATCAAGGATTCCATCAGCTGAGTGTTAAATTAATCTTGGTGGAAGCTTAGTGAGTGTACTTTATTTTTGGTTTTGGCATAATTATGCTGAGTTCTTATTTTGCATACTCTATGTTATTAGCTCCTTGATTTAGTTAGTGAGTAGAGATTAATGCTGAGAAAATTGTGTAAGTGATGAACACCAAGGAGCTTTAAAAGCCACAACCCAGGTGTTTGCTCTATTGATCCTGTGAACCCTACAAGTTGAACTAATGATTAGTAATTCTATTTTAGAACCTCACCATTTTTAGAAGTCAGATTTTTCTTTGTATGATTTAATTCTTGTTTTAGAGCAAAGTCATTGCCCTGAAAACAACCACAAATCCACCATATATTCACTTGATAACAAACCCTTCACTGGGTACAGACACATTTTACTTTTCCAACTTGTTTTCAAAACAAAAGTCATAAAATTTCAAACAAAGAAAGTCACAGGATGTTCCTTCTGTAACATCATAGTTTTCCAAAAAGATTTTTCAAGCATGTTGTCGGAATCACACTTGTCCCTGTGGAAATGATGTTGGGACTTCCTTATTATTACAACTGAACCACTTCCACACTTGGGAGTGATAATTTGGACTAAGTCACGCCCATTCCTTGTTACTTCCAATGCACTTATCAATTGTCGAAGTGGAGTACTGAA
The DNA here is from genome assembly GCA_011037825.1 of Carya cathayensis. NCBI lineage: Eukaryota > Viridiplantae > Streptophyta > Magnoliopsida > Fagales > Juglandaceae > Carya > Carya cathayensis. The sequence goes on from QGSO01000145.1 coordinate 3,058,825, forward strand.
ACTCACTTTCGAGAATATGACATTGGAGATGAATGTGTTCAACACTTGCAAGATGCTTAGTGGATGCGACGATTTAGATGTGCATGTTGTTGATATGGTATGTGATTTTGACGTCATTAGAGTTAACAAAATCATATGGGCAGTTGACGGAGACAACTGGGTCTCTTTAGTTATCAGATGTGAGATACACGAGTAATTGGCGTAGGCCAGTCTTTCAAGCTCTTGATTTACCAAGAGCCATGAAGTCATCAGAAGAAGAAATCCCAATACTAGAGTTGAAACCACTACCCGAGAACTTGAAGTATATTTTTCTAGGCCTAATTGAGGATACATTTCCAGTGGTCATTTCTTCTCAGCTTGCTTCGAAGCAGGAAGCAGAATTATTAACAGTGCTGAGACATCATCGATGAGCGATAGGCTGGACTATTGCAGACATCAAAGGTATTGACTCTTCAATTTGTACCCACAATATTTTCTGGAAGGAGATGTGAGACCAGTTCGTGATGCACAGCGGAGGTTGAATCCTACCATGAAGGATGTGGTGAAAAATCAAGCACTGAAATTGTTAGCTGTGGGCATCATCTATCCTATCTCCAACAGCAAGTGGGTAAGTCCAATACAAGTAGTACAAAAAAAAACTAGTTTAACTGTTATTAAAAATGCTAATGGTGAGTTGATCCCGACTAGGAAGGCAACGGGCTGGAGAATGTGTATTGACTATTGAAAGTTAAATTCGGTCAGTCAAAAAGATCACTTCCCATTACCTTTCCTAAATCAAATTTTAGAAAAAGTAGCTAGTAATGCTTTTTATTGCTTCTTGGATGGCTTCTCTGGTTATTATAAAATTGCCATAGCACTAGAGGATCAAGAGAAAACCACCTTCACTTGCCCTTTTGGTACTTTTGCTTTTAGAAGAATACCATTTGGTTTATGTAATGCAACTGCTACTTTTTAGCATTGTATGATGAACATTTTTTCTGATATGCCTGATGACATGTGTGAGGTTTTTATGGATGATTTTTCTGCGCTTGAAAATTTTTTTTATGTCTGTTTAAAAAATCTTGCTGTTTTGTTGAAAAGATGTGAGGAAAATAATTTATTGTTGAATTGGGAGAAATGTCAGTTTATGGTCACTAGTGGTTTGGTACTTGGGCATTTAGTTTTTGAACGCGGCATAGAGGTTGACAGGGCCAAGATAGAATTAATATCTCAATTGCCTATTCCTAAAACAGTGAAGGATATTCATTTTTTTCTTGGTCACGCTAGCTTTTATCAGCATTTCATTCAAAGCTTTAGTAGTATTGCAAAACCATTGTGTACTTTATTGCAAAATGATACAACTTTTGTTTGGACTTATGATTGTCAGCATGCTTTTGAGACCCTGAAGGAACACTCAACAGTTGCACCTATTATGCAAACTCCTCGATGGGATAATAAGCCTTCAGTCATTTATTATGCAAGTCATACTTTGAATGATGTACAGAAAAATTACACACCCACCGAGAATGAGTTATTAGCTGTTGTGTTTGCCTTAGATAAATTTCATTCTTACATTATTGGGTCTCATGTTATCATTTTTACTGATCATTCTGCTCTTAAGTATTTGTTGGCAAAGAAGGATGCTAAACCCTAGTTGATTCGTTGGATTTTTTTGCTCCAAGAATTTGACATCACTAATTCGGATAAGAAGGGAGTTGAGAATGTGGTAGCTGATCACCTGTCACGACTGCAGCTACCTGATGTATCTACATCCATTCCTCCCTTGAATAAAGATTTTCCTGATGAGCATCTTTTTGCAGTGTCGTGTGCTCCATGGTTCACAGACATTGTGAATTACCATGTCACTGATTGGATGCCAGAGCATTGGACAACTCAGGACAAGCGTAAGTACCTTGCATAGGTACGATTTTATTACTTCGACACTCCTTATCTTTTTAAGTATTGTGCTGATTAGTTGGTGCGTCGATATATTTCTGATGATGAGTTTACCTTTATTTTTCATCATTGCCATACTGGGGCTTGTGGAGGCCATTTTACAGCTAAGAAAACTGTTGCCAAAATTTAGCAATGTGGACTTTACTGGCCCACTATTTTTAGAGATGTGGAATCTTTTTGTAAGGCATGTGAGCCTTGTTAGAAACTTGGAAAAATCACAGCACGTAACATGATGCCCATTTCTCCTATTCTTACACTTGAGATATTTGATTGTTGGAGAATTGACTTTATGGGACCATTTCTAAATTCATTTGGAAATTCTTATATTTTAGTTGTCGTGGATTATGTTTCAAAATTGGTAGAGGCCATACCTTGTAGAACAAATTATCATAAGGTTGTCATCCGTTTCTTAAAAGAATTGTTTGCACGTTTTGGCATGCCCAAGGCGATTATTAGTGATGGGGGTTCACATTTTTCTAACAAACCTTTTCAAAACCTTACACAGAAATATGGAGTGACCCACTAAGTTTCTACTCCATATCACCCCCAGACTAATGGTCAAGCTGAGTTGGCCAACAGAGAGATCAAACTTATTCTTGTAAAAATAGTCCAACCCACTCGGAAGGACTGGTCTGAAAACCTAGTTGATGCTCTCTAGGCTTATAGGACTGCATTCAAAACTAACTTATGGATGTTACCTTATAGCTTGGTTTATGGTTGGGCTGGTCATTTACTTATTGAGATTCAGCATCGTGCTTTATGGGCTATTAAGCAAATTAACTTTTCACTTGATGCTGCCAAAGGTTTAAGAAAGTTGCAGATTTCGGAGTTTGATGAAGCAAGGAGGGAGGCCTAAGACAATTCTCACTTGGCAAAGGACCGAATGAAGGCCATGCATGACAAGAAGATCCATGATAAACATCTTGTCCCTGATCAGAAAGTGCTCCTCTATAATTCTAGACTACATTTTTTCCTGAGAAGCTGAAATCCTGATGGAGTGGGCCGTATATTGTAAAGGAGGTTCATCCTCATGGGATGGTAGACATTGTCAATCCGAAGAATGGCAATAGTTTCACTGTCAATGGACAATGTCTAAAGCCGTTTATGATTGCCTTTGATCTAAATGAAGAGATCTTGCTTGTGCAAAACCCCAGGGAAGTATTCTGATTTTGATTTATTTATTTATTTATTTATGCCCTTTACGGCTTTCTTCCATTGCATTTTATCTTTTATTTATATTTTTTGTTTTACTTTCATTTTATATCACATGATTGGTTGTCCGTGTTGCTTACTTATTCTTGTGCACTTTGTTTTCTTTCGTTCGATTCATTGAGAACCATGTCTCTCACTAGTTAGGGGGTAGTGTGTGTGCATAGATTAAAAAAAATTGCATTGATGTGATGTGCATTGATACATATATGATTGACACACACTTTATGTCTAGTATTTTGTGAAATTTGAGCACCTTGGTGGAGTGGTTGAGCAGAATTATTTTGTGAAAATTTATTTTCAGCCTTGAGCATAGAGCATGATGTCTGATACATCATATTTTGTTGATATATGGTTTGAAACACTGGGCTGCAATACTTATTGAGATGAGACTTAATAAGATTTATATAGAGCGAAGGAAAAAGTTTGAAGGACATTTTGCACATGCTTACACCTGTAGTGTTCATCATTTACTGTCTACTGATTTAACATAGGAGAAGTAAACTGTAGAACTACTGAGCCATGCTATAAATAAAAAAAGAACAAAGTAAAAAAGAATGAAAGAAAAAGGATTCGAAAAGAATCAAGAAAAAAAAAAAAAGAAGAAGGTAAAGGCAGCTTAGTGAACTTTCCTAAGTATAGGGCTAGAAATAGTTACCCTAACTTTGGGGGTTGAGTGTTCAACCTTGAAATAGAGTTGGCATGAAAACTGCTAGTTCCTTGAATTTTGAGGTAGTTAGAATCAGCAATGATTAATCTTAATGTTAAAAAATCCTATGACAAATCCTGGCTAGTAATGAGGAACATACAACCGTGTAGCTACACACACACATCTGAGTTCTGAGACATTTTCCTCAATTCTATGTGAATGATTGTTTAGACAGTCTTGGTGGGTATAGCTCCTGGGGTTAAGTAGTCATGGATAACCTTTTGTGAGAATTCGGAATTGTATTTGATTGTTGTTGTTTGAATTTCGATCTTTATGCAATATTCATCTCAACTAATTTTCACTATTTTGCTCAGGGACTAGCAAAATGCTAATTGAGATGTGTGATTGAACTGAAATATTGCATATTTTTATATATTTAGAACTAATATATTTTAATTATTTCATTACATTACTATTGGTTTTAGATGGAAAAATGATTAAGATTCATAAATCCGAGTTGTGATTTAAATTGATAAATAACATGATTTTTTCTTAATATTATAACTAGTGATTTAATTGGACAATATTCCTTTACATGCATAATATATTTTTGATATTCTATTCTTTTATTTTATTTCTAATTTTTATTTTTATTTTTTTTATATAGGCTAAGAAATGAAAATGGACTTACAGGGCACGACACATGCATTTTAGTTGGACATATATGACTTTTTCTATGGGAATTTGAAGGTTCGACCTGGGGGAGACCAGCAACATATAATATCATTTGACGCCGCACGACTATTTTTGGGTTTAGTTAAAATTCAACTCACGCATGGCACCCAATATTATCTCTTGGATTAATTCATTAAAGCCACACGGAATGAATTGCACATGGAGACTTTCACCTACGGAACAGACTACTTTATTATTTTGGAGGCATTATATTCAAAGGCACCACACATAGCAATTTTGGCCTTTTGGGGCATTTCGGTCGTAGAACATTTATTCTCTTTGGAGCATTTTTCAGCCACATCAATTTTATTTCTTTGAGCATTTTTTAGGCCGCACATATTTTTCTCTTGGGGGTCTTCCATTCAATGCCTCACGGAATTATTAATTGGTAGAAGAGGAATTGTAGCACCTTTGAAGAGCTCCTTGAGTCCAATTGTTGTTACAGTCCAGCCTCATCCACTGCTTTCAATCTCCATCTTTGTTTATTTGGCTTGATCTTTTTATTCCCTACTTTTCATTTAATTTCAATTTGAAGTTTATGGTGTATTCTTAATATTTTTGGCTTAAAAGTATGGGCAGTTTATTTGTTGATTATTTTATGTTATGTTAGTTATTTTTCTTATTTCTTTGAGATTCCATTAAATATCCATTACAATTACATTTTAGATTAGTTTCAGTTTATTATTTAATATTCAGATTAATTAAAATTGTTTAGCGTACTTGAATCTTTAATTATTAATTTCAATTTATTAGTCTTTTATGTTCCATTTTGACACTCAAAAAAATCCAAAAGTATGAATCTAGTCTATAACTAGTGCCTTTTTTTTTTATTTCCGTTGCACTCTTTTATTTATTGTACATACCACCACTTTGGTTTGTGAAATTTTTCACCATTTTATATGAGTTTGGATTTAAGCAACTTTTTCCAAGGAAATGATTTAGGAATTTTATTCCTAATTATTACACGATATCTTCCTACACTTGGGATAGTCTTTGTGCTACTCATTTTTGAGTAAGTCATTGATCAATTGAATAGTGACCTAAACCTTCATGATTAAACCTTGTAAAGGAGGTAGAAGAAGGCCATAGGTGCAATGGGCTGTATTGGTGCAAGAAAAAATTTAAAAAAACATTAAAAAGGAAAAACAAAAGAGATTTACACAATGGGGGCTAATTGGGTAAGCTTTCACCTGAGTATTTTGAAGTAGTTCCAAGGGAAAATAAAAAGGGAGGTGGCATGGGGAAGTGAGGCAAAAAGATGCAGAAAATTCATGAAATATGAAGGTGCAACTAGTTTGCATTCAACCACACTTCCTAGGGGAAATAGTTGGGTTTTTGGCTTCTCTTGTGAAATGTGTTTTGGCAAACTCTTAGGTCTGATTTTGGGGGACATCATGAGGGTTGAGTGGTGCATAAAAACCTTTGAAAAATCAGGGAAGAGTTGTGACTTTGGGGTTGGTTTGATGAGGTGTGCATGGTGCACCAAGGGTGCCGATTGATGGTTGTGTTGGCATTGTCAAGGCTTGGTTCCAATTAACATGGGTTGGGTTGGTTCTAATCTTCAAGGATTTTCTAAGAGTGATTCAAAACAATTATAAAATCTAAAAATTTCAGATCGTAAATGTGAAGAAAAATAGTTTAAAGAAAACTATGTAAAAAATCATGTTGTGGGTTACTATTCATGTGTGAGATGATTAGTGCTTCTTAACTCCAGATAGAGGCTTAATCATGATTGGGAGGCAGCCCTAGGGGCTTGTGGTTTATCTTGGGTTAAAGTGAAACCTATGGTATGGTGTATGTGGGCTCCAATTGGAAGAATGAAATAAAAGACAAGGTTTTGAGTTTCAAGGGTTAGACTTTTGTTGGGCCAAATGTGCAAGTCTTGGTTGTGGGTTTTGGAGTGAGTTATTATATGGACATTATGTTCAGATTTGTGGGGCCTATCTATGGACTCAAAGACCTACTAGGTTGGGTCCTAATCTTAGGTCTTTCTTAGGTTGGGCCAATGGCCTATACTCTTTACCAAGTTAGGCCCAAAGGCATTATGTCCAATACATTGGGCCTCTTTTCTAGTGTCCTTTATGAAGGGCTTCAAACCTTATATCTCCCAAATGGCCTAAGGCTTTTTAACATCTTAACCTTAGCCCATCGCATCCTAAAGTCCTATGTCTATTGACTCACTCAAAAATGAGTAACACAAAAGCTATCCCAAGTATAGGAGGATGTCGTGTAATAATTAGAAATAAAATTCCTAGATCGTCTCCTCGAAAAAAGTTGCTTAAATCCAAACTCGTATAAAATAGTGAACAGTTTCACAAACAAAAGTGGTAGTATGTACAATGAATGAAAGGATGCAATGGAAATAAAAAGGGCACTAATCGTAGACAAATTCATACTTTTGGGTGTTTTTTAGTGTCGAAATGTAACGTAAAAGACTAATAAATTAATATTAAAATTAAGAATTCAACTACCCTAAACAATTTTAATTAATCTGAAAATTAAATAATAAAACTGAATTTAATCTAAAATATAATAGGAATGCATATTTAATGGAAGTTTAAATAAATAAGAAAAATAACTAACATAAAATAATATAAATAGCAAATAAAATGCCCAAACTTTTAATCCAAATATATCAAGAATACACCATAAACCTCAAATTGAAATTAAATAAAAAGTAGGGAATGAAAATATCAAGCCAAATGAACGGATATGGAAATTGAAGCAGTGGAGGAAGCTGGACTGTAGTAGCAATTGGACCCCTCAACAAGTTCTTCAATGGCACTGCTGCAGCGTAAAAATAGTGTGCAGCACTGATTTAATTCTAGAGAAAAAAATATCTTGAAGTGCGGCGCTCTAATGCTCTCTAAAGAAATAGAAGTCTTCGGCGTTAAAATGCCCAAGGGAAAAAGTGTCTCTGCGGTGCTGAATGAATCCCTGGAATATATTTTGCCATCCTCGAGGTCAAAGACTCAAAGCTCCCCAATCCAATTACGTTGCAGCGTGAATTTTTCCAATAGGAAGATAAAATGTGTTGCCGAGTCAAAGTCCCAATCTCCAAATCCTTCCATGCAGCACTCTTCAATCTAGAGAAAAAGGTGTGCCATAGGTCAAAAGTCCAATACAAGTAAACCTCCCTATCCATGCCATGTGTGAAAGACCAAAAAGCCAAAAAGCAAGTCACATTTAATCTCTTCAAAAGTCAAGTGAAGTCTTTTACGGAAAATAAAAAACAAAAAGCTACCCACTTTCCTTTTATTTTGTATATTTTTCTACCCACATGCTTCATCTATTTATATATTAAAAAAATAGAAATCAGAAAAAAAAAAGAATAAAATATCAAAGATGTGTTATGCATGTGAAAAAATATATATAATCCAATTAAACCTCAAGTTATAAATTAAGCATAAATTTATGCTATTAATCAACTTAAATCATAACTTGGATTTATGCATCTTAATCATTTTTTCCATCTAAAACCAATAATAATGTAATAAAAGAATTAAAATATATTGGTTCTAGATGTATAAGATATGCAATATTTCAACTCAATCATCCATCATGTAGGGCCTAAAGTCTTATTTCTCCCAAGTTAGGCCTAAGGTCTTTGTGTCTATCATTAGCTCATCTTATCTTAGTAAACTAAGGCCTTTATTAAACCACTTTTGGCCCTTTTCTAAATCCATCCAACATTAAACCCAATCGCTTAGCCCATCAACATGACATGTATCATTCTTCCATTGGCCTCTTGGCATCTTTCCTCAAAATTAACAAAGCACAAAAATCTTCTTAAAATACCAACAAAATTGATAATGTAAGCTTCTTTGCCAACTCAAACTCCAAAAACTTCCTCTCTTCAAAAATCATAATTTATACTAGCTAGGATCATGGGTGCTAAAGCCAATTCCTAAGGAGATTTTTAGGTGGGGTGTTACATCCTCCCCCCCTTAAAAGAAGATTTCATCCTTGAAATCGGGGTATAAGTTAGTAGCGAAACACAAGCATACAACACACAGAGACTATGTACATACTCACCAAAGACTCTAACATCCCGAACTAGATGAGAAATCCTCAACAACATCCTCATTATCCTACACCTCCTCCTGAGTTTGATAGAAGAAGGTATCTTCCTCCAAGTCGTAGTACGTATTAACTCATTCTTCTAAGTCCCATTAGTGTTCAGTCGATGCTCCTTTATCTTTAAAGGTCCCTCCTCACAGTATCATTCGTGGTAAAAAGAGGAGTCAGATGACTCTAAGTTATCCTTGGAAGAGATAACAAGATACAGTGGTTCCTGGTTTCCTTGGCATAGCTCGACCACTCAACTAGATTTTGGTAGATCTTGCAGTGTGTGGTTGGTTGAGTTATTTCTCTCTTCTTGGCATTTAAGCTAGCGAGTCTTGGTCTCACTAGTCCAATTTGATCAAGTCTAGGGGTGGTTGACGTTCCTCATGTGATAGTACTCATTTGGTTCTAATATTTCCCTTCCCTTCATGACCTAATAAGTGCTTCCAATTATATTCCAACTTTTCTCTTTGGGTCCAAGAAGAGGGAAACATAGTATCCGACCTCCTCCTTCTACACTCTTCTCTCTAGTGGCTTCTTCAATGTGGTGATTTCGCCAAAGTAGCCTACCAGAGAATTTTTCTGATTTCTAAGTTCCTTTTCTTTCCAATCCATAATCTACACAAGAACTTCCTCATATGAAAAGTTAGATTGTAACAAAAATGTCCTCCAAATCTTCAGGTTGAAAATTATAGCAGCTAACTCTAAGTCGTAGGTGGGGTAATTATGTTTGTGGTTCTTCAATTTTGGGAAGTATAAGAGACAACGTGTTCATCTTACATAAGCATGCATCTAAGTCCTAATTTAGATGCATCGTTGCATACCACATAAGGCTTAGGTAGTTTCGACAATGCTAAAACCGGTGTGGTTGTTAGCATTTTCTTGAGCTCTAGAAAACTTAGCTCACATCTCTCTGTCTAGACATACTTAGCGTTCTTCCTAGTTAGGGCGATGAGCGGACCTGATAATTTAGAGAAACCGTCAATAATAACTTGCTAATCCTAAGAACCTTTAGTCCTCAGGTATATTGGTAGGACACTGCCAATCCATTACCACTTCAATCTTACTAGGATTAACCACTACTCCATTACTAGAAATCACATGCCCTAAAAACTTCACTTCCTCGAGCCAAAATTCACACTTATTGAACTGAACTCCATTTTCCTATTTTGGGGGGGGGGGGGGGGGGGGCAAGGGTAACCCTGGTAAGTCATCTGTGGATACCTTAGGAGAATTCTCAAGTACAGATATCCCCCAAATCTCTTTATCCCTACAAAAGTCTTCAACTATGAAAGCTAGATAGGCTACAACACCATTAGCGATGCAATTTCTAACTTGCAAACTTGAGCCTAAAGGGGGAACAACCTTTACAGTTCCTCTTATATAATAGATCCTACCAACCTCGGGTGAGTCAAACACAATCTCTTTCCTTTGGCAGTCTATCTTGGCATAGTATTTGGATAACCAATCCATTCCTAATATCAAATCAAACCCCAAAAGACTGAACATAATCAGGTCTGCCTCCATAATCCTTCCATCTAAACTTCGAGGGAGATATTCTAATGAATCGGGTACACATGACTACACTTCCATCGGGAATTGTAACTACTACTATTTGAGGTGGTGATTTTGTCGACAGGTAACACATTCATGCAAACATCGTTGACACAAAAGACCTTGTTGTGCCAGAGTCAAATAAGGCACATGTTTTATATTCGTATAGCATAATATTACCTAGAGCATAATCATGAATTGCCATATACCTAGTAGCTAAATTCAAAAGGCTACTTTTTATAAAAGAGAGGGGTACTAAGGGAAAACACCAATAATGACTTCTATCTCCTCTACTTCTCCAGCGGTATTGGCATAAACGCGAGCTTGGGCATCTCTAATTCAGGTTGTTACTTAGGGTTAGGAGCATTTCTATCTCCTTGTGTATTTTGAGGGTATTCCCGAATCATATGGCCAGGCTGACCACATTTGAAACATACCCTCAATACAAGTTTGCACTCTCTGCCTTGGACCTTTCCACACTTTCGGCAGGTAGTAGGTTGGGTAGGCATAACGTCCTTTCCCTTGTTAGATCCTTGTACTATCCTCCTCTTGATATTACTTCCACCCTCAGTGAAGGGAGAAGCCCTCCTTTCCACGTTAATCTAAGTCGTGACGTTTCATTGCTTCGCTTCAGCTATTGCGGCCACATTGACTAACTCCTTGAAGTTATTGATGCAAAAAACCTGGCTATGTAATTGCAAATCAGGGATTTCAATCCTCCTTGAAACATCTGAGCCTACATCTTTTCAGTGGCGATCAGGTGTGTAGCGAACCTTTCTAGCTCTATTAACTTAGCAGCTTATACTCAACCATGAGGCTTCCTTGCAACAAGGTTGTCACCTGGGGTTACCACTCCATTTGCATTCATCCAAAGTGGACAGAGGAGTTCCACTAGGATAATTCTCCGTCCTCGCCTTTTGGGTCATGAAAAAACTTAATTTCATGCAATGCTTGAACAAAATATATTTCATGATGTGCATATGTAGTAAACTTCACGAAAAATGACATTTATATACAATATGCTAAAATTGTGAGAATTTCACATATCATGTAAGCAAGTAATTAAATGCTAAATGATATTTCATACTCAAAATAACATTTATAATGAATGTAGCATTTATACATCGTAAATAAATTATCTAAGAGTAATTAGAAACTAACTTACAAACTTCTCAGATGCTTAGAAAACTGGTGCGGCTGTAAATAAAGTTATTTTAAGTTAGGAATTACATAACTAGGGAAGATGTTCATATTCAAAAGGTTCAACCAATATTTACAAAACTACCCCTATACTTTCCCAAAATTGCCACTAGGCCCCTAAACTTTCACTATTTATAATTTGACCCCAAACTTTCACAAACCCCATATTTTCTATGTTCAAAATCTATATACTACCTTAGAAATTCAAAAATCACACAACTACTATGTCAAAATTATCCAACCTGTGGCATGCAATTTTGTGATTTTAAACCTATAGCTTCTATGCATGCATGTGTGATCCAATTTCATTAAGCATAAATCCATAAAATTGATATTGGAACATGTTTACAACTTAGAATAATACCACATGAGTTCATCCCAACACTTAGGCCTTGAATAACACCAAATCATTCAAAAATCTTCAAACCACATGTATGCATGATATGTCTAACTTCTCTTTGTCAATCTAAGTTTTAAAGCCTAAATAAATCATGCCTTTTCAATTCCTAACATGATGATAATTGGTTCCTAAAGGTTCATAAGGCCATCCTTGAGGAAATAGAACATGATATACAAGTGCAAACTGAATACAAGTGCAAACTGAATACTTAGATGATCTACACAAGATATTGGATTAAAAACCTATCATGACATGTTGTCTACCACAAATAGAACACCATACTGTATGCGCCTGTTAGAATCAAAGGGTTGAAGGTTTAGATAGAGGTACATAGGAACCATCTTAGTTTAGTGCTAGAAAGATTGAAAGAACATAAGTTGTATGCCAAGTTCAACAAGTGTAAAGTTTGACTCAAAAAAGTGAAATTTTTAGGGCATGTGATTTCGAGTAAAGGAGTAGCGGTTTATCCTAGTAAGATTAGAGCGGTAGTGAATTGGCAGCATCCTACCAATATACATGAGGTCCGAAGTTTCTTAGGATTAGCCAGTTATTACCAAAGGTTTGTAGAGATTCTCTAAACTACCAGGACTTGGATGCATGCTCATGCAAGATGAACACATTGTCGCTTACGCTTCCAGAAAACTTAAGAACCATGAGCAGAATTTTCACCCACGACTTAGAGTTAGCCGTTGTAATTTTTCACCTTAAAGATTAGGAGGACATTTGGTTACAACCCAACTCAATGTACAAGGAAATCCCAATTCAAATTATGTATTGGTCCTCTAGTGAAGGTACTAAATCACAACGTTGAAGAGGCCACTCAGGAGAAAGAGAATGAAACGAAAACAAAGTACCCTTACTTGTTTGGACTATGACTTGTTTGGCATCGCTTCACATCATATCATCCACATATATTCATGCACAATGGCATCCGTTTCTTTTCTTGTGTAACCCAATCCCTTCACAATTATTTTAGCATCAACATGGCCCAAAGCAAGAGAGTAGCACAACTTTTTCATCTGTGGTCGACTCTTAGTGGACTCAGAGAGAGAAATTAGAGTATCATCAAACTCACGTTCTGGGTCACGGTGGATGGGGTAATGTTAGGATTAAGAGGGCTTTACCTCATGAGGAGCGCCAGCCACCTCTAGGCTTTGCCGATTGGAGGAGTGAAACTCAAACCCGTTGGCTTCAACGCCAAGAAGAGGGAAACAACTTGACCGACCACACCACACATGACCAACCAAAGTCCAATCAAGTGGTGGAGCCTTGCCAGACAAACCAAGATTGATTATATCCTACACTCTCTTCCACGAACACCTCGGAGCTGTATGATTCCTCTATCTTGCATACAATACCGCGATATGTTGAAAAATTGAAACTAAAAAATGGTTGTTTTTTAATATAGTTTAGATATTAATATGAGATGATTTCAAATATTTGCGTAAAGAAACAAGTTCTAAACCAAACATCATATCCTCTACCAAAGAAATAGCATGTCAAAGAATCGGTTTTTTTTTTTGCTTTGCATAGATAAACTAAATAGTTACAAGGATATAAGGTTTAGTGGGGTGGGATTCCCCAACAATCATCCCAAAGCAAGCAAAGTAGCACCGAAAATAAAAACAAAAAAGAGAGTTATTAAGCCAAAAGATTTACTCCAACCCATTCCTACAAGGGGAAGCCGCTTTAAAGCAGTTTTAACATAGTCTGATAAATAGACTATAAACGTACGACTAAAAGCTGCAGTCGAAAGGGGTGCGGTACATTTTTTTGATCTGGTCCTACTATAAGAGACTATTCTGACCATATCGTCTTGATCGCTGGCTAAGGAAAGCAGAAACATAGGAAAATAACAACCTAAAGATGACTCGATGCACTGGCGAAGGACCACCACGGATAGTAGTGGTGCGTGTGAGCCCACACGCGCCACTCGTTTGGATAGATTTCTTCTACCATCTGACAGATCGACTGTGACGCCCCCAAATTCTGCTTGGGATTGAACGGACATCTGAAGCGTCGGGACATGCAACATAAGGTTACCTGCCCCCGTTCATGACATATAAGATGCAATGTTCCTAACATGCATCTAGCATTATGCAATATTCGCAGCGGATAATTTTTTTCTTTAGCAATACTATGCACCAAACTAAAATATCCCAAATACTTGAAACATATTTCATACATAAAGGCATACTAAATAGTCGTGATTACCTCACTAGTCCAAAATGGTTGTGATCAAAAGAATACTTGAGATACAACTCCAAAAGTACAAGTAGTAACCTAAGTTAAATACTATGCCATCATCAACATCGCACCGTGGCCTAGTAGTTAACATAAAACTCACACACAGGTTAAAGATGCATGCATGGCAGTAAAAGCATAAATGCATAAATATAGTCGTACATAAGCATAGCATAACTTGACATATAGCATGACATAACCAGAACTTAAACGTGAACTGAACTTGACTTAACATGGCATGAACTTAAGCTTAAAACATAACATGAACAAACAACATAACATGAACGTGAAACATAACATGGACTTGAAATATAGCATGAAGTAAACATGCATAACATAAATAAGAACTTGAAAATAACATAAACTTGAACATAACATGACATAAACGTGAACTTGAGACATAATGTGAACGTGAACATAACATAATATAACGTGAACTTGGAACATAACATGAACATGAACATAACATGTATGTAGCATAACATAACATGACTTGATCTGCAACTTGACTTATCATGTATTTGATCTGAAACTGGACTTAACATAAACTTGGAATATTATTCAATTGTCTTGATTAATAACGTGCGTTAATACGTACTCCACAGTTGTTGTGGCCCCACGTATTCAAGTAACATAAAATATAATACGTACTCCACAGTTGTTGTGGCCCCACGTATTCTACGTGTCACAATTGCTGTGTCTCACGTAGTGTATGCTCCACAGTTGTTGTGGCCCCATACTTCATGCTCCACAGTTGTTGTGGCCCCATGAATACACATAACATAAAATATAATACGTACTCCACAGTTGTTGTGGCCCCACGCATTATAAGTAACATAAAATATAATACGTACTCCACAGTTGTTGTGGCCCCACGCATTATAAGTAACATAAAATATAATACGTACTCCACAGTTGTTGTGGCCCCACGCATTATAAGTAACATAAAATATAATACGTACTCCACAGTTGTTGTGGCCCCACGCATTATAAGTAACATAAAATATAATACGTACTCCACAGTTGTTGTGGCCCCACGCATTATAAGTAACATAAAATATAATACGTACTCCACAGTTGTTGTGGCCCCACGCATTATAAGTAACATAAAATATAATACGTACTCCACAGTTGTTGTGGCCCCACGCATTATAAGTAACATAAAATATAATACGTACTCCACAGTTGTTGTGGCCCCACGTATTATCATAACATAACATGTCTTATCTTTCTTAATGCATGAGATATTATTTAATATCATATACTTTTCTAACATGGCGTATACTTGTAAATGGCACAATATGATTTAATCATAAACATTTCATGGCATACATGTATCATATGGCATACTTAACATGGCATACTTATAACATACAGCATTGTATGACAGAAAAGATTGTGTAACAGATAAATATTCATGAGAGATTAAATCATACGTAACAGATAAACATGTAATGACATAGCATGACATGGCATATACGATAACATACATACATAAATTGTAGTTCTCTTACCCATCACACATACACAATAAACTGATAGTAAGTTAGAGGCTAACTTACCTCGATTGTCACGTTCTACGAGAATAAAGTGCGATATACGAGAAACTGTAAAAGGTCATTCTAAAAGTTAGAAATTTAATTACTAACAATTAGAAACATGGAAACAAGTTATCTTAGAGTAAAATTATCATTTTACCCTCTACATGTGGGAAAACGACCATTTTACCCATAACTTAAGGATTTCATATCCTAACTCCAAAAATTTCCAAAATTTACATTCCTCATGTAAATTTTGTTCTAAACTCAAATATCAACTCAGAAAAAAATTTAAAACAAAACAACACTATGGAAAACACACTATGGCCGAAACATCCATAGGCCATTTCTCTTGATTTTTGTTACAATTCCTTCCAACTTCAAAACTCATGCTTAAACCAAAATTTTACAACAAACATCTTCCAATCCTAAGTTTAAAACCATACTTGAAACATCCATTTAGAAAAAGCTAATAATCAACACCAAACTTTTTTGTAAAAAGATCAAAACACTTGAATCACAAGCTTTGTCCTTAAATCAAAACATCTCCAAGAATTCCAAAAAATCTAATCTTACTTCTAACATATTCATAACATCATCCTCAGATAAACCATGCTTTAAATCATCAAACTAAAGTCACCAAAATCACAAAAATAACACTTGGAGTTTTTGATTTTACACTTAGTCCAAAAACAGAAACTTTTTCTTAACTAGCTTTGATAAATCTCTTGATCAATGGCTTAAGAAGGTGAGATCTTTGAAATAAAGTATCACATGGTTTAAAAACGTGTCCTAAAGAATATCCAACCATCAAAATTAAAATCACATGGCTAAAACCCAATAAAACATGGATCTAACCTAAAAACATCAAATCTTAGGCCTAACCGAAATTCTCTTGCATAGAAAAATCATATCTTTGAAACTAATACTAAATATCTCCAAAATAACATCCTAACATGAAAATAAGAGACTTAGGATCATCATATAAAAATATCAAAGCCTTTAGAGTAAGATCAAACCTCAAAATATTCAAACTTTATCCAAATAAAAACTGTTTTGTCACTTCCAGTTTTCATGTTTCTAGATCTAATAAAATCTATCATCAAAATCTTTATTCATGCAACAAAACCTCAATGAAAACTCTTAAACACATTCTAAGAACACTCCATAAAATTTTCGGACCAAGATATATCCATTAGCTTGGTCAAAAACTCCAAAACATAACACACTCTCCAGATTCACGCCCAGAATGACCTTTCCATGGTTAAAAATACTTTTGACCGACCAAATGACCATGGAATGATACGAAAAATACATCTACGGAAACTAGACTCAAAGAGGAACAACTTTTATGAAGGAGTCATCGTGTGAAAATACTTACAAAGGGTCGAAAAACTCCACGCAAAAAGACCCAGAAATCTGCCCGAGAGAGCTCTTTTGGGTTTCTCTCTAAGAACGGGGTGAAGAAATGATTAAAGTGAAGTAAGTGTGTCTTGCACGACTCAAGACTTCTGTAGGGAGAATATTTGGACCTTAATGATCATTGAGTGGAGGTGTAGACATGTGACATAATGTAGAGGATAGTGGGGGGCAAAAGACAACTTACAAAGGCTATGAGACATGGGACTTGATGGGGTGGGTTCCTCCATATTAATGAGTGCAACTTGATGCAATGAATGGTCTGCCAAGTGGGGGAGGAAATTTCTCCAAGAAGCTATGCCAAGGTGGCCAAAATTCGTGGGCTTTAGTGGGCCTTAGTGGGCCTCAACCAAGTGGGCTTCAATTTGGGGTTTAAAGGGGGTTTGGTTAGGGTTTGAGATGCTATCAAGCCCAAATCCAATTTTTCTTGGCCCAATCAAATTTCTAAGGTTTAAAATGTTGGATAAAGATGTCATAATAGGAATTTGAGAAATTAATAGCATGTGAAAGTGATTTAATCAAGTGATTAAACACAATACTAGAAATTGGATCAAAAAGGGTTTGAATGCCAACTTTAGGGTTTGGGGAAACCGTTTAGGGTTTCGGTTTCAACCAAGTTTTTGGGGTTTCAAAAGGATTCCAACCATTTAGGGTTTTACTAGGGTTGAAACCCTCTTCATCTAACTCAATTTGGTTGATCAGATGAAAAAAAACTGTTTTGCTTAGGTGGCATGATCTCACACATTGATTTCCTTCACAAATCCATCTAATGGTTTCTCTTTGTGCCAAGTATCTAATACTATTCATTATGTGTGGTTAAGATCTTGCCAAGTGTCCAAATAAAACTTCTCTAACCTAATTTGGACATTTCACACTGTGATTTTGAAACCACTGCACTTAGTACGCTTATCGAGGTTACTATTCACTCCGAAAAAGTGCATAATAAACTTAGTACTGAAAAATCCTAAATATTCAACTGAGTCTAGTGGCGTAAACTATAACGTAATCTGACACTTCTAACTACCTCAAACAAATAAAATCACATTTCTGGCACCATAGTGAGTGATAAAACTAATTATGTTGACATACTAGAACTTATGCGATTAGCCGATTCGTAAAAACTTATGGGGTTTTCACGAGATTTCTAATGTCTATAGAAATTCCACCATTGAATTTCTAGCGGGCTGTTACATCCTCCCCTCCTAAAAAAAAGATTTCGTCCTCGAAATCGACGCAAGTACAAACATAAAACACGCTTAAAACACTGTAGATAGTTTGAAAAAAAAAGAACCGTCCGTGACCCGACAAGTGCTGCAAAGTCTCGGGGCCTACTCTATGAATTTAATACGGCTAGTGATTTGAACAAACGCCTGATGTTGATGACAACCGTGATTGAAGGCTTTGAGTTTCTATAAAGAAACAGGATCATCTTCATCCATCGGAAAGAAAAAACATCGCTTCTTGACCTGTGTTTTGTTTTTCCATAACAAAATAATGGCTGGGCAAAACTCTTCCACTAATGTTCCAGACTTGAATCAGGAACCCTTGACGCATCAACCATCAATCTTCTCTCCTGAGGTCGTCAATACTACGATAGGAGCAGCGAACTGTTCTTCTAGTAGGACTGATTCTGAGATTATTACAGAATCATGGAAGCTCAGTAGTCAATATGCTGCCTCTGTTACGATCATGTCTCGGAGGTTACTGGCGAGGGTAAGTGAGATTGATCATCTTAACATCCAAATATCTGAGTTACAACAGAAGCTTGCTAATAAGGATAGAGAAAATAAAAGGCTACAGCAAGAAAACCAAGAGTTGAAGAAATTTGCAGATTGGTATGCTCATGATCTGCAACCACGAATAGAAGAGCTGGAACGAGAAAGGATTCAGATACAGGGTCAACATCGGCAGCTAACAGCAGAGGTTCATCGTTTTCTAGAGAAATAGGGACAAACTACTGTTAATCTAGCTGGCTTAGAAAGAAACTTTTGACAAAGCGTGTCCAGCAGATCTTGTATTTCTTTTGACTAAATAAGATTTGAAGAGATAAAAGTTTGTCTTCTTCTTTATGTTATCTCTATAAAATCAGTCTTCAACTCAATCCAATATGCATCAAAACTTATTCTCATCTCTATAACTCCTCTGCATTCCTTCAACATTCTCGCCTTAAGTTTTCAATTCTTTTCTCCATGGCTCACTCTTCTAACATTTCTCTAGATCCAACCATGAGGTATTCAGCACCTCAACCTCCTGTCCTTTCTGCAGCTGCCATAGGTGCCATGCTGCAGCAAGAAAATACTAGTATGGCTAATAAGTCAGACTCCGATGCTGTCTACGACTTGGTGAGTCTTGGGACTCGCTACTCATCCTCTATTATTGCTTTTTCCCAGCGGGTACAAGCCAAAAACCATGAGGTTGAAAGGCTTAAAGAACAAATTGTTGTACTTCAACGAATTGTTCAAGAGTCTCACACCAGGGAAGGAATCCTTCGGCAGCAGAATAAACAGCTGAAAACTCTATTGGATTCTTCATTCCGCTTGCCAGCTCCCATGAATAGGGATGACATGATATTGTATGAAGAGAATGAGCGTCTCCAACATGAGGCTAAGAACCTCAAGTTTATGTAGAAGCTTTTTTTTTTTTTTTTAAATCTCTCTATATTTATGAACTCTGGTTTATCCTTTAAGAGATATTCGTAACATGCTTCATACCTATTTCTCTTCTAATCATATATAATCTATCTTCTGGTAAAGGTTTTGTGAATATATCTGCTAACTGATCATGTGTTTGTGAACTCTAATACTATATCGCTTTTCTGCACATGATCTCGAAGAAATTCAAGCCTAATGAATACTAAAATCTCAAGCCTAGTATTTGGTGCATTTCCTAAGGACATGTGGATTTATAACCCAGAGACGTATTGCTCTGATACCACCTGTGACGCCCCCAAATTCCGCTTGGGATTGAACGGACATTTGAAGCGTCGAGACATGCAACACAAGGTTACCTGCCCCCGTTCATGACATATAAGATGCAATGTTCCTAACATGCATCTAGCATTATGCAATATTCGCAGCGGATAATTTTTTTTTTTCTTTAGCAATACTATGCACCAAACTAAAAATATCCCAAATACTTGAAACATATTTCATACATAAAAACATACTAAAAAGCCGTGATCACTACACTAGTCCAAAATGGTTGTGATCAAAAGAATACTTGAGATACAACTCCAAAAGTACAAGTATTAACCTAAGTTAAATACTATACCATCATCAACATCGCACCGTAGCCTAGATGACCGTGTTCAGTTGGTCAGATTCCAATTCTTCTTCGGGTCCTGTAACAAGATCTACCATTCGGGGGGAATGGTAGTTGGGACTACCACAGTGAGATTTATTACAAATCTCAGTAAGTTAACATAAAACTCACACACAGGTTAAAGATGCATGCATGGCAGTAAAAGCATAAATGCATAAGTATAGTCGTACATAAGCATAACATAACTTGACATATAGCATGACATAACCAGAACTTAAACGTGAACTGAACTTGACTTAACATGGCATGAACTTAAGCTTAAAACATAACATGAACAAACAACATAACATGAACGTGAAACATAACATGGACTTGAAATATAGCATGAACGTAAACATGCATAACATAAATAAGAACTTGAAAATAACATAAACTTGAACATAACATGACATAAACGTGAACTTGAGACATAATGTGAACGTGAACATAACATAATATAACGTGAACTTGGAACATAACATGAACATGAACATAACATGTATGTGAGCATAACATAACATGAACTTGATCTGCAACTTGACTTATCATGTATTTGATCTGAAACTGGACTTAACATAAACTTGGAATATTATTCAATTGTCTTGATTAATAACGTGCGTTAATACGTACTCCACAGTTGTTGTGGCCCCACGTATTCAAGTAACATAAAATATAATACGTACTCCACAGTTGTTGTGGCCCCACGTATTCTACGTGTCACAATTGTGTGTCTCACGTAGTGTATGCTCCACAGTTGTTGTGGCCCCATACTTCATGCTCCACAGTTGTTGTGGCCCCATGAATACACATAACATAAAATATAATACGTACTCCACAGTTGTTGTGGCCCCACGCATTATAAGTAACATAAAATATAATACGTACTCCACAGTTGTTGTGGCCCCACGCATTATAAGTAACATAAAATATAATACGTACTCCACAGTTGTTGTGGCCCCACGCATTATAAGTAACATAAATATAATACGTACTCCACAGTTGTTGTGGCCCCACGCATTATAAGTAACATAAAATATAATACGTACTCCACAGTTGTTGTGGCCCCACGCATTATAGTAACATAAAATATAATACGTACTCCACAGTTGTTGTGGCCCCACGTATTATACTAACATAACATGTCTTATCTTTCTTAATGCATGAGATATTATTTAATATCATATACTTTTCTAACATGGCGTATACTTGTAAATGGCACAATATGATTTAATCATAAACATTTATGGCATACATGTATCATATGGCATACTTAACATGGCATACTTATAACATACAGCATTGTATGACAGAAAAGATTGTGTAACAGATAAATATTCATGAGAGATTAAATCATACGTAACAGATAAACATGTAATGACATAGCATGACATGGCATATACGATAACATACATACATAAATTGTAGTTCCCTTACCCATCACACATACACAATAAACTGATAGTAAGTTAGAGGCTAACTTACCTCGATCGTCGCGTTCTATGAGAATAGAGCGCGAAACACGAGGAACTGCACAACAGCTGGAAGAGGAACACTCAAGTCCTTAAGATTTTCAATTCTGAATTAATTGCCATATTATGAGCACTTGCAACACCACGGGCAACTTGAGGTTTCACTATACTCGGAAGAGATAAATTGACTTCAGAAAGCCTTTGCACTAAATCAAGTTCATTAAAAATTATCAATAACAACCAAACAAACAACTCATTTCTCAATCCATATACTCTTAGCCATAGTCAACCACAAGATGACAACCGTCACCCCGGACTATAATCCATATCACCATGCTTCGGGACACTGTCATACAGTTTCCCAACACTACACCATACGTCTACACTTTCTGTTACGCCATCCAACCCTTGTGACACGCCATCGGTGTATCACGACCTAGTACAGAGTACACTCACGTGAACTCTCTTCCATTCACACTACAACACACATCGCTACATACACGCCTCACGGTGCATCGCTACGCGACACGGAGTATGCGCTACGCGTACTTCCTTCGCTACAACACTCATCAACACGATGCACATCACACGATGCATCGCCATACAACACGGAGTACACTACATGCGTACTCCCTTCCTTCTACGACACACATCACTACAGCGCACGTCGCGCGGCGCGTCGCTGCATTACACAGAATACGCTACACGCGTACTCTCTTCACACTACACGCCGTATCACAACTACGGCATCCATCTCACGCCCATACTTCACAGCACAGTCCACAAAACTACAAAATCAAGCCCAACACTTCACAACCACACTTCGCTTCACAACTACGCAGCGAACTCCACAAACACTAACTACACAGTCTACAGCCAACCAAATCAACTATGTTAAACATAAATAACTAAAGATAGAGGGTTATACCATCGACGGGATAACCCGTGCGTCGCTCGCTGTTCGTCACGAACATGCGTCGGAGGAACGTACGTGGCGGTAACACCGCGTACGGTGGCTGTCCACCACATAAAGTGGTAGTTTGGGGCTGAGAAAAGCTAAGCGTGGCCTTGGAAGGCTCATGGTCGCCTTGTGGTGGTCAAAGGTGGCGGAGCACGGCGGCATCACGCCGTGAACAGTAAAACCGAACGGTGGGAGGAACGCGAGGTAGCGAAATGCCATAGAACTTCATGGCAAGCTAGGGAAAGGTAGATGAACATGTGGTGGAGCTGTGGTGCGAGGTGGTGGTCGGACGGTGGCTTATTCATGAGAGATTAAATCATACGTAACAGATAAACATGTAATGACATAGCATGACATGGCATATACGATAACATACATACATAAATTGTAGTTCCCTTACCCATCACACATACACAATAAACTGATAGTAAGTTAGAGGCTAACTTACCTCGATCGTCGCGTTCTATGAGAATAGAGCGCGAAACACGAGGAACTGCACAACAGCTGGAAGAGGAACACTCAAGTCCTTAAGATTTTCAATTCTGAATTTAATTGCCATATTATGAGCACTTGCAACACCACGGGCAACTTGAGGTTTCACTATACTCGGAAGAGATAAATTGACTTCAGAAGGCCTTTTCACTAAATCAAGTTCATTAAAAATTATCAATAACAACCAAACAAACAACTCCTTTCTCAATCCATATACTCTTATCCATAGTCAACCACAATATGACACCCGTCACCCCGGACTATAATCCATATCACCACTGTTTCGGGACACTGTCATACAGTTTCCCAACACTACACCATACGCTCTACACTTCTCTATTACGCCATCCAACCCTTCGTGACACGCCATCCGGTGTATCACGACCTAGTACAAAGTACACTCACGTGAACTCTCTTCTATTCACACTACAACACACATCGCTACGATACACGCCTCACGGTGCATCGCTACGCGACACGGAGTATGCGCTACGCGTACTTCCTTCGCTACAACACTCATCAATACGATGCACATCACATGATGCATCGCCATACAACACGGATTACACTACATGCATACTCCTTTCCTTCTACGACACACATCACTACAGCGCATGTCGCACGGCGCGTCGCTGCATTACACAGAATACGCTACACGCGTACTCTCTTCACACTACACGCCGTATCACAACTACGGCATCCATCTCACGCCCATACTTCACAGCACAGTCCACAAAACTACAAAATCAAGCCCAACAGTTCACAACCACACTTCGCTTCACAACTACACAGCGAACTCTGCAAACACTAACTACACAGTCTACAGCCAACCAATCAACTATTTTCAACATAAATAACTAAAGATAGAGGGTTATACCATCGACGGAATAATCCGTGCGTCGCTCGCTGTTCGTCACGAACATGCGTCGGAGGAACGTACGTGGCGGTAACACCTCGTACGATGGCTGTCCACCACATAAAGTGGTAGTTTGGGGCTGAGAAAAGCTAAGCGTGGCCTTGGAAGGCTCATGGTCGCCTTGTGTGGTCAAAGGTGGCGGAGCACGGCGGCATCACGCCGTGAACAGTAAAACCGAACGGTGGGAGAAAACGCGAGGTAGCGAAATGGCATAGAACTTCATGGCAAGCTAGGGAAAGGTAGATGAACATGTGGTGGAGTTGTGGTTGCGAGGTGGTGGTCGGACGGTGGCTGACGGCGGCGGATCGGCCGTTTGAAGCCATTTTCAGCCTTGGAGAGTGAGAGAGAGTGAGAGCTCTACAAAGCTCCGTTGGTCATGAAATTTCTTGGAGAGGTTCATGAGAATGAGAGGAACAAGATGGTGGTGGTGAAACACCACGGGTGGCCGTGTACGGTGGTGCACGGTGGTGCAACCGAAAGTGTGATTTGAGAGACCCATATGAGAAAGAGTGAGAGTTAGGGAAAAAGAAAGACATGGGGAGGAAGCCCTTGATGAGGTGAATCCATTGGTGGTGCTTGGTGGCTGATTTGGCCGTGTATGGTGGTACAAAATGGTGAAAAGGCCTTAAAGACCCATATGTTTAAGGCCTTAAACGAGAGTGGGTGGCCGGTTTATCTCACCACCGGTTGGAAAGTGTTCACTGGAGGGAGTAGATCACGCCGGTATGGGAGGTGAGGCACGGCGGCCGGAGGTGGCACCAGTAGGAAGCTCAAACCGATTGGTCATGGAGGAAGGCCATCGTGTACGTTGGCCATGGAGAGGAAAGAGAGGAGAGAGAAGAAGAAAAGGAAAAAGAAAAAAAAAAAAAAAAAAAAAAAAAAAAAAAAAAAAAGAAAAAAGAGGAAAAGGAAAAAGTGAAGGGAAAATGGTATGGGGCTAGGTAATTAAATTCAATCTACGTTCGGGATCCTCAAATAATCCAACGATGAGTTAAAACACTGATTTGAAAACGCGTAAGTGTTTTATTTTCAATAAAACACTTTAAATAAAACACTACGAGAAATTAAGGTAGAATATTATTTTATAAACTAAAGTTTATAAAATAATATTTTCTCATCATTATTTAAAATGATAAAGTACCGTTAATTAATCGAAGAGGATAAAATCATTTAAATTAATAAAACACTTAATTACAACACTGAGAGGAATTAAGATAGAATATTATTTTATAAACTAAAGTTTATAAAAATAATATTTTCTTCATCATTATATAAAATGATAAAGTATCATTAATTAATCAAAGTGCATAAAACACTTAAATAAACACTGAGAGGAATTAAGATAGATTATTATTTTATAAACTAAGGTTTATAAAATAATATTTCTTCATCATTATTAAAATGATAAAGTATCTTTAATCACTCAAAGAGGATAAAACCATTTAATTTAAATAAGAGTTTTCAACATAAAATTAAACTTCTTAATATCTTAAAACAACTAAAATATTTAATTTAAGTAATTATCCACAATTATAATATTTTCAGAGCTCATTAAATTATTATAATTGTGTTACTTTAAAAACAAGCTTATCTAATACTTTGAAATCCGGTGGATAAGATCCGGAATACGCCATCGAGGTACAACGCTTAGGATAATTCTGTTCATGATTTTACAGTTATCAGTGAAGAACAAAATAACGTGATTTATGGAATAAGATTAATTATGCACGTGATTTCGGGTGAGGGTAGAGACGAGAGAGATAGTGATTGTTGTCGGGAAAGAATCCAAAACTGATTGCCATGCTGTCTAATATATGCGAAAAATAAAGAGAAGGGTGAGGAGATAAGGCTAAATTTTAGCGAGCTGTTACATCGACAGTTGGGGAGTCCATTAGAGGGGTGCGTTTCAATCGAAGATGGCTGGCAAGCGGTAGATTGGAACATCTTGGTACTATCACTAAAAATTGTAAAAAGAAACTAGAAATAAACCTAAAAACAGAGGTTGGCACAAGGGGGTTAGGAGACGAATAGCCAGGCAAACCAGGATTGATTATATCCTACACTCTCTTCCACTGACACCTCATAGCTGTATGATTCCTCGGTGTTGCATACAATACTGTGAAGAGGGATCTCCAGAGATCAAAGATGCATTGGCTAAACAATGGAGGGAAATGGAAGAACGAGTTAATGCATACTAATATAGAAAAACTCATAAACAGTATATCTAAAATGAATTCTAAAAAATTCTCAAATATTATTAAAAGCATTCTTAGGTCTCATTTCGTTACACAGATGAGATAAGATGAAATGTGAAATATGTAAATAATAGTGAGATAATTTGTAAATAACAGTGAAATGACTTGAGTTAAGATTTTTATTGGGTTTTGAGAAAGGAGAAAAAAAACGTTGAATAAAAATATTATAAAGTTAAAAGAGGGTTAAAATATAATTTTTTTAACATAATTTTTATTTTAAAATTTGAAAAAGTTGAATTGTTTTTTATGTTTTGTTTGAAAGTTTAGGAAAGTTGTAATGATTAGGTAATTATTATACCAAAAAGTTGAAAAAATGAAATTAAAAAATAATTGTTTTTCAATATTGTTTAGATATTAATATGACATGAGATGAGATGAGATGATTTCAAATATTTGCAAAAAGAAACAAGTTCAAAACCAAACATCATATCCTCTACCAAAGAAATAGCATGTTAAAGAATCACTTTTTTTTTAGCTTTGCATAGAGAAACTAAACGGTTACAAGGATATAAGATTCAGTGGCGTGAGAGTCCTCAACAATCATCCCAAAGCAAGCAAAAACAGCACCGAAAATAAAAACAAAAAAGCGAGTTATTAAGGCCAAAAAATTTACTCCAACCCATTCCTACAAGGGGAAGCCGCTTTAAAGTGGTTTTAACATAGTTTAATAAATAGACTAAAACCTACGACTAAAAGTTGCAGTCAAAAAGGGTGAGCTGCATTTTGTTGATCTGGTCCTATTATAGGAGACTATCGTGACCATATCGTCTTGATCGCTAGTTAGAGAAAGTAGAAATATAGGAAAATAACAACCTAAAGATGACCCGATGCACTAGCAAAGGATCACCACGGATAGTAGTGGTGCGTGTGAGCCCACACGCACCACTCGTTTGGATAGATTTCTTCTACCGTCTGACAGATCAGCAGCTGGGGAGTCCATTGGAGGAGTGCGTGGCAATCGAAGATGACTGGCAAGTAGCAGATTGGAACATCTTAGTACTATCACTATAAATTTTAAAAAGAAACTGGAAATAAACCTAAAAACAGAGGTTGGCACAAGGGGGAGGTTGGCAGGGGGTAGGAGACGAATATCCACCCCCCCGTGGTGTCCCACGGGTGGAGACGCTATGATGGCGGGCTGTGGGTAGAGAGAAAACTAAGAGAGAAAACATCAAAATAAGTCACTTGGCAATGAAATGTTTCATCCATGTCAAAGAATCAGTTAGACCTAAAGGATGGGTCTTAATCGAGATTTTTTGTCTTTTTCTTTTCATTTTAGAAAAAAATAAAATTAAAAAGAGTTTGATATTATTAATGAGAAATAATTTGTATTAGACTCAAATAGATAAATTTCATACAAGCTCTTGTAAAAAAGTAGACCTCATCTAAAAATAACGTAAAAAACTATTTTTTATTAATAAAATTCATTTTTTTTACAATAGGTCTCTACTCTCCACTCTTTTCAACAAAAATAAAAAATAAAAAAGGATAATAGAGGTCGGCTTTTAATTTAGGATACTGCAAGCAGGCCGCCTGCTAGTGTATTTAAAATTTTTATTTTTTCTTTTATTTTATTTTCATTATTTTTTTAACATCTTTAATCATTAAAAAAATACACTTCACTAATAGTCACTTCTTTAATCATTAAATAAAAATAATAATAAATAAAAAAATTAAAGTAATCAAGTAGTAAGTTTGAGCGGTAACTTTGAGGGGCTTTACTAGCATTTCTTTAGAAGTAATGCTAGTTACAATATTCAAATTGACAAATTCCATACAAGTCCTTATAAAAAAGTAGATTTCACCTAAAAAATTGTGAAAAATATTATTCTTTATTAGTGAGACTCACATTTTTATAAAGGGTTTATATAGAATTTATCTATTTAAAGCTTGTACCTAACATTACCTAGTATAAATAACTGGCTTGATTCTTTCTCCTCGTTTTCTCTACAGATTGGCAGCGATTTGAATACCTCTCAATCTGGAAGGAAGCTACAGGGTGGATTCATAGCAGATCAGACAGTTTTCCTCATGAATTTAATTTCTGGCGTGCCTCTTGCTGATGCTGTCGAGAACAATTTTACCAAATACACTCAACAATACGCCACATATTATTATTCTCCCTGTGGTGGGCGGGCCTCTACAAATTTAATTTGAACAGCACAGCCAATTCTGGGTTCTCTTGCTGACACAAAGTACTACACATTTGAACTCAACTACGAGCCACTCTTTTGAACCAAAATTCAAACAAACACTACGAGTGTGTTTCTGCGGTCTATATAAATGGCGGTAGAGTACCATTTACAGCTTACCTATGCCTCTATAAACATCAACCATATATGAGAAAATCAGACAACGAAGTTGTGACTTCTCTGGATACGTGAAATACTGAGCAGCTACACAAACTATATAAGAATAAGCCACGCTCGAGTAGACACAACAGAAAGAAACTTAAGTATGGAGCATATAATTAATAAATGATAAGATAATCAAGAAAAATCACTATTTTCAGAATTTAAGGCAGATGAAAGTATTCAAACACACCGTGAGCACAGATGCAGACTTGTGGGCACATGTGCATAGACGCGTAAGAGAGCGAAAGATAAGAGAGCTTTGGCTTATAATGCTAAAGACAGTTTACGGAACTTTCAAATATCGCACTTGATACGTCTCAATCAAGCAAAAGTCAGCCATACAGCCCATATGATTCTTGAAAACATGACAACTACGGCATAATTAAGTAAATGGATCATGAAAATGGACACGAAAGCCAGTATTTTGAAGCATTGCAGTAGCAGCAGCAGAATTCCGGATGCACGTTGCTTGAAGATTCTAGTGACCATACTTCTGAAACTCCCACTCGCTGTTATCTGCATAACAGCGATAAAATTAGACAGAGTCAAGAAAGGAAATGAGTAGAGTTCTACAAATGACAGAGTCAAGAAAAATTAGAAGGCCAGTTTTAAACACAGAGCATACCTAAAGGACACACTTGACGAGTTTTGAGCCATCGGCTGATGCAATGGAAATGGAAGGCATGGTTGCAAACCCCTACAGCAGCAAAAACCAGAGTTTCATATAAAAGTCATGTAAGCATGAGTGCAAAATGCAATAACAATAATCAGCTGGATTGCTTCCTCAAATAGATAACAAAACATGCACAGCGCACACAACACTACAAAGAACAATAATGGGTGATTGGCAACACCATCCCATGATTGAGAGAATCTAAATAAACGTCTGGACTGATGGTCAACTCTCCAGTCTCCATGCACAGCTTTGTGGACTTCAAGTTATAGGCTGCTTGTTGCTGCTACAGGCTTGGCTTCTTTGAATTGAATGACAAGTCATAGGCTACACATCATGTGAATGCAACCTGATTTTTATTTATTTTTTCATGTATTTAGAACTTTGACCATAAAGAAAAAATAACTCTGCCCTTTGCGGCTTTCATCAAAAGATGAGACTTTCTAAAATAAAACCCGCTCCTTAACCACGTTTTCTTTTGATATTTGATTCGTCACAGAACAGCCTCTTGCTCAAAGAACAGCCTATCCCACAACAAATATTACACAGAGAGATGGGTTGGCTGGCATTGGCATGATGCAAAAGTGTTCGTGGTGCCTGCTGTATAGTTCTCTGGTTGGTCGGCTGATGGCAGTAGGAGGTAGGGCAGTACCTGCAATGGGCTGTGCAAGGGTTTGGTGATTATTGATGCAATGCTGAGGAGCTCATCTGATGGAAGGCGTGAGCCTAGATGCTAGCTGTGTGTACTTGTGATTGTCGCAGCTATCACAAACAAAATGATGAGCTTGTGTGTGTTTAACAGTTGGACATTGGAGTATGGTTGGAGATTTGCGTAGATGACAAAGATCAGTTTCTCCATAGTGGTTGTTATCCGGGTTATGGTCGTTTGCAGCTTTCATCCTCTTAGGTCTCGTTTGTTTTCACAAGACATCTCATCTCATCTAATTATTAGAATTTTTACAAATTCTCACTCAAAATAAAATAAACAATTCAACTTTTTCAAATCCTAAAACAATAGTAATATTTAAAAAATACATTCTAACAATATTTTATTCAATTTTCAACTTTTATCTTAATTCAACTCATCGCATCTCATCTCATCTCATCTGCGAAAACAAACTAGTCATAAATGGGCTGTGGATAGTAGTAGTTCATTCTGGGAGTTAATTATTTTTTTAAACTTGGATGGTGGTTGGAAATTGGAATCTTGGTGGCTTTCAGTTGGATGTGGTGTTGTGCAAAACAATGGCTTGGGTTTGGGTGCCAGCTTCCCAACTAGTTTAATGGATGTCCAACCATTACAACTCCATGTATAAATTTTCAACTCTCAACTGTATTAATTTGCAACTTCATGAATACTACAATATGTCTCACCATTATGCGTTTCTAAATCATTTATAAAGACAATTAGAATAATAGAACTATTGAGTTAAAATAATTAATCGGCTTATAAATGAACGCATATTGATAAAAACTAATGTTCAATAACAAAATATTCATAAAATACAATTAAAAATAAAAAGTTTTTATTGGCACTAAAAAATGTTTAAAAAGTAAGATAGTAATATGTTTAGCTTGTTAACTCGATAGTTAGAATGCCAAGCAACATGACAACCAAGTGGCCAACTAATTACAATTTTCATTGATAAATAACTAATTAAAAAAAAATTAAGCACAACATTTACATATTCCTTTTACAAATTTTTTTTTTTTTTTTTTTGACGTTGGGGAACCTCTCCAAGTCAAGTCCCTTTGGACCCACCCCTGCAGAGTAAATCCTGGTCCCGTGCACCGCACCCTTATAAATTTCCCTACACGGAACTGGTTAAATTACTTGCTTTTCACTAGGGGGTGTGGCCCCAAAGGATTGTTTGCACCCATGAGGTGTTGAACCTTGGATCTTAAGGGGAGTGATACCCCAAGACCAAGGCCTTCACCACTTTGGTCAACCCTTTGTGGTTATATATATATATATATTATTAGCACCGGGTGTTTGGGAACAACATCCAGAAAAATCCTGAGGGTGCATAGGCCCTCGACAAAGAGTTTCCTGCAAGTGCACTTCGAGTAATTTAAGAGAAAAATCCCCTAGTCCAAAAGCCCCTAGAGATGTTTGCATCTAAAGGGAATTGAACCTTAGACATGGGGGAGCATACCCCCAAGCCCTAAGCCTTTACCACTTAAGCAGACCCCTGGGGGGTTTTTAAAATTAAATCACAAGAAAGTGCCATTGAGGGGACTTGAACCAGTGCCCTCCCTTCCCCAAGGGCGGCCCTATTCATTGACACTAGGAATGCCCCCTTTTTTAACAAAATACACCGATCAAAATACATCGAAATATTCGATCAAAATATATGCAACTATGATATTTGATAGCCATAATAAAAATAAAGTATATGATTGAATTACAACCCGCCCACACGGCAAAAAATACACAAGAATTGTAGGTATTGGCATCTATGCTAACATAAGCAATACAATGCAATCCTAAAGAATATAAACATTCACATTAAACATGGGATTATCATCATTTTTAAATTGGCATCACGTGTATGAAAACCAAAGTCTCGACTAATCTCGGGGATGCACAGGCCCTCAAGAAGGACTATCATCAGTGTCATCAAAAGATTGGCAACCCTCATTACTTCCCCACGTACATCCCCTAGAGGTGGGCTCAAGTGATAAAGGCATTGGTCTTTGTGGTATGCTCCCACCAGGTTTAAGATTCAAAACATATTGGGTGCAAACAATTTGTATGGGCCATCAAATTAGGGGAACTTCCCTTTGAATTACCCAATGTGCACTTACAGGAAACTCCTTACTGAGGGCCTGAGCAGCCCCAGGATTAGTCAGGGCTTTGTTTTCAGAAACCTAGTGCCAATTAAAAAAAAAAATCTTCCTTACCCACTTTATCTAAATTAATGGTCCATGCAAGCAATTATAGTTAAAACTGATATACATATACATACAAATATATATGTAGCTTTTTTTGCTTTAAGCTGACAAAAAAAGCACCCAAAAGCGTACTTTTGTAAATCTGCTTCAAGTTTGGTAATCAGAGCACTTTAGCCTTGGAGCTTAAGCGTGATTCTACCAACTCTTCATGCTACTACAAAACATTCTAGTTAACAAAATGCAATTAAACAAATGTAGATGAATGTAAAATCTAATAACCTAATGAAACAAAATTCAACATGAAAAACCCAAAGTCATGAAATGATTCACCTTCTCTTATACCCTGAAAACTTCGTTTCAAGCTCAGCAAATCAAATAAGGCCAAGCTACAAACTCTAATAAAATTGTTCCTAGACAAAAGAATACATATTGCAACACGGCATCTTTATTTTCTTGGCAGAGGTCAAATAGCAAGACAGACACACGAATAGCTTGTAAATGAAGATTAGGTTTCAGAATCGAAAGCATACCCCAAGCAACCGTACATTCCTCGCTGGTGGCGCTAGCCTGGTTAGCTTGGCACTCAATACCTACTCACCATATCGCCAAACACAAATTATATACCACAAAAATTCTATACCGAAACGTAATAATAATACTAAAAATGAAAGCCGAAAAGTAACAAATAAAAACTCACAGAGATCCATGATATGGTTCCTGCAAATGGCACAGTTATCGACCACGATATCTGCACGCATCAATCAACATTGCATCATTCGAAGAATAATAGTGAAATCCCTCACAATTCCAAGACCCGAGATATGTAAACAAACCGAGACGCTAAAAGAAACAAACAGTAAATAAAAAAGCGAAAGCAATTAGAGAAAATAATGATTAGGGTTTGGGGAGAAGTACCCCAGGCCCAGAGAGCGACGGCGTTCCACTTCTTGATCTCGAAGTGCTTGCACTTTTTGGAGGAGGAGGAAGGACTGGCGCTGCTCGAAGGCTCGCCGGCTGGGACCATGGGCACGTCGGAGTCCAAGGAGGCCATGGCTCGGGGGGGAACGAGGGATTGAACCGAGCTCGGTTTTCCAACTCAAAAGTTTTTTCACACGAGTATTGTTTCACACGTATTTGAACTCCGGTTCTCCGGGTACGAAACCAAGCGGGTGCCATCTGGCCCAAAGGCCACGGGGCCACGGGCTCTCACTTAAACCCAATTATCTACTTAAGAAAAATACTTCCTCCATAAAATTAATTATTAAAATTTATTAGACAAAGATAATTATGAAATAAATATGACCTATTAGAATGACCCATCTCAATTTGTAGAATATTCTTAAGGTCTCGTTTGTTTTTAAAGATGAGATAGAATTAGTTGAAATTACAATTAAAAGTAGAATAAAATATTATAAGAATATATTATTTTTGTATTGGAATTTAAAAAAGTTAAATTGTTTATTTTCTTTTGTGTGGAAATTTAAAATTTTTTTAATGATTAGATAAGATGAAATGAGATAAAAATTTTTGTAAAAGTGAATAATCATCTTTGGATGGTTAACTCTACCTTCAAATAGTTGCTAAGGTTATTTCATATATAAGAGTAGCTCAGGTCAGGCTAGAAGTTCACCGTGTAAGAATTTTACAAGATGTTTGTGGGTCGTGCTTGTATTATATCAAGTTATGAGTATTACACTATATAATTCAACCCAAATATGATCTATTTAATTAAATGGGAACAAATCCTAAAACTCTAACATTGTCCATATAAATAACGAGTGATATTTGCTTAACCTGTTTAATAATAAACTTTTATTAAGTTAAGTTGGACATGATCCATTTAACCAATTTCAACATGTTTAACTCGCTTAATATAAATGTTTGAACTGATCTATATATTTATTTTTCAACCCAGTTAATAGAATTTCATATATAATATAACAATAATTTTATAAATAATTCATAATTACAACTTGATTCATTATCAATATCCAAACCAATAATATATAAGAGAATTAATATTTTCATAAAATAGAATTACATATCAATAGTTTGAGATATTAAGTAGTCAAATACTAATATTAATATTACATCACAACAACCAAAAAAGGCATATAAACTAAACAGTTCAAAATTTGAAAAAATAATTTATTTGTGTTATACAAGTTGATTGTGAGTTTTGCAGGTTGACCCAAAATTAACCCGCTTATTAATTGTGTCTTATCGGGTCAACTTATTTTGACCTGATCCCATTTATATCAAACTCAAACTTGCTTATTTCGTGTCCTATTCATATTGAATTCACAAGTCATATCATATATTGTCACCTCTAAATAATCCGAGTGATTTTTACATGACCTCACCCACGCTAAATTACAATTTAGAGAAAAAGAATTCTAAAACCCTGAGGCCTCGTTTGTTTTCACAGATCAGAGAAGATGAGTTAAGATAAAAGTTGAAAATTGAATAAAATATAATTAGAATATATATTTTTAATATTATTTTTGTTTTGCGATTTGAAAAAGTTAAATTATTTTTTTTTTGTGAGAATTAGAAAAATTATAATGATTAGATACCTTATCTCGTGCGACGCCCCTAAATTTTCGTTAGGGTTTGAACAGACATCTGAAGCATTTGAGTATACAATACAAGGTTACATGCTCCCGTTCATGACATATAAAGATGCAATTCCTCACATGTATTTAGCATTATACGATATTCGCAGCACATAATATTTTCTTGAGCAACACTATGGACCAACCTGATAATATTCTAAATAATTAAAACATAATCCATACATACTTAACAAAATAAACATTCATGATTACAGTACGGGTCTCAGAAGACTATAATCTCAAAACATTGGAGGCCAAGCTCAAAAATTACATTATCAAAACATACTACTGGGCTAATTCGTCAAGTGACTCGCATAACTCAACTAACAATGCTAAAAATACTATCTAAGAACCTAACTATGGATACCATAAGCTCTGCATCGTATCTACGACATCTAATTAACATATTCCAGTTTGCCAGTGTCTGCTCCATATCTTGAGCCTAACACATCACCTATCATTAGGGAGAAATGTTAGTTAGGATTATCACGGTAAGATTTGTATTAGATTTGAATACAAATCTCACCAAGTTAACAGAGAACTTTCACATAGGTTAATGATGCATGCATAAATCAAAGCCATAAGTAAGCAAAAATAACTTGACATGTAACATGGCATGAACTAGCATAATTTAAACTAAAAACGTGAACTAAACTTGAACTTGATATGACATGAACTTGATCTAAATAACATGGACTTGAAACATGACATGAACGTGAATTTAAAACATGACTAAATGTGAAATTAAACATGAACTAAATGTGAACTTAAAACATGACTTAACATGAAATTAAACATGAACTGAATGTGAACTGACTTGGACATGAACATGAACTTGAAACATGACTGAACATGAAATTGAACATGACGTGAACATGAATGTGAACTTAAAACATGATGTGAACATGAAATACATAAACTTGAAATCTTGTTAAATAAAAAAAAACGCGATTAATGAAAGTGAAATGTGGGTGCTATAAGGGTTTCCTTGAGCCATATGTCACTGCCGATTACCACATTACAACATAGATATATGCACCAGTTGTGAGTGCTATAATTGCTATGGACACACATATTGTATGTGCCACAATTACTATGGTCACACATATTGTATGTGCCATAATTGTTGTGGACACAAGTATTGTAGGTGCCACAATTATTGTGGACAGTTACTTAGACCTTCTTTGTAACCTGTTAACTGTACTTTGTCAATTCAAGGAATTTCACATTAATTTAGATACTCCAATAAGAACAAAGGAGTTCCACTAGAATATTATCCAATCATAATACTTAGGATCGTGATAGACATGAACTGACTTGACATAATTATTCTTGATATACACAAATTGTACTCGTGATGAAACATGACATGAATATGAAAGGGCAAAAGTCATAACATAGCATAACATGACATGAATGTAAGACAAAAGATATGACTTAATTGAGATAGAAAATATTTTGTAGTATGACACAACATATAACAGACAATATTTCGAAACATGGAATAAATATAACAGAATATATTTCATAACATGGCATAAATGTAACAGTAAATATTACGTGACATGACATACATGTAACAAATGACATATGTAACATAACATACTTGCAACATATAGCAATACGTGACATAATATATTGTGTAACAGATAAATATTTCCGAACATAATAAATCATGTGCAACAGATAAACATCTAACGATGTGACATGGCATGGAATATATGATAACATACATACAAAAACTGTAGATTCCTTACCCAACACACATACACAGTAAACTGATAATAAGTTAAGAGTTAACTTACAACGATCGTCGCGTTACTAGAATAAAATACGAAACACGAGAAACTGTAAGTAGGGATTTTAAAAGTTACAAATTTAATTACTTACAATTAGAAACATACAAAACGCTAACTTAAAGTGAAATTACTATTTTATCCTATACATGTAAGAAAATGACCATTTTACTCCTAACTTAAGGATTTCACATCCTAACTCTAAAAATTACAAAAATTTACGTTCCTCATATGAATTTTGTGCTAAATTCAAATATCAACTTTGAAAAATTTTAAAACAAATTATAACCATGAAAAACACATATGGTCAAAACATCTATAGGTCATTTCTCTTGATTTTTGTTGCAATTCTTCTAACTTCAAAACTCATGATTAAATTGAAATTTTGTAACAAGTATCTTACTATTCTAAGTTTAAAAACATACTTAAAACATCCATAGAAAAAAAAAAAGCAAATCATCAACACCGAACTTTTTAGTAAAAAGCTCCAAACTTTTAACTAAAAAAGCAACCCTTGAATCACAAATTTTGACCTTATTCAAAACATCTCCAAGAATTCCAAAAAAATCAAATCTTACTTCTAACATATTTATAACATCATTCTAAGAACCACCATGCTTTGAATCATTAAATAAAAGTCAACAAAAATCACAAAACATCACTTGGAGTACTCGGCTCCACATTTAGTCCAACAACATAAACTTTTTCATAACTAGTTTGATTAATCACTTAATCTATGGGTTAAAAATATGAGATATTCAAACTAAAATATAACATGATTTAAAAATGTGTCCTAAAGAATATCCAACTATTAAACTTAAAATCACATGGCTAAAATCAACCTAAACATGGATCTAACCAAAAAAATAAAACATTTGGCCTAACCAAGTATCCTCTAGCATAAAAATCATATATTTTAAAATAATACTAAAAATCTTCAAACTAACATCCTAACATGCATATAAGAGGCTTATAATCATCAAATAAAAATATAAAAGTCATTGGAGTAAGATTAGACCATCAAATATTCACACTTTCTTAAAACAAGTAAGTTTCTAGATCTAAGCACATATTTCATAAACAATTTTACCAATGCAACAAATTATTAACCAACATCTATATACATATGTTGACAACACTACATAAAACTTTCAGACCAATATCTGTTCATTAGCTTGGTCAAAAACTCCAAAACATAACCCACGCTCTAGTTTATTGCCTAGACTAACCTTTCCATGGTTAAAATAACTTTTGACCAAATAAATGACCACGAAATGAAACAAACAAGATATCTATAGAAACAAGACTCAAGGATGAACAATTTTTATGAATGAATTATCGTGATAAAATACTTAAAAGGAGTAGTAAATCTCCACGCAAAACATCTCAGAAAACTGCTCAAGAGAGCTCCTGAGTATTTCTCTCTAAAAACGGGGATGAGAAGTGATGAAATGATGGGAAGGGTGCCTTCAATGCCTCTATACTTTTGGATAGTGAGGTATGGGTATGAATAACCCTTTAACGGAAAGTGCCTATGTCACAAAAGTGAAGAATAGTGAGGGGCAGTGGGCTGCTGTTGTTATCTTGTGTAAGTGGGTGATAAGGTTGACATTACTCTCACATCAAGGAACTATTTGGGGCTGTCAAGGGTGGAGGCTGGTCTACTATGTGAGAGAGGAAACTTCTTCAAGAAGTTTTATCAAGGTGGTCAAATCCGTGGGCCTTAACTAAGTGGGCCTCAATTGGGGTTTAAAAAGGATTTGGTTAGGGTTTGTGATTCTATCAAGTCCAAATCTAATTTTTCTTGACCCAATTGAACTTCCCAGCTTTAAAAGTTGGATAATGATATCATAATATGAATTTGAGAAATTAATAGTATGTGAAAGTAATTTAATCAAGTGATTAAACACAATGCTAGAAATCAGATAAAAAAAGGTTTAGAGGCCAACTTTAGGGTTTGGGGAAACCGTTTAGGGTTTTGATTTCAACCAAGATTTTAGGATTTCAATTTAGATCCCTACCATTTAGAGTTTCACTTGATTGAAACCCTCTTTGGTTTGGCACAATTTGGATGGTTGGATGGAATAGAGTTTTTCTTAGGTGGCATGATCTCATACCTTGGTTCCTTTATAATCCATCTCATGGCTCCTTTTGGTGTCAAGTGTCCAAAACTATTCACCAAGTGTGGCTATAATCTTTTCAAGTGTCTAAATAAAGCTTCTTTAACCTAATTTGGATATTCCACATTGTGATTTTGAAAACATTATATTGGGTACTACTTTTGAGGTTACTATTCATTCCAGGAAAGTGAACAATAAATTTTGTATTGTAAAATCCTAAATATTCATACAAACCTAACTATGCAATTTTGTTTTGTTTTTTTTTTTTTTTTTTATCGAAATTCAATCCTGAAGTGCCCCGAAAAAATAAAAATGCAATTTTGAATAGGTATTTCATTTGAAAAATGAAAATGTAATTATTGCGCCATCAAATTCTAAATAAGCAACTTAGTCTATTAACGTAGACCATATCACAATATGAAAATTCTAACTATATCAAATAAATAAAATTGCATTTCTGGCATCATAATGAATGGTAACACTAACTACGCTGACAGACTAAAACCTACACGATTGGTCGATTCGTGAAAATTTACGAAGTTTTGACGAAGTTCCTAAAGCCAATAGAAATTTCACCATTGAATTTCTAGCGGGCTGTTACATCCTCCCCTCCTAAAAAAAGATTTCATCCTCGAAATCGATGTAAGTAACAAATAACAAGCTAAGGAGAAGTTGCTCACTAAACCTACTGTCCATCACTAGACGTATTATCGCTAGTCAGTGCCGGTGGTGGTGCACTAATATCCATTGGCATGGCATGCTGAGGTAGGTAGTAGTATGTGTCATCCTCTAAATCATACACCATGTTGCTGAAATGCTTGGGCCGAAGTGCTGCTCGACCTCTTCACACGACCCTCAACTAGCAATTGTCTACGGTGAGTTGATGACACAGATGAACTTGAAATTGTAGGCTCAATGTTGGTGATTGTGGCACGCTCCTCTGTTGCTCTGCTGCTCTGCTGGACACTACTTAGTCCCATGCCATCCTAACCTTGAAGCTATCCCGGTCTAACCACGTAGTCGGGTGCAGAGGCAGGTAGCGTTCTTCATAAGGTAACGCCTTCCTCTCATAGCCCACACTATTCTTAACTATAACCATCACATGGTTGTACAAGATAACAAGTACCTTATAAAAGGAGAACATAACACTCACAAAGGTTACAACCTAAATTCAACAAGTTCTAGATTAACCTTCTAGGATACTATATCTTTACTTAGGTGAAATCACTACTTTCCCTACTGCTCAAAGAGTTATTCACCACAAATATTTCTACCACTAAGATTCTACCATTCCTTAACTCTCTCTCTAATCAATAATTTGTATTGGTATCCTTCCACAAAGTTGGTCAAGTCATATTGATATACTCTCTAAATTTAAAACTTTAAGTGGATAATCTCCCAAAGCATTTCCCTAGAAAAACAAATATAAGCGGTACAGTTCAAGTGTCCTTGTAATTCAGTTTGAAAATTTCAATCCACACATATCTGAATTCACTTTCTCTATTTTCTAAAGGAATTATATTTGCTTAGGACTAGCTTACTCCTTTATAATCAAAACAAATCATTCCTTCTCCTAGGTGGTACCTTGATCATCGTTCAAGTCTTAATCTGATCTCAAAGCTTCCTCTCTTATGATTGGCACAACTCTTCTATCCATCATGAACTACGTCTTATTCTGATTCTATTTAAAAGGATATGTTCCTATTGTTCACGTAGATCCTTAAGACCAAGATTTCACTCCCCACATATAAAAGTCTCCAATATAAAGGTGAAATACATTTTCCACAAACACAATGCTTCGCCAAAAACCACTTAATGGCAATTAGATAAAACTGCTATCATAAATGAAGCCTACTAAGGCCAGAGCTTCTCCCAAACACTTTACTCTTCCAAACACAAACTCCATCGCATTCTCTATAGTTTGTTTCATCTATTCATCCAAAACTAACTCTCATATGCAGAATACAATATAGTCGACTTCAATACTCAGAATACTTAATTAATTGACCTTCAAAATCCTTTCTTGTACTACTAGAAGGTATTCTATATCTACACTGATATGAACAATAATAATCTTAATGAAAAATTTTACTCTTACCACTTGGAAACAATTTGGATTCACAATTGATCACTCATGCAGTACCACAATCACTCAAATCAAGGACTCACTTAAATCAAACAGTGTACTTGCTACAAACCTTAATGGCTTGACATTACTTCAAATCAACAATAATGCAATAATACATCAATTTCAACCCAATTAATCTTAATGAAGCTTAACAATACATAGGTTCGAAGGGTTACCAGGGATGACGTTTGCTTCTTCTGTTCTGAAGACGTTGGCATCTACCTTTTCAAGAGTGGCTGCATACACTTGAGCAAGTACTTGAGGTCGTGACCTTGATTTGGAAACT
Source organism: Carya cathayensis (assembly GCA_011037825.1). Classification (NCBI taxonomy): domain Eukaryota; kingdom Viridiplantae; phylum Streptophyta; class Magnoliopsida; order Fagales; family Juglandaceae; genus Carya; species Carya cathayensis. The sequence goes on from QGSO01000145.1 coordinate 3,100,033, forward strand.
TCGTTAGGAATGGTCCCATTTTTCTAAGTTCTTTTGGTATAGTTTTTAATTAGATGGCTGATTGAGCTGAATTATTGCATTTTTAATGCTTTTGGAACCAATATATATTAATTCTTTTATTACTTTATCATTGGTTTTATATGGAAAAATGAATAAATCAAAGTTGTGATTTTAATTGATTAAAAGCATGAATTTCTGTTTTAATTTTACCAACTATTGATTACTATGGATTATGGTACATATCGCTCGAGTGAAGGTATTTGGCCGCTCGAGCAAATTCAGGCAGATTCAAACGCTCGATGTTCACTCGACACTCCGCTCGAGCGAATTTAGGTAGAGTCGAACGCTCGATGTTCACTTGACACTCCGCTCGAGCGAATATCGTATTTTACAGATTAGGGTTTATTCCGCCGTCAAAGTATATAAATGATTTTTACATCTTATGGCCGACCCTTGGCCTTGGAAAACTCTGGTTTTGATTAGAGAAACACTTAGAATTTATTTTTCCATTGATTTTCATTCAGATTCGGAGAGGAGGATTCATACAATCGATCATTCACGCAACTACACAATTTCCACTGGATCATTCACTCATACTGCAGCAGATTGAAGAACTCCTTGAGGGGTCCAATTGCCACTGCAGCTCAGCCTCCTCCACCACTTCGAATCTTCATCTCCATTCAATTGGCTTGATCTTTTTAATTCCCTACTTGCTATTTCATTTCAGTTTTAAGTTTCTGAATTATTTTGGAGATTTTTTATTTAGACGTTTGAGTAATTTAATTGTTATTCATTTAGTTCATGTTATTTATTTTTCCCGTTTCGTTAAGCTTTAATTTTAATAGTGATTACAATTACTGTGGTTTAATTTGAGAATTTGTGATTTGAATACAATGATGAACCCTAGAACATTGATTTTGGGGCTTTTCAATTTTCAATGCATGTTTTGTCAATTACTTTCTATTCTAGTTTAATTCTTAATTTAGTCTTATTAATTTCTGAGTTTAATCTATTAGTCCTTTACTTTTCAACCCGACAATCAAAATCTAAAAACATGAATCTAGTCCATGACTAGTACCCTTTTCCATCCATTGCACATACCATCATTTTATTTTCTCTTTGTGAAGTTTTTCATCTTTTTCAACGAGTTTGATTTTTAAGTAACTTTCCCTGAGGAGACGATCTAGGAATTTATTCCTAATTATTACACGACATCCTGCTGCACTTGGGATAGCTTTAGTACTACTCATTTTTGAGTGAGTCAAGTTTTTTGGCGCCGTTGCCGGGGAAAGCATTTTAACTTAAATTTAAACTCGTTATTTTTTTCATGCTCTTTAAACTGATGTTTCATGTCATGGGTGAGAGACAGTTCAAATAGGTTGCTTAGAGTCACATCGAGTGTTGAGAGTAGTATACACAGTTTGGAGATAGATAGCTCTTCTGTCTTTTCTATGAGTGAATCAGGTGAGGAAATTGAAATTGAACCAGAAAACATGGCTGCACTTGCACCACGCACTCTTAAGGATTATTTGCAACCCACTCGCACCACTACATCTTCATGCATTGTTTTACCTGAAAATGCACCTAATTTCTCTGTTAAGCATGGCATGATGTCAGTGATACCTCAGTTCTACGGGATGGATTCTGAGAGTCCTTACTAGCACTTGACAGATTTTGAGTTGGCTTGCACTACTTTTATTACTAGGGCTGTTACTGATGAATTCATTAGACTTCGTTTATTTCCTTTCTCTTTAAAGGATAAAGCGAAGATTTGGTTTAATTCTTTGAGGCCTAATTCTATTTCTAGTTGGTCTGATATGCAGCGTGAATTCTTTGAGGCCTAATTCTATTTTTAAGTTCTTTTGGGATAGTTTTTTATTAGATGGCCTAGTTGGCCACACCTTATGGAGAGTCCTAAAGTTTGCACTTGCCTCCATGGTTCTTACCTCACACTCCTCAAATTAGGTATGTGGTTGGCATCTAACTCTTACTAGTGGTCTCTTTACTGATCTGAGGCTTAGAGGGGTAGTCTCCCTTCACATGGCTTAGCTAACCAGAGTTGAAACGGGCCCCTGAATCAAGCCTGCATTCGCCTCTATGCTCCCAGCCACACTTTCTACAAGCGAGTAGTGGAATGAGAATTTGTCCTCTAGTCATGAAGCCCTTTCTTTTGTCTGCTCTAGTCATCACCCTCTAATTATCTAAGCTTCCACTGCCAACAAATGGGCTATCTCTCTTTCTTTTTGCGTTGGTAAAAGTAGCTGAGCCTCCATACATAGCTTCTGCAATAAGGAAACTTTAGTGCCTACATATCTTTTATGGTAGTCAAATAAGGTGCAAATCCTTCAAGTTCTATGAACTGGATAGTGTATTGTTCAACCGTCATGTCTCCTTGCACTAGAGACTCAAATTCTAGTGCCCTATCTCGTATAACCGATTCTGGGGAAAATTGACTTCCTAACCTTGCTTTGGATCATTCCTCGATCTGAACAACTATATTTCCTAATTCTCTTGTCAACATATATAGTTGTTGACTTTGGATTAGCTTTTGTTGTAGCTTCATCTTTTTTGACAATTGATGGACAACCTCTGACACATCATACCCTCTAACCATAGAAAAGTGTTGATCCTCCTAATTATCCACTTCGATTGGATTTCCTACTGGGCTATTATGAGCCATGTGCTCCGTCTTGGGACAATAAGGTCACATGTGTTAGACTAAGAATTTAATGTAGTTAATCCACCATTCAAGCTGATAAAACATTGGTATTTACATTCAATAAATGGTTCACACAATCTTGTCTAAAGCGAATAACACACCTAAAAGGTCCGAAACCACCTAGACCAACTGTAACAGCCCGCTAAAATTATCAGTTTTTGGATTATTTCCCGACAGCAATCACATCTCTCTCGTCTTTACCCTCATCTGGAATCACGCGTATAGATTATCTTTTCCGTAAATCACGTAATTTGTTCTTCACCGACAGCTGTAAAATCATGAACAGTTTTATCCTAAGCGTTGTACCTCGATGGCGTTTTTCCGGATCTTATCCATCGAATTTCAAAGTATTAGATAAGCTTGTTTTTAAAGTAGCACAATTATAATAATTTAATGAGCTCTGAAAATATTATAATTGTGGATA